>CM075443.1:18662114-19262114 GCA_037832335.1 Carallia pectinifolia
TAAACAGGAATGTCATGGGCCAGAACACCAGAGCCAGGTGGCCTCCTCACCACCTTTTTTCTGCGGTTCTCCTCCTATCAGGGCTGCTAACCCATTAATCCAAGATGCACATTTTGGAGATGAAACACCACTGTCAATTCCATCTCCTTCTGGTTTGTCATCTCCATCGTCATCAGCACGCAAAGGAGGGTGTGCTAGAATGAAGCTTGGGCTTAAACCTGCTGCAGTTAGAGTAGAAGGATTTGATTGCCTCAATAGGGATCGCCAAAATGCAAGCATCCCTGCTGTGGCCTAATATTCATTTCAAGTAAGTGTACATAGAAGAAGTGATTGCAAGCGAAGTCATAACACAGCAGACTTAGCAAGATGAGGGAATTTTGAACATATTTTGAGATTCAAAGTTGGTATCAGTAGCGTGTATATAGTGTTGCTTTTGCTGGTGATCATTGCTAATGTCTCGGTAAGTAGTTTGATTGAACGAAGAAATGTGGCAAACCTTATTCTTAAGTGAAGTTTTGAATATGTTTGAGAGCATAGCTCTTTTGTAATTATGTAATATATGGGTGAAGATAAGGTGGGCTAGTAGTTTCGGAGAGTCTTTGTATTATGCTTGGTGATCACCATGAAAATTTCTGTATAGAGCCGGTTGGTGATTGAATTTTGATCATTTAGTCTGTAAAATATTCTCTTCTCGTAATTGTTAATAATTTGCGTCTGTGTCCGCATTACAAATCATTTTTCAATTGGAGAATTAACTTCGATTGTAGCAGGAAGTAATGCCTTGTAATACACAGTGGCAAAGGCTGAAGGATTTGCAGTTTGACTCTTTGTTTTAAAGCATACAATTGCTTTTGGCGAATGTTGCGGCAAGCATCTGAAAAAAAAAAAAGTGAAATCGTGCTTTAACACGAGCACGGGTACAGAGCAAAAAATTTGGGTGTTCGAACTCGATCAAAACGAGGGGATAATTTATTGAAATTTTAATTATATTATTTACAAAAAAAAACTAAGTAATAAGATATAATGTTTTTTTCATTGTAACAATTGTTTTAAAAAAGTGTTCTCTTATTTTGTTAAGGCAACAATTTGGACACGATAAATTCAGGTTATGTGCCTTTTTCCTTCACACAATCGTCGCAGATTTACACAATGTTTGATATTATATGGATAATTTTTTATTTTGATATCAAAGCAATTTTATAGCAATATAATAAAAAAAATTAATGTTTTTATATAAAAAATAATCGATTTAATGCGAAATAGAGGTCAAACTTAAAAAAAAAATAAAAATAAAAATAAAGTGTGTGAATGAGGCATTCCCGCGTTGTGACAGCCTCTGATCATATGGCTCTACCCAAAAGAGGGCCCAACTCTTCACGCAGGCTAGCCCCGGCTTATTTTGTTTTCTGCTCTTTCGTTGGCATATTATACAGAAAACGAAAGAAAATCTTGTAGAGAAAAGGGATTTTCTTGTTTTTTTTTTTTTTTTTTTACAAGGAACCTTATTAAGCAGATAAGGTAAGGAGGAAATAAAATTAATGAGAGTTAAATTCCTCACCTCGTAGTTGAAGGACACTCTCCTCGACTGCTGGAGCAAATACTCAACCTCAATTTTATTGTTTTTTTGGTCGAAGAGAAGGGATTTTACAGAATACCAAGCAACAAAATTGAAGCGGGCTAGTCCCTCACAACACGATGAGCCGTGACTCGCAAACCGAACGCCTTGAATTGTATAACCAGAACTATTTCTGGGTTTCGGACCTTGCCCAACCCAAATCGCCTCATAAGTGTTCTGCTTGGAGTTCAACACAATAAACGATTATACCACTTTTAGGTATAGTCGAGTTAGTTAAAGCGGACAGATTTTAAGTGAGAGATTTCGAGTTTGAGTACCGCCAACCGTAATGTAACGTTTAGGCTAAAGTCATTGGGTGCGGTTAATTCTAGGCCTCTTCAGTGTGAGTTCTACTGTAATTATCTAGACCGTTCGTACTACTGAGGGGAGGTCCAATACTTCTTAGCAGAACTGTCGTGACACTACTCTCGCTTTCCTATTTTTTTGAAAAAAAAAAAAAAACAAAGGATTGTCCACAAGAATGGGTGAATGGTTAAGAATTTGACTTTTGATATATTCAATCTCGAGTTCGAATCTTGTTGATTGCTATCAAAGATCCTAATAGTCCGTAGGTGCTTCCTAATAATGTAATAGGAACACTCTGTCCTGCCTCAAAATTTTGCATGACAAAAAAAAAAAAAATAACAGTTAATGTCACATAATTTTATGATGCATAATTTTCCTGTTTCCTTTTCAGCCATCCTAAAATTCTATTAAGATTATAAATGATCGCAACACACAAATATGTTTGATTATATTATTATATTAAAATAAAATCAAATATATTAGTTTGAGTCATTATATACTTAACTACATTTCATTTAGTGACACAAAAATAAAAACATCACAATATCTCGATGCTCATCATAACGTAAATATGTACACAAACATGGTACGTAGATTAATTTTTCAATTATGTTTCAATATAAAAATCACGAGTGAAAAAAAAACGCAACTCATTAATATCGAAGTCCTCTTAGTTATGCAGGAAAATCTATTTCGAAAACTGAAAATTTTAAGTGAAAATCTCACAATGGGTTTTTTTTTTTCTTTTTCTTTTTAATGCTTTCTCGGACTTGTAGTAGTTTGGTAGACAAAGAAACCTTTGTTTTCCCATAGAATATCTAAGTAAGATTTTTTTTTTATTTGGTCAATCAAAGTTAGATTTATAAAACACGCATTTTCTGTTTTTAGAAACCATAGTAAATTATTAATGAAGCCCATGGCATTCTCAAAAGCAATTTTTAGTTGAATAACGTGCTTTTTTCTTTCTTTTTTTTTTTTATGGGTAATTTAGTATAATCCCATCTACAATTTACAGTATGTGAAACAAGAACATATGCTAAACCCAAAATTCTTGACTTCACGAGTGTAAAATCTCATGAACGTAATAGACAAAAAAAAAAAATAATAATACTACATAAATAAATGAGTTTTACATTAATATTTACAATATCATTATAAATTTTTTTTATGTTGTACAATATGTTATTTATATAATTTAAAATAATTTATATATTATAAAATTATTTTATGTCTTTAACATTCGATTTCCTCTTAAAAATGCGGATGAGCCACCTCTCCGCATGCCTTATGTGCATGGCCACGTGTCCGTGCAGGCCACACCCAACAACTGCACGCACGCAAACGCACACTTACATATAAAAAAAATATTCCATCATTTTATTATTATTTTATTTCTAATTAAATGGTGCTAATTAATATTACACTTCCATCTATTGAATTTTCTCCTTCTTTTATCTTGATTTGGCATCATCTCTTCATTAATGTTTTATTGGGAAAACAGAAAACGCGGCAGCACTAATACGGAAAGCAAAAATTTTTTTTCCATTTTTTGATACCAACATTTAAGTCTAAAATCCAAATGGGATTTTCTCATTTGACTAATTGTGTATTGAAATAGTTTTATATTAGTTAACATTAAATTTAGTCAAATTAGTTTAATGTTAAAAATACAGCATTATGCGGACTTGCTTAGGATTGATCTCCCATCGGTTTCACTTTTCTTTTATGATGAGTTTATGATCTTTCTCACTACGAACAAAAAAAAATTGATGTTAAGCGTATATTGAACCACAAAAATTTGATTCTCACTCAAATGAAATATAAAATATGATCGAATGCATATATGTGGCATAAAATTGCATGTTTGGTACACTTCATCATTTTGAATTACATAAATCTATTTTAGTTTTGCCCTTTCCCTTCCTCTTCTTAAAAATTTTTAATTTGACTTATATTTTTTTATAAATATAATTCACTAATTATCTTACACTATATAATAAATGAGGCCTACTTAACATAAAAAAATAAAATAAATTTATACGATATAAAATCATAAGTGTGTTATACAAACAAAATAAGTGAATAAAAATAAGAAGTACCCTATTTTTTTTCTTTTTTTTCGCTCCCATGTGATATTAAGTTAACTTCACACAACTTTTTAAGTAAGTCAAATTAAAAATAAAGAGTTTCACTACATAGATACAAAATGATAATATGTGTCCACTATTTAAATTTAAATCGTTAACTGTATTAAATCTACTATTCAGACAATGGTTAAGATTCAAATAACAAACTCGTGTCATCATTTTGTATCTAAATTTTGTATTTACATATTTTTTTTTCAAAAATAAAATCCCCTGAAATCATACGTGACTTATATTAAAATGAAAATGTACATATACATCGAATAAAGCATAAGTGAGACAAACACATAATAGTTGACCGATTGTTTTGTGTAATCAGACGATTACTCTTTGCAATAAAAAAATATATTTAATTTTTATTACAAACATTACTCGCCTAATTGTATAAAACAATTAATTGATAGTTATACGTCTATCCTGCGTCTACTTTTTCCTTTATCCACTTAATGGGACTCATACTAGAAAAAAGGCAAGTATATCAAGCACCCTAAATAATTTGGCCTTATATATACATAAACATACTCAACAGAAACACACATCAACTAGCACACTTTCTCTTCATTTTCCATCACATAATATCTGTCTCTATACTCTTTGTGTGCATCTTCTGGGATGGAGGATGAAAAAGTAGTTCTGCAAGTCGTTGTTGAGAATCCTGAAATAGACCCTGTAACTGGAATCATCATTAATCTTGAACAGCCTGAGATGGAGACTGAAAAAGTAACAGCTCCAGTTGTTGTTGAGAATCTTGAGATCATTAACACAACTGAACCTGAAAATTTGGCTAAACCTAACATTAACGCTGAAGGGAACACTGTTTCAGATCCAGAGATAATTGATATGATGAAGAAATTGGAGGAAGAGCCTCCTGAGTGGCAGGGGGAGTGGCCACTGTGGTGGAGTAGTGAGGAGCAATGGGTATGGTTGCGTGAGACAATGTTCACCATTGATGGTTTTCGTCCTTACTGGGATTTCATGGATGGTGCTTTTGGTTACATAGCTGAAGATGATGAGGCACCTTGGATGTATGATATTTGGAACCTGAGAGGCCAGAATTGAGTAAGTATTTCCCTGTCGTGATATAGGAAAGTGTTTTGCATGCGAGTGTACTTTGTGTGTGTGTGTGTGTGTGTGTGTGTGTGTGTGTGTGTTTTGCTATTACAGTTTAATTAGTTTCAATTCTGAGAAATTGAAATGATTAAACTAGTGAACAATAACATCTATTAATAATGGTTAATAAAAATTTTTCGAAAAATATTAATAGATCCATATTGTAATAATTACCTATATACGTTATGGTTCAAATCCTAACACTAATAAACTAAAAGAAAAATAATTAACTATTTATACATTCTTATACTTAAATTACATATCAAACATTCAACAATATGAATTTACTAAAACATACAATAAGAAAAAGAATCCACAATCCAATTTTTGGGTATAGCAATATTTGTACTTTAGTTTTATATTCAAATTTAAGTTAGAGAACTAATTACAGATAAATTCCAATCAAAATTAATTAAGCCGCCATGAAACTTTTTTTTTTTTGGTTTATGATATGATGTCTAATAGAATCTGCGTCTTCCCATAAATTATAGGGCCGGATTTTATTTGAACATGAGATTCCTAATTTGAAAGCTCCATTTAATGTGAAAAGATACAATATTACTTGTAAATTTTCATAATATGTATTTAAATCATCTATGACATGGTGGAGTTAGAAGGCATGGAAATTGTTTTTCCTTTCTGAGTCCCAGGTGGTAGGTATAATTCAATTAACTTATTTGTCGCCCAACAATGGAATAGAAACTGAAATTTTGGTTAGATTATTATAGAAATTAAATGAATAACATTACACGACTTTAAATAAATAATAACAAAAAGCAACGCAATCTTTCTGATGATATCTAATAATTTATCTATTTGTTCTTTTTATAAATATAAACATTTAACGACTTATATCACTTTATTACTCTTTTAAAGTTATGTAGGTGAAACCAACAAATTTTATTTTTAAATTAAATATAGTCTAATGTACTTGTTCTCATAAGGAAAGTTTATATTTGGGAAAAAGGTGGTGGTAAAGAAGGCAGTCTATAATTGAGAATCCAATGTATTTTCCATATAATGATATAGATGTTACTCTTATAATCACTAAGATTTACATTGCAAATGTTAATACCACACATGTCTTGAAGTATCTCGACCATAACCATGAATTAAATTACATGACATGGATATGTCATTAATCCTTTATTACATGCTTCATGAATTTTCTACTGTTGAACTAATCTGTTGTTGACTTGGATTCAATTACTCACTTTTTTTTTTTTTTTTTTTGGTTTTATGTGGTTATATCCAAATAAGTCACATAAACATCCACTTATTAAACTGTGAAATTTATGATCGTATGGTATAAACAAATCTCTTAACTATCAAAATCACGATGATCGATCGATCGATGGTAATAAAACTTCAATTACTCACTTTTTTTTTTGTTGATTTATGTGATTATATCCAAATAAGTCACATAAACATCCACTTATGAAACTGCCAAATTTATCATCGCATGGTACAAACAAATCTCTTAGCCATCAAAATCATGATGATCGATCGATCAGTGATAATAAACTTGATTAAGATTTTAAATTTGTTAACATCTCATAAATAAATTATCTTAACGTTACAATATGTTAGGTACAATAATTTCAATTTTTCATGATATAAACTTATGCGTGATTAAAAACGACTCAAGAAAAACGAAAAACTTATGCATGATTAAAAAACTTGCACATAAATTATATATCAGAAAAGCATGCATATAGATAAGTGACAAATGCTCTTCCTTGAGTGGTTAGTGGACCTTATTTTCATGAGAAGTTGCGAAAAATTGATCGGCTTACAAGACCTTTGTTACACTATATGAAGATTTAGTTTTATTAAAATTTAATATATAATTCATTTATCAGCCATACTTGAAGTTTAAATTTTTGAATTAAAAATTTTTTTAATGTGATATCAAAAGTTTATGATAAACTGTTCTTGTGTTCAAAAACACACTCCGTTTACATTTAATTATGAATTTCTATAAATATTGTGAGTCTATTCTTTATTTATACTTTCAGTCCAACAGATTTTTAGATGAGATAGTTTGTTAGCTTAACTTTTTGGATTGAATAATTTTTCAACAAATTGAAGTAACCTAGACAGGAGTTTTCACCTATATGGTGATTGATATACATTTACAAAGAATAAGAAATTTGATTCTTCTATAGACAAAAAAAATAATTAAAATTCTTCTTCAATGGCTAATATTTTTCAATGTTATCCTTAAAGTTAAAAGGAAAAAAGAGAGAGAAATTGAAATCATTCAATGTAATTGGAACCACTAAAAAAGGGGAAAAAAAAAGGGAGAACTAGTCCAACTATAAATGAGAAAATTCAAAGTTTTACAATGTCTAAGAAAAGTTAAGAAATAAATGCCTACATCTATGTTATTTTAAGCAAAATAAATGAACTCTTAAGTTGGTTTGCAGTGTGAAAAATTTTAGAAGTAAACATGATGTCTCTATTTTAAGGAGGTGCTTGCTCCTTCCTCTCAAGACAAATGGGCATTGAGCCACACTTGATACCTCAAGCCAAACACAAGATAATTTTATCAAAATCCAAAAAGAAATATAAATAATAATAATAATAATAATAATAATAGTAATAAATAAAGAGTTTTTTCTGATGCCTAAGTGATAAGTACAATTTAAACAAATGGGCGTCCACAAAAAAACATAGTTTTGGAGCTAATAGGCCGGTGGCTTGTAGGCAACGAAACTAATGCACTGTTAAAAAAAAAAAAACCTAATGCACTCTACTTTGCGTCTTGGCGCACGTTATCGAATCCAATGATTCTTATAAAGTAATTGGGGTATTTCTTCTCAGCAACTTAGTGTTCTTTTTTTTTTTTATGTTATGGAGTTTATATATGACTACTCTTTGCCTTCAATATATTTAAAAATAAATATTGCGCTATTTAAATAAAATTATAATAAAAAGGTAAATAAAAAAATATAAGACAAAAGTGGCCAACAAAAAAGAAGAGGCCAAAAAATAAAAATAAAAAAACATCCGACGGAGCTGAATGGCTCGGTATCTGTAATTTGGTGAAGAAAACAAAGAAATGGTTTTTCGGGCTCGTCTGGGTGGGCTGCGGACCCTGTTAATATAGCGACAGAATTTGTTTAATTGTTGGGGCCACCATTGGATGTAATCATCGTGGTCCTTTGTTGTTTTTAATCTGAATGGTCCAATTTCTGGTCCAATTTCTGCGTATGTTCGCACGTTTGAGAGCGGGGGCCCAATAGTTAATGACTTTGCGTACGACAAGCTGGCTGGGTTTCAAGTGAACAATATAAATGGAAATAAGTACATTACCATAAGCTGCCATCCACCACTTAAGGTGGTAACTTATTAGTATCTTAGTGTATTTTTTTTTTACAATGATTTATGTTCAAGTCTCTATGTTGTCGCATGTTCTAAATAAATGGGATGACAAAAGAGTTATTTTGAATTTAATAATCGATTTACCCACAATTGATTTTTTTTTCGGTTAAAATAAAAAATGCTGCGATCCAAACACGGCCACTCCACTTTCGCAATTGTTGTCCCTCAAATATTATGCAGCGGATGGGGCATGAAAGGAAGGGCAAGCATGTGCAGGGGTGTGTTGAGAGACTTCCAAGACCGTTGGCAAGGGGGTTTTGCACGCAATATTGGGTCCCGTACAATCCTTGCTGCCGAATTATGGGGTTTGTACCATGTGCTAGATCTAGCATGGAAAAGTTCGGCTGGAATCAGATTCATTAGTGGCAGTGGCAGGACTTTATCAGGAGATTCATCCCACCCACCCACAAATTAATCTTTTCCTTGCTTGTACGGCTTTGCTTAAGAGGGATTGGCAAATAAAGATCACCCCCGTCCTGCGAAATAGGAACCAAGTAGCTGATTGGCTGGCGAGCCTAGCAGGAACTTTGGACTAGGGGCTTCATCTTTTAGCTGAACCACCGAAGGGTATTTTGCAATTTTTGCAGTAGGACATCACAGGGGTACAATGGCCCGTGGTTTACTGCGATATTTTTGTTCTATCTCTGACGTTAAGCCTCCTTGTATGACCAAAAAAAAGAAATTATGCAATGCGTGTTCAAGTCTACCCCTCATAGGTTTAAACGTACGGTTTTAGAGATTACTCTTCTTGTATGACACAATTATCTTTAATAGGAACGTGGGTATGGATGTCTGTATCGCCAAGTTGGTCTCTCAATTTCCAAATGAGCTTAACTAGAAGGAACCACGTAGTTTGAATATGTATATAATCACATCATTATGTATTTATTGCGTTGCTTTTAGTGCGTTGTTATTAAATTCATATGTTTCTAAATTGGGAGACCATGCCCTCTTTTCTCTTTCTCAGTTTCTTCTTCTTTTTTTTTTTTTTGGGTCAAATAAGTGAGAAAGCGAGGCTGGTGCTGAATCAGTACGCCAAGGAGCATAAGACTTATTTTCACTAATACAAACTGTTAAGAAAGTTACAGTAAATCTCGCATTGAGAAAACTAAAATTTAACCACATCCAAATACTTTAGCCTAACTAACATTATTTTTTATAATACTCAAATTTAAGATGTCTCTCTCTCAGTCTAAACGTCTTACGAACTCAACTACAGTAAAAATGTCTTTTCCTAAGTTCTTGTTTATGTGACGTGGGAAATGAACCCTTAATTTGCTCGGGGCCTCTGGCGCACGAAAACCCAGAAAGCCGTTCGATATCATGCGTAGCGAATGGCGATTGAAATTCTCACCGACAATCCGTGGAAAAGTGGTTGCCACGCGCTACCTTCATATTTTGCATGGCATTTTGGACATTATTGTACTTTCGCCTGTCTCTCGGTTTCTCCAAAATTCAAAACTTTTTTCTATCATTATTGTCTTGTGTAATGGTACTATTTAATGTAATTATTTTTTTAAGTTAAATTATTAGACAAGAGAATTATATTTAAATAATAATAAATTTTAATTTAATGATACTTGATAATTTATTTGTTTAATTTAATAAATTTAACTATTTAATGTTAGATATGATTTTATTATTATTTTGAACTAAATTTTGTGGCATAATTTTTTTAAAAAAAATACTAGATAGGACCACTTAAGAGTAATATGATAATAACAAAAAAATGGATCAATCAAAATCTTATTTAATCTAAAAAATAAGTTAAACCGAACATAAAAAAAAATTTATTTTACTGTCTTGTTGCAATTATGTTGCTCTTATAAGTTGCATAGTATTTTGCCATTTGATTTACAATTTTTTTTCTTTTTTTCTTTTCTTGACTTTTGAGAGGACTTCTTATGTTAGTTGAGTTTTTTTTTTTTTTTTATATATAGAGACTTTATTCTGATTTCTGTACATTTACTTCCCCATTTTGTGTGCAATTGGCTGTTGGGCGGCAGTAGACACTCGACAAGGGTTGAACTTTGAAGCATAAGATCGAAAAAAAACTCAATTTAAATCAGATTACGAAAAATGACGCTGAAGGTTCGTGAAGATGAAATGCCAAATTATTATGATTTTTTTTTTTTTAAGCTAAGAGATGCCTAATAGCTCGACATGGAAGGACAACAATTTAACAAATCCAATGACTTGCTAGCTGTGATGTTAAAAATGAGAAAGTATAGGTAGTTTTTTTTTTTAAAAGAAAAGAATATTATTCCCTAATTGCGTTAGAAATATTATAAAGTGAATACATTGTTATATTGAACTTTGAGAAAACACACTTACAATGTTCAGAAAGAGGCACTAATCATTCATAAACTTTAAGGCTAGACAAATTTTTAATCTTATTGAAAAATTTGACGAGAATTCAAATCTATTTTATAGTATGAACAAAATCCTCTAATTATTAAATCAACAACTGTTTGATTGATCATTGCTGCTACCAGTCCTTGAACCTTTAACCCAAATAATCATATACCAGATAAACAAGTGTTTGACTTGGTAGCTTATAGAACGAGACAAATTAAAGAAAACTACAGTATGCCGCACTGGAGAAGGTGGCCGGTGGCAGTCCTTTCTTCCAAATTCCATGCAACGCAAGTCATTTCAATTGTTAGACTTAGCAACAATATTAATTAATATTACGCATAATCAAATTTGTCATCAATAATTCAGCCGTGTAATTAACAGTTCGGATGCCATATTATATAATATGGGGTCCATTTATTATTTGTAATTTATTTTTATTTGTTTTAGTTTTAAAACACATTCTCCCTTAACTCCAATTTCAAGCATACTAGGAATTTTATCTTCAATTTTTCCTCAGATCCCATGTAGATGGAAAAAATTAAAGACGTGGTGTGAGAAGGAGATGTTGTCTCCCACATGAGACCCACACAAATATGCATATTATTAAGTAAAATACGTAAATAATTAAAATAAGACGTGCATACAATCATTAAAAAAAAAAAAATTCTCTTAAACGACCGCAATCCCAAACCCAAGATGAAAATGAACCGTCCAACACGTGGTCTAGTAACTCCTTCCACGTGGTCACCACGCTCTAATTCTGTTCTGATCGTTTTTTTTTCCTCCCCATTCTTAATTTCCGCAGTATTTGGATAAAATTCTTGAGGGAGAGAAAAGTGAGGGAAATGAAAGTGGAGGAGAGTATCATTAGAGGAAAAGAATATTTTCTATCATCTCTTGTATTTGAAAAGAGGTGATGGGAGGGAGAAAAGTTATAAATTCTTTTGTTTGGAAAATGATGAAAAATGTGGGAGAGAAATATAAAATATTTTGAAATAACAATTTTATCTTTCATAATAAATTCTATTAACATATTTTGTTTAGATAAAATTATAATTTTTAAATTATTTAAGGGTAATTGAGTCATTTGATAAATTTAATAGGAGAACTAACAACTTTCCTCTCATTTTTTAGAGGATTGATTTTGGTGGGGTAGGGAGAATTAGGGGAATTAGAAACTTTCCTCTCCCCCACTTTTCAAACATTTCTTAAACACAACAATTTACTTTAATTCTTTTACTTCCCTCTCCTTCCCTCCACTTTCCCCCTCCCAAACACAGTGTTAGTGTGCAAGGAATAAAGAAATGCAACAGGACAATCTTGTCCTAATAAATCCAACCAGTTCCAAACGAAGTTCATGTACAAGATATCACCTGGCAACATGACATCATTTTGGAATCCAGGAGCCTCAATTACAAAATAGCAAATTGCTTAAACTTGGGAAAATCCTAGTATTTGGAGGACATATGATTAATTCTTATTATATTCTTTTAGGCATTTTCTTCATTTTGTCTCGTCTCGTCCAAACTGTTCGTCATCACTAACATCCTTCATTTATTTATTTATTCTTTTGGTGACAGTGGAGGGCAAAACCCAAAAAGAAAGCTAACTAGTTACAACTTTAATAAGGAAATAAATTCCAATTATGTTTTCTGAAAGAATACTCAGTAACCCAGCAGGAGGATCTTGGATGATTATGAGTCCCCGCCATTGACCCAGTGCACAAGAAATAAACCAATTTACTACTCTATTACTTTCGCGGTGCGCATAAACAAAATAAATGTCCCAATTTTTATGCAAAAACTGTTGGCAGCTTTGAATTAACGGGCCCTGCGGATGTGTGGGGGCTACCTCCTGCATATCACTAACACCCTTTATGACGGATTGGAAACTCGGCTACTATGTCCATGTTTGCCATATGGAGGACGCTGGTCAGGAAATATCGTTTTGCGTGTAATTATACATCAAATATAATGTATATTTGATAGAATGAGAACCCTTTTTTTTTTAAAATTTTTGAATGAACCATTTTTTTTTGGGTACATGGATGAATCAATCTTTGTTAATTGCCATTTAAAAAAAAAAAAGAGTAAAATGATGTAGACACATTTAATGCTAAAAATACACAATTAATTTATCGATATTTAATAATTTATTTTTTATTTTATTTTTTAAATTATATATATATTTTACGATTTAAAATTTTAAATGATAATGTATTACCGTATTTTTATAGTTACGTGTCCAACGAAATTTTCTTCTTAAAAAAAATTCAAGAAAAGTAGCAATTGTAACGCTACCAAACACAATAAATTTTGTACTGTGTGACCCTTTAATAAGTGCGTAGCCGCATGATTTTGTCTTTAAAAGGCATCCCTTACGACAGTTGTAGATCTACGTCTCATTTATGTGGGTATTGTGCATAATACTCATCTGTAGTCTAAGTCTAAATGAATTTGGGTAACATGTGAAACTTATAGTTCGTTTAGATTGTAAAAAATTAGTTAAAAAGAAAGTTGTGAAAAAATAAAATAGTTTAAATAGATGAAAAATATGAAGAAAAAAAATAATAAGAAAGATAATGAAAAAGAAAATTACAAGAGAAAAAGTTATTAAAAAAATAATTATTTAAATAAATAATAAATAAATAAATAAATGATGAAAAAAATGAATAATAATTTTCTTTCCTCTACAATTCTTTCTATTCTAATTCTCTCAATCCAAACACTACATTAAGGCTTCGTTATATATTTTAATGAGATATATATTTAATGAGATATATATTTTTTTTAATTTTAATTACTTACTAATACATATTATTTATACAATATATTTTTTAAAATTTAAAAGAAAATTAAATGCCAAAGAAATGACTAATGAGTCAACAAACTAATTTAACTCCAGAAGTTAAATCGAATCTAATCCTCCATCATTGTCATGTGAGAACTCCGAAACCGTTGGCCAACGAGTCCTCTAGTGCGCCCACAGTCCCAAAACCCGAAAAAGCAAAATCCGGAAACCAGTTAGCGGTTTTATTGAGAGAGGTTTTAGAACGCCCAGAAGCTCCCGAAAACCAGGAGGTTTTCCAAACTTTGTTTTGTTTTTTTTTTTTTTTATAATTAATTTATTTGTTTAAAAGGTCTTGGCCCAATATGTGGAGATTCTGGCTGCCATTTAACACCAAAACGTGCCGGCCACGCGCTCCATTCTTCTCTTCTGTACCGGTTTGCATGGGGAGTTCTGTCCTTTTCTGGCACTGTCCAACACATCTGCGGTCCGTACCTTTTCAAATCACCATTTTGCCCCTTGTTTGTATTTTGCAACAACAAAATTAAACGAAATAAAAATATTTTGGACGAAAAAAAACCTGCGAATATCTAGATGAAAAATATTTAGTGTGATTTTTAATTTGGATCAAAGTATAATTAAAATGAAAAGTGTGATTGGATAATTGAAATTAAAAAAATAAATTATTAAATATAATTAAATAAATTGTATTATTATTTTAATACTACTTAATGAAAGTTAAGTTGTATAATTGAACTATCTGTTTAAATATACTAACATTTTTCTAAATATTACGTTATTAAGCATTTTGGCTGGCATTTGTATTTGATTTGTGTCATATCTATAATTCGCTTATAAAGTAAGACATAAAGTAATACTTTGCAAAGTAAATATATTTGTTTTTGCATCCTGTCCACTAATAATTATGTTAAAGTCATCTTAAGCTTGAAGTTTATCCTTCTATTTAAAATCTGGGTATCTTTTTGGAGCACTTTAGTTAGTCATGTAATTAAATTACTGAGTGGAAACAAATGATTTAGATGATTATCTTGCAATAGGCTTTGCTTTTTCTATGAGTATTAAGTGCAGAAGAGCACGATTGGTGTATTGATCCATTCTATACATAGAGATCATAGATTTTCTTGAAAAATAAAATTAATTTGTTAAGCTCACACTTGAGTTGAAATTGATTGCTTTTGTTTGTTTTATCGGCCCATTGCCTATTAACAAATTATCTAATTATTCACCATTTTGATCGAAAACAGTGTTTAAGCATACAAGACTCGCAATGGATGCAATAAATTATCTCTTATCACTTATGTTAAAACTGAATTGCATTTAGCACTATCGCAAAGTGCACGCGTACTGATTCATTATGAATAAAAGTTGTACCACCTCTACCTTTGATATGGATAACATAAGTTGGTTCTTCTAACTGTGTATAGAAGTGATATCCATTTAGAATAACGAATAAAAGAAAGAGGAAAATTAATTTATTGATAAAAAAATGGAGGAAAAGAATTTGAAATTTAAACAAAATAGAATAGAAATTTAATGATCATAAAAAAGCGAAAAAGAATACTTACATCTCTTGCTAAATTGGAATACTTACATCTCTTACTAAATTGGAGTTCCATTTCTTTTTTTTTTTGTAAAGGATTGTCACAACCACATAAAAAATAGGTAAGGAGTTAACGGGCTTCGAACAAACACTCACTAAAGTAAAAAAGAATACTTACCATCCATTACTAAATTCGTGTTCTCGTTTTACTTTTTTTTTTAACATTAAAAAATAGTCACAACTACATCAAAAAAGAAGTAAAGAGTTGGTAGATTTTTTATTTTGAACCACAAAAAAAAATTTATTGGATATATCAGTTATCAGATTTTTATGTCAAAATTGGAATAATTCTCGTTTGTTAACGTTTCATTCAACGATCTCAAAAGGGTCGATCTACCTCCAAAGTACTAGTAGAGTTGAAAGTAACTCCGTCACAGGAATCGAGTGTGACTCCAGAGTTTAGACGAGAGAATATATTTTTGATGTTGTGTATCACTACTTACATTGAATGAGATCCCTAATATGAGACAGTTAGGGGAACACATATGCGAGAGTTCGAATTAAAAACTCACAATATAAAAATACATCAATTTATCATTAAATTATTATTTTAAATAATTAACAACATTTTTTTTTTAAGAAATTATTTCAAATAAATAAAAAGTACCACTCAAATAAGCCCCACGCTTAATTCCGCATCTATTTTGACGTGTTCACGCAAGCCATACATTTTACCCACTAAGGGCAACGTCAGGACTACTATTCCTTGCACACGCCAGAAAGAGAGAGTGGTGAAGGTCATGAGGTCATTTTGCGTGCCAAACAATGTGATACTCCGGTTTTGGAAATCAATGGTTTAACCCAAAAATGGTATATAATAATTTTTTCTCTTATTATCAATTAATAAATTATAATTCCACAACCCAACTTTGCCTTTTCCTTCCTCGTAATGTAGAAACCAAACCAGGGTTTTTGGACATACAATACGAGCAAGTTGCGTCCCCCAATTCCTCGAAAAGGAAAATAGAAAAAAAAAAAAAAAAGTATAACCAATTTATTAAATTATTTAATTAAATAATTATTTTTTATAATAAAAAATATTATTATAAAAATAATTATTTAATTACACAATCTAAACAATTAATTAAATTATAACTCATTTTAATCGATTTTTTCTCGTTCCATCCCTGAAAAACCAAAAACCCCAGCTGCCTCTTGGCTTTTTAAGCTTCCATCATAGGTTACATATTTCTCTTGTACACTGCTCCCTCCTCCTTTTTTCCTCTCACCGTGCACAAGAAACTAAAGTTTCTCGCTCTAACAACCCCTTTTTCACTTCTGGATCTCTTTCTTTTCTTTCTTGTCCAAAACAAAACCAATTTGTGAGGCAAAATGCGGATGAGTTGCAACGGATGCAGAGTTCTGCGCAAGGGCTGCAGCGAGAATTGCAGCATCAGGCCTTGTTTGCATTGGATCAAGAGCTCTGAGTCACAAGCCAACGCCACTGTCTTCCTTGCTAAGTTCTATGGCCGCGCCGGCCTCCTCAACCTCATCAACGCCGGCCCTGAGCACCTCCGTCCTGGTAATCAATCACTTCCACTTACCTTCCATTCATTTTACGCTTCAAACTCCCCTTGCATGTAATTTAACCTTGCAACTAGCTAGAAATTTGGCAAAAAATTTCTCCTGCAAGAGTCCGACAGAAGCTTAAACTAGATTAGTCTAAATCAACGTAGTTTCTTGTGGTTTCTGGATACTGGGTCTAGCCAAAAAAAAAGCAAAGAAAGATTGTTTCTTTTCCCGATTGTGTGTGACCCTTTTCAGTTCTGGTGCCAAGAATTCGGGAATGACGATTGTTTTCTGTTTTTTTTTTTCTTTTTTGGGTTGCCTTTCACAGCCATTTTTAGGTCGTTGCTTTATGAGGCTTGTGGAAGAATGGTGAACCCGATTTATGGGTCGGTTGGGTTATTGTGGTCCGGGAGCTGGCAGCTCTGCCAAGCCGCTGTGGAAGCCGTGCTAAAGGGCGCCCCGATCACTCCAATCAATTCGGAAGCGGCGGCCGACGGCCAGGGACCACCGTTGAAGGCTTATGACATACGACACGTCTCCAAGGATGAGAATTCGGCCGCATCTATTAAACCCACCCGAGGGAAGACGCGGAGCAGGGCCAGGCGGGTTGTGAAGCCAAAGCTCAGCAAACCCGGTACTGGGATTGGCTCGGTTATTGAGTTGGCTACTGGTGATGAGTTGGCTGGGACGACGAGTCACGAGTCATCGGTGAGTCACCAATCAGAGCTGGCAGTGGTGGGTGGTGAGAGCAAAGAAACTGAAAGCATGGTGTGTGAGGAAACAGCTGAGACCACGCTGCTGTTCCCATCCGAACCAAAGCCCGAACCAGAGCCGGAGCTGGCCACGAAATCCAACCCAGTAGTCCATGCCGCCAGTAATACCGAGATGCTTGGTATTGGACTGGAGCTAACTCTGGGGCTCCAGCAGGCATCATGTGCTATTCACGTGGTTCCCGTCAAGAAGAGGAGAATCGAAGCATGTGGATCTTCTGATGTTGACGTGTGTAGAATGGAGCTGGGACTTGACTGCTTAGCTTGAGCTAGAAGGTCGAGAAAATGCAGGAGACAAAAAATTAAGTTATAGTTTTGGCGGCTCTAGGCCTTTGTCCAGAAGAGGAGACGTTATCCTTTTGGTTTTTGATCCTTTGGCCTTCTTATTAGCTTTTTTCATTTTTCTGTTCTTGTTGTTAATTAGGTGCCCTTTATGGTGAAGATGTATAGAAGGTGTACAAATCTGGTTTTTGCATGAACACAAATTGATCTGTAGAAGCATCTGTATATTTTTCTTTCTTTGTTGGGTTCTTTTTAACACTGTTGTCAGGGCAATGCATGCTTCTCTTTTGTGCAAAGTTAAAATGGATGTGCCAACTGTACAAGTGGGTTCAGTGTTTATTCCTTGCTCGTTCGGCTATGCATGTTAAAATTGCAATAAAATTAAATAAGTTATTGAATAATTAAAATTTAAATAAAAATAAATAAATTAATAAATATTATTAAATAAATTATGTAATTATTTTATTATATTTTGTGATTATTTGATGTTAAGGTTTTTAAATTTTTTTTAAAACATAAAGATAGCAATGGTTCCGACAAATAGTTTTTGTTTGATGTGTTGTTTGATGCAGCCGAAGTCCTTGTTGTCTTTTCATTTCTCGTACTTAGGAAAAGGAAAAGGAAAAGGGAAAGGAAAAGGGCTAATTCATTGATCCCAGCAGGTGGAGAAAGCCCTCGCGATAATTTAAAAAATTATATCTTAGTAATTATTTAATGTGTCTTTTGTACTTATAATTTAAATTTAAGTTTTAGTATTTATATTTAAAAGTAATGTTTTTCTTTGATTGGTAATTTGATTGTGTGCACATAACTTAGTTTTATACTTGACAATTATTGTAATTAGTTTAAGGGAGAATTGCTTAGGCCAATAGTATTTAGATGGGGTCCCTTCTTTTATATTAAATTGAACGAGACACAAATATGGTAATACTTCAGTCTCGATCAATATATTTAATAATCGATATATTTTCAATATATCTTTTTTTATTTTGTTAAAAAAGAAAAAGAGAGAGAGAAAAAGCCCAAAGAAAAGGGTATCTTGGGAAGTCGTGGAGCCTGTCAATGTGCCCAGAGTTGCTCTGCCACGTACGTTCGCATGCATTGGCATCTGACTGGGGTACTTTTGCGTTGCTCTATGTACATGAGAATCGTGGGGACACATGACCTGCACAATCTTGGACGTGATATATATTTCGGGTTTGGCTTGCTTGATTTTGGACCCGCGTAAGTGATCAAATTTATCAAGTTCTGCAACTTGTTGTATGACAGGGCTTTGATTCGGACCCATTTGCTTGTTTTGATTGTATTCTCAGCTGCAATGTGAGAGCGTCATGTTTAATCACTTGAAATTGCCATCGGATAAACTTTTCACAAGTTCTGCACCTTGTTTTGTTGTTGCAATACAGATAGTTAATGTCAAAGTTGTTTTGCTTCAGTTGCTTGTTCCTGTTCTTGCACAACCTTTGTTTACGGCAACTTGATTGCCGTAAACAAAGCCTGGTTAATTAATAAAATGGGGAACATATATAACTACTCCATCAAACTCTACCAACCGTAGAGAATGCTAAATGAGATGTTACAGCTTTTTTTTTTCCTGAAATTCCAGATCTCGAACCAAGAACTCGTGATCTAAAGACATCATCTAGTTATCAATTATCATTGCAGCCTGAGCTAGTGGTCTTATTTTACCGATAAAAAAGGACCCGCCTCTGTATTAAGTGTCAGATACCCAAATTTTGATTAAAACTATGTAGATTAGAGTAACTAGCTACGAGATTAAAGCTGGCGAAATTTTTAGGCTAACATAAGCCAAGGATTTGGAAACTTGCTGCCATTTTTTCTCACTTTTTTTTTTTTTGTGAGTATAACTCACTTATAATTTTAAATAACATAAATTTATCTTATTAATTTTTTCTTATTTGAAGTGAATCCTATTAAAGTTTTTAGTTTTTGCTCATATTTAAAGTTGAATTGATTTTTTTTACTCATATTTGATGTGAATCAAATTAGAAATTTCCAAAACATTGTATTGAGTTAGCTAATTGAAAGCTGAGACTGGGACTAAGCACCACATTAACTTTTGCTCAGTAAATTGCATTTATTTCCTAATGTGGAGAAGATTAAGTCATTAATGGTTGATATGCGTACTCAACTCTGATTGTGTGTTTGGTTTGAGAGAATTTGATGAGAAAAGAAAAAGGTTAGAAAATTTTAGTCAAAAAATATTATCATACTATTTTTTCATAATTTTTTTTTCACAATTTTTTCATCAATTAAAATAACAAATTTTTAATTTTTCTCTTATAAATTACTATTCATTTTCTTTCTTATCATTTTTTTTCACAACTTTCTCATCAATATAAACAATTTTATTTTCTCAAAAAAATAATTTCTCACAACTTTCTAACAATCTAAACACAGTACAAAAGCCTTATTTTGAAGGTTAAAAATTTAATTTTCTTCTCCCGTTATATGTCACCAACAACTAGTTAATCTATAGTAGCTTGAATAATGTTAATGTGACATTGAGACGCTTCAGGGAATTGAGCCTCTAAATACACTAAGTTCCGTGTGAAATTTGACTCGGAAGACAAATTAAAGAACTCTCTGAGCCTGACACCGAAAGCAGTAAGTTGGTGGGCCTAGAACTACATGCCTCGATCAGCTCTACTGGGCTCCACTATGCCCGGCCTCTTGAAAATTATAGATTGGACCTAAATAATTCAAGCGGGCTCAGTATCACGCGAATGAAATAGGCCTGGCCCGTGGGAGCTGAAACCGAAGAAGAAAGGGATAAGTCCATAGCATTTTTATGGATTTGTTGTTAACTTGGGTCACGTACTATTAATTCAATAACTAATTCAGGTTATCAACTTTTAATCAGACAAAAAAAGTGTTAGAATTAGTAAGTATTGGTGTGGATGGTAAGGGTCTGTTACTGTTTAATCAAAAGTATCGAATTTTAGTCCCTGAAAATGTAGTCGCGTTAAATATTTGTTGAGAGACTTTTGTCACATTTTGAGATCTTGCTCATATTAATTTAGATTAGTCAGCCCATTGAATTGAACAGTAAAGAGTCTCAAACAAAAAAACAAAAGTGTTAGTGGATGAGCTGTAACCCAAGTGGTAGGAGTGATAACCTCCACCACGCCAGGCGGGGGTTCGATTCCCGTCTGGACCATATGTCCCCCTTCTTCTAATGTAATACTTATAGTTGAGCTCCAAGATGATAAAAAAAAAAAAAACGTTAGAAGAATTTTGTCATTCTAGTGAATTTGTTTTAGGTTAAATCAGATTAATTAGGTTTTATGTAGTTTCTAAATATCGAAATGCAGAATCAAAAAAGACTTTTAACCAAGGATCGATGATTTAAAGGAGTTACAAAAGACGCACACTCGTGTAATTGTGTATGAAAGAAAGAAAAATGAGAGGGGAAGAGAAAAATAAGGAAAAAGTGAACATACTCGTATTGCTCCTCAACGAACATAATTGCATTTGAAAAGTATGTGAAAAATTAAAGAGTATAATTTTTGAATCTTTGTGACCTATTTAATTCATTAACAGTCATGAATTTTAGTACAAAAATAAACTTATAATTATTCCATTAATCATAATATTTAAAAATAAAATATTATTAATTTTTTTTAATAAAAAAAATTCATTATTCATAATTATCATATTCATACATTAATAATTGCACTTGTTAACGTGGCAAGATATAGTATGCTGTTATCTCAGTCAATTTTTTTTTATAGAAAATACCTTCTATTCGAATATTATTGGAGTATACGTGAACGTGCGGGAATTAATGACTTTTTTTAAGCGGAAGGTGTATTAGTGAACTTAAATTAAATGTTAGAATTATTGATTGATGATTAAACCGACAAAAATCACAAAGACGGCGAAGCAAATCCGAAAAATCAAGACCAAATAAACTGCCCTAAACTTCTAAAAAAGAAAAATAATAATAATAATGAAAATAAAAAAAACAATGTCCCATAAGCGCGATGATTCCAGCAAACCCCTTCTCCCGCACCACGGCCAGCGCCGCCGCCATTGAGCGGCAACAACTCCGTCGATTTTAACGCTGTTGCGCGGCAACAATTCTTTTCGCTGCAACTCTCGCTCTCTCTCTGATTCTCGAGGTACGCGTTCAATCTCTAAAACCCTAATTTTTTTTTTCGAGCCGTTTGGTTCCAATTTATGAGTTTAATTGATCATTTTCGTGTATCTCAATATTATTTTTACCTCGTGTTATCTTAAATCGTGAAACCTCTTGAGATTTTGATTTTCCATTTTTCTTCTGTCTCTGTTGTTTCCGTACATTAAATATCGCGGGCGCTGTTTACTTCTTTTTGCAGTGACAAAGAAAGGAAAAAAAAAAAAAATCCCTTTCTTTGTTTTCCTTGTCTTTTTTCCTTTCTCATTGGTAATGTGGCATTGAAGTTGCTCTTAATGGGATTGTCAGTTGGCGAATTTTATTAAATTAAACTTGGATCTTGAATTTCATGTTTTGTAGTTTTAGCTGGTTGTAGAGCAATAGGGAAAAGTAGTTATTTTGTAAATTGTTGGTCACGCGTCTTATGCGTCTAGTTTTCTGATAAGATAATCTTGGAAACCTTTTCCTGCAGGTTAAATCTTACACAATTTTGATGGTAGTGTAATATTATTATGGATGGGAACAAGCGAAAATTCTTTAAGAAACATCAAAGCAGTCAATTTAAGAGAAAAGGGGTTGCCAAGAAAGGAAGATGGAATAATTCTGGCAGTGAACAGTCTCCAGGAAGTCCTCCTAGTGTTGACACTGTTTACAGGATACTCTGCCCCTCAAGAAAAATTGGGGGTGTTATTGGAAAGGGTGGCGGCATAGTTAAAGCGCTGAGGGAAGAGACCCATGCAAAGATTACAGTTGCTGATTCTGTACCTGGTTCAGATGAAAGAGTAATTATCATATATAGTTCTCCTGAAAAAAGTTCGAGGAAACAAGATAATGATGAGGATTTGGTTGTAGAGAATGAAGAGGAGCGCATGGAACCTCATTGTGCTGCACAAGATGCTCTTTTGAAAGTTCATGAAAGGATCGTTGAGGAAGATCTTTTTGGTGGCATGGCACCTGATGATGATAATGAGAACAATGTTGTCACTGCAAGACTTTTAGTTCCAGACAATATGGTAGGATGCCTTCTGGGTAAACGTGGGGATGTTATCCAAAGATTGCGGAGTGAGACAGGTGCAAGCATTCGTGTCCTTCCTGCCGATCACCTTCCTAGCTGTGCAATGAGCACTGATGAGTTAGTCCAGGTCCTCTAGCCCTCTTTACTCGTTTTAGTTTATGAGGTAGAGACATCCATAATGTGTGCCCATGTCCATATATTATTTTAAGCTTTTCCGCTTCTCCCTTTGGTGTTGTTTCATTGGTGTTACACAAAGTATATTTGCCTGCTAGGATATGTGTAGAGAAGTGGATTATAGGTTGCCAATTCTGCAATGGCTAAATTATTCATTTACTTGATAAATAAACCTAAGTTGGAGGTATGACATCGGAAATTGTTTGGTGTTGAGAGTTGTTTTGGATTGATATTGGTCCATTTTTTGGATAATAGGTTTGATATTGGTTTTCATTTTCACTATATAACCATTTCATATGTTAGATAACTTTGAATCATTTTAACTGGTTACAATGGATACTGATTGAAAGTAGTAAAAGAATTAATCTTTTAAGTGACTTACTGTTGGAGGCATGTTGATGACATTTTATTGCTGTATGAGCTCTTCCACGCTTTCAAGTGTTATTATGGCCAACTGAGGAGCTTAGCAAATTGTTAAGTTACAGTGTTCATGGCTTGCATTCTCTTGAAAATTTCACACTGATGTTTTAAAGGTTGTCCTAGATTGGTTCTAGGAGTGAGGGATGCTCGTTGAAGCATTGTGGGCTTCTGGGTATATGGTGATCATTTGAAGCCATTATATCCCTGGCTTTCTGTTCTTAAAAATTTTCTAGGGTGTGGATTATAGTTATATGGTGTAGTATGACCCACAAGTTCAGATATGCTTTTTCCTGGTTTTATCAATGTCCCTACGTTTTCATGACCTCTGCGGCAGGATGGGATTAAGTTTGCACACCCCTTGGTTATAAGAAATTAACCATTTCTTTTTGCCTATTGCTTGAAGACGCCAATTGTTGAGATGCCGAGATTAAGGACTTTCCAAAAGCATTTACCTTGCAAGTCGTTATGAAATGGCATTCCCAGATCATGTGGGTGAAATGCCTTGAGCAGAACATAGTTTGATTTAGTGAGTATTTATTTCAATTTAATCTGTTTAGTGTAGCTGACACAACGCTTAGGGGGACATTTTGAATATTGCATAGCTTTTTCAAGGCCTTAGGTGCTGACATTTCTCACTTGCTAAGCAGTGGTACAATTTTTGCTTGAGTTCCACCTTGTGAATCAGCATGGTGGAATGCTGGTGTTTGCTTTTCATATCAATAGGATCATGAGTATCATAGAGGTAGACTCCATTGATGTACTGGTGAAGACTGAGAGAAGCAGCTATCTATGGTTCCTACGTTTCAGTATTAAATCATCAATTATCCACTATCTCTTTCTCTTGCTAAGACAGGTCTTCCTCAGATATTAGCATTATTGCATGCAGCTGACACACCTCTGAAGTGTCACAACTACTATCTTAACTCAGCTGATGTGATCCATAAGCAGTTGAATGTACTTGGTATTGCAAGGAAGTTTCTAGGCTCAAGTTTGAGTTGACGAGTTGATGCTTAAATATTAATGCTCCTGGAAGATTCAAGCATGGCTTGATTATATCCTGGTTCATGGAGGATGCAATGGATAAGTCTTGGCATGAGAAGAGGTGGGTTGCTCGTTGAATTGTTACATTGAGGGGCAGAAGAGCTCATCTAGTCCTTGCAGTGGGAATATATTGTTTTCTTCTCATATCTTTTCGTTCACTCTTTAATTGGTGGGTTGGAATTTCCATGCTAGTCTTGGAATAAGCTACCAGGTGTCACCATTGTTGACTTCAGGTCTCAAACATTATGGTGATTTGGGTGTATTTTTCTTCTTATATTTTCCCATGCTACCAACTTAAGTGCTTTGGTTGACTGTATTATCTGTTTGACCACCAGCCCCATTACCTGAGTGTTACTGTGTTTCCCTTAAGAAGGGAAGGTTCCACTTTCAGTTCCAAACCATCTTGGGAAACATTTTGTCATGGTGCAGGACCTGATTAGAAAATAAAGTTTTAGTAGATTTCTTGTTTTTGTCAATTTTCCATGTGGTACTGGGCTGCCATTTCATGACATTCACTTCTGAATGTCTATCTGCCGGTTAGTTTCTCTGTCTGTGTGGTGGTGTGCATGTGCGTAAAGGTGGGAGCACATCCAATTGTGTGGAAGCAAATTTTCTATTTAACGAGGTTTGACCCAGTAGTGACTATGTGTTAATGCTGAACTTGCCATTCATACCTCAAGTAGCATCTATGGAGGACCGGTAATACTGAAAATGTATATAATTGTATATTAAGGCGTTAGTTTCATTGCATAACCTGGCCTTGGGGGTCTCGTGTTTTTCGGTTTTAGACAATAATTTCTCCTTTAGATGGTTGATTTTAGAAAGGCTTGTACCTTCCACAACCAACATCAAGTTGTGAGATCCGCTCATTCACATTGTCTAAGTGGGACATTGTAGAGATAGATTCAAGAAGTGGGAAGCCTGCGATGGCAAAATTTATTTACGATCTAGCTCACAAGAAAGACCATGGATAGATATTCTTGTCAGCTTGACTCTGCAATTATGCAAACCCAGTTGAGTTGACTAAATGTTTTGAAGATTGCAGAGTCTTGAATTTTTTAACATTTGTGGTTCACCTGCATCTTTGTTTCACCTACATTGTTGTTTGTTCATGTTGGAGACATTCAACTGATGCAGAAACCTTGGACAGTAGAATCTGTTTGCATCTTGCTAACAAGTTTATGCATTCTCTCATGATTTGACTCTCCAATTGTGAAATTCTGGTTGATTAATTGTTTTGATGATTGCGTTTACTTGCAAACACATTGTATAATTGGTAGTTATATATTTAATGCTATGACATTGTTATCTGCAATAAGCCCATTTCTGCAGGGCATCCCCCCTCCCCTTCTCTTCCTTGAATGTTGTTTAATCATCTCTTGTTACTCTTTGCCATCGTTCTTGAATGTTGGAAGAAGAGGAATTCTCTAGTGTTTCCCAACAAATGTTAATTATTTAAGGTATGTTTCAGATTTCTGGAAAACCAGATGTGGCAAAGAGGGCTCTCTATCAAGTCTCCACTTTGTTGCATCAGAATCCGAGAAAGGACAAACATCTAAATGTTTTTGTGCCATATGGTGGCCAAGGTCTGCATCCTCCTCGTGGTCCCATGACAAATATGCTTCCTCCAGAAAATCATATGTGGGCTCATCACAACTCTGCTTCCCGTAGCATGCCTCCAATGCCATGGGTTGGGGGTTATGGCAATCAGCCTTCAGAATTTGGGCGAGGTGGCTTTGATGGCGTTCCTCCTGGACATGATGGGGAACCTCCAGCTGAGTTTTCTATGAAAATTTTGTGCTCCACTGACAAAATTGGTGGTGTAATTGGTAAGGGAGGCTCAAACATAAGAGTAGTTCAGCAGGAGACAGGAACTAGTATTCAAGTTGAGGATACTTCAGCTGAGTCAGATGAACGGGCAATTCGTGTCTCTGCTTTTGAGGTCTTTTTTTGAACTTTTCTTATAAAGTATGGAGCTGCTTTTGTTAAATTTAACTACCCTGTGTAACAACTTTCTGTTGGTGCCAAAAGGCTTGTATACTTTCAGTGCACTAACTCAGATTATTGAACCTATGTCAATTTAGACCCTGTGGAATCCAAGATCACAAACCATCGATGCAATCCTTCAGCTTCAGAATAAAACTAGTGAATTTTCTGAGAAAGGTATGATCATCACTAGACTTCTCATTCCATCAAGTAAGGTTGGCTGCATCCTCGGACAAGGAGGTCAAGTTATTAATGAAATGAGAAGGAGAACCCAAGCAGATATTCGTGTTTTCTCCAAGGATGATAAACCCAAATGTGCATCCCAGGATGAAGAGCTTGTACAGGTGATGTGATTAAATGAAGCATGTTTGTAGTTGATACTCATCAATAATTTGTGATTTGTTTGTAGGGTGATGGTATGATCCTTTTAAGTTTTTAGCCTGCCTATGTTTTTAAGTGGTGATCTTTTCTTTTTCAGATATCTGGAAATTTTGGTGTTGCTAAAGATGCCTTGGCAGAGATAGCATCAAGACTCAGGGTGAGAATTCTGCGAGATGCAAATGCAGGAGTGGAACCTGCGCATGCAGGACCTGTTCATGGATTCAAACCCGAAAGACCCAGCAGAGGGCCCTTGCCATCTGGAATGACTGGAGGAAGCATCTCCAGTAGATATGAGCCTCTCATGGTAATTTTCTTCTGTTTTGCCTCATATGACTATGCATTCTTTTTGTGTATGAACAAGAGGTTGTTTTTTTGCTGGGCATTTACCTGGTCAGCGTCTGGCTCCCATGTTGTGTTGTTTCTGAGGTCTCTCCTGGTGCCGCATGAGATTATGCAAAGAGAACCAAGGAAAAGGAAAGCTTGCTTCTAAAATTTACATCATAGGAAAAAGAACTAGCCAATGGCAGAGTGTTTCCAGCTTTATAAGTATTTGAGTTTGCACTTGACCAGTGGAGTTAATATCCATTAGACAGTTGATCCGAGTCCTTGGTTTTACGGCACTATCCTTTCAACTGGACACCATTTCCAAAGCCATTTTCCGAGTGGCACTCCTACTACTATACCCTTCCTTCTCTTCCTCATGCATTCGATAATTTTATGTTATTACGAAATTATGGAATACATGTTTGCAAAGCTAGTGGTTCAGTGGTTGATACAGGTTGATAGGTTGTCCACGTACCTATTATTGTATCGATGTAGTCTGCACGGGAGCTGCTACTCAATTGTGGGGCAGTGTTGTAGATCATATTTAGTTGATTTTTTATATGGGCATTCTTTGATGATCTTTACATAATACAACTTACTTCTAGTTTGTGGCACCTCAGATGCATAAGTAGCATTCTTGAGGGAAGGAAGTTATTTGTATTCTTCTTAGTATACATATTGTTGTAGATCATTAGTTGATTTTGAATATGGGCATTCTTTGACGATCTTTCCATAAATCAAGTTACTTCTAGTTTGTGGCATCTTAGATGCATAAGTAGCATTCTTGAGGGAAAGAAGTTATTTGTATTGTTGTTAGTATATATATTGCAGTGATAATTTCTCTTTATGATTTTCTGAAGGGTGGCGGACATGAGTATGAGCCGCGGAGTTATCCGGCTCCAGCATCTGCAACAGGGTACTGCAGCTCTTCTCATCTTATATGATAGCAATTTAATGTTTGAGTGATGTGACTAAGTTCTTTCTTGATTTCTTCAAATTCCAGATACCCAAATGCTAACAGTTCATGGGAGGGTAATAATTTAAACAATGGAATGAATTATGCGGCAGGAACCGGAGGAAGCAACATTTCAAGCATTGGTGAGGTATGATCTTGGCTTGTGCTTGCAGTCTGATAGAAAGATAGAAAATTGGCTATATCTTGGAACCCTTCGTCTTCTTCTTCTTCTTCATATACAATCCACTATTACTTTGCTTTGCTTTATCATTTTATCCACCCTGCCAGTTATCTACATGGTTATATCTTTTTTCTTGTGATTCAATTGGATCATATTTTTCTTGTTACACCATAGTTGGTGGACAAGAAAAACAAATGGGAGTCGTTGATATTCCGGGCATGGCCATAAACTACCCTGTTTATTTAACATCCCAAGATCTGAAGTTTCCTGCAGTTCCCATAATTTACTTTGTTGCTTGAAGAGGATAGTTGAGTAAGTAGCATAGTGTGAAGCGACTGGTTCTTACTTTGTCTACTTAAATGAAAACATCATCATTGGACTCCTGGACCATTCTACACTAGACCAACAACTAGTAATGAGCCATTACTCTTGTTTGACCCCTTTGATGCTTTTTACTTTTATGGGTGCCATACTGGAGCATTGTCAGCATCAGTATTGTGTTGTGGAATATTGTACTGGGAAAAGATTTTTGTGACACGTCTGTTGAATTTGTAGAGTGCGGGTACTAGGGTGCAGCTTCAAGAATCTTATTCTGGTGGCTCTGAAAATGTGGCTGACATTCGCGGAAGTTCTGAGCATTTGACTGCAACGCATGGTAATCTTCAAGCCTGGTCGTCTGCTGGACAGAACATGAATGCTCACCAAGTTTTCTACCAAAATAACATGGCTGCTCAGCAAGGCTCGTACCAAAATATTAGTGCTCAGCAGAACAACTACCAAAACATTAATATGCAGCAAAGTTCTTATCAAAATGTGAATTTGCAGCAAAGCCCTTACCAAAATTTGAATGCACAGCAAAGCCCTTATTCAGTGAATGCTCAGCAGAGTGCCTACGCAAATGTCAGTGATCCACAAGGTGCCTACGGTGCCTACCATAACGTCAATGCGCAGCAAGGCACTTACCAGTACTGACTCTGATTTGGACACGTTTGTACCATTAGCTCATAACAAAGCTCTTTGTTTTTAACCTTTTGATCAGCATCCCACCAATAGGATAGCATTCTTAGCACTTATTTGAACAATTGTGATCCTTGGGATTCGAAGCGCAAGTGAATGAACAAGTTCGGCCATGCTATGCTGCACAGTGTAAACATGTCAGAGTAGAGGAATACATGAGATAATGTTTAATTGAACCCTCTGCTAAACTTGCCAAAATTCCGAGCATTGTTGTTAACTAAAGAACCCTTAGTATCTGCTTCAGGCGGATGTTGGTGTAATTCCTAATCTGTCGTTTCTAGCTTGCATGTTAATGTTCAATTTCAGATCATGAAAACGAGTCATGATGAAAGATATTGTCCCTTTTTGTTTTTCTTATCTGTTATAGACGCAAAGAGAAAATGTGCCTCCTCCTGTGATTGTGCCTTTTTCCCATGTGCATTTACTTCAGTGCGTCTTCCAAACTTCCACTCTGCATTTATTTGTTAGATCCTAGGTTGCATCGACACGGACACGTAGGACACGGATACGGCGACACGTCAATTTAAAAAAAATTAGGACACGGACACGGCATAGACACGTATGTATATATATATATATATATATATATATATATATATAAAAGTAAATATTATTATTTAAAAAAAAATATAAATTATAACTTAAAATATAACATATATAAATTTAATTTTTATTAAAATAAATCTTATAAAATATATTTTTTAAGTATATTTAAAATCTCACAATACATATTAAATAATAAATATTAATAAAAAACGATAACTTTAAAAAAAATTTAAATCTTTCCTAATTCCTACTCTCCTTCATTTAAATTTAAAAAAAAAAAAGAAAAACCCCATCCCTTTTCATTTTTTTACTTTTCTTTTTGTTAGCCGTGTCCGCGTGTCCTCAGTGTGTCCGAGCCGTGTCCGATTTTTTTTTTTTCAAATTTTTTTTGGCGGACACTTTTTGGCGTGTCGGACACGTGTCCGTGCCGTGTCCGAGGCGTGTCCGTGTCCGAAAAGTGTCCGACACGGACACTTCCTTAAAATAGGAGTGTCCGTGCATCCTTGGTTAGAGCATGATTGTGTGAGTGTAAATTAAGAAGACACAGGAATAAGATTGTGAGATAGAGGTCTCAATTAAAAACCAATCTGTGTAAAATATAATGATAAGATTGTCCTATATTTGAACTTTTCTCAAATTCCAACACTGTGCACTGCATTTGTTTTTTTTTTTTTTTTGGGCTTTTAACAAGAAGTGCACCTTTAGATTGTCCACTTGTAGAAGAAATTGTGGTGTTCCCCGTTGATAACTTCTTGTTCTGCCCAATCATCCAACAAATCTAGTAAACACTAATCATTGTCTGCATAAGGATTTGGAGTATTGTGGGTAGAGTCAATGCAAAGATGGATAGAACCATCAGGGGATTTCATTTCTGTGGTAGATCTTGACATTTTGAACGTCCACACGAACTCTTGCATCACAACAGGAAGAATCACCATTTCCAGTAATTTGATTGATGATTACTTGGATACACTCAATGCCCGTCTCTCAGCCATGCAACGCAATTTTGCCCGCATAAAATTGATCAAAAAGATTCGCGCAAAGACAATGGCTCCACAGCAAACCTCAAATAAAGCTCAAGTGGTCCTGGTACTTTTGTTTATTAGTTTTTATGCAAGAAAAAACGTGATCCAAAGTCTTCTTTGAATGATGTTAGGACTTGGGAGCAATTAGATTTGGCAAGGCTCCTGGGAGCTAGAAAAAATGATAGATGGGCTTGTTTTTCTTTTCTTTTTGTTAGTATATTTATTAAACCGTAAATTATATAATAAACTGACGTAGTTATTTTTATTTGTATAAACTTTATATCTCTTCGTCAAAATTACAGCCTAAGATCTCGAAGATAGAGATATAATTTTTTTTAATTTTTAGAGTGTTCCTGAAAGATATAATAAATATATGTTTTTTTTTTATTTTTATTTCAGAAAAGCTATCATGAATCACTCGCAGTGGTTGAAAACTGTAGCTATTAACCCTGTTTGTAAAGATAAGCTGTCATGGAGGCAGGATGCAATTTGGCCAACTAGAACAAACCAGACAGCACCGATCACCCTCTGCTACAGTAATCCTATTACGAAACTTTCTCTCCTTGTAACATGAGATGCATACACCGTTGTCGTCTCCCGGGCAAACAATATGGCACCAAAAACGGAGTCCTATGATGGTTCTGCTTGACTCATCGATTATGCCTTATGCGGTTAAGTCCCTTTCATTTTGGATTCCAAGGATCATTTTCCTTGTGTAGCGGCTAGTGTGTTTTGACTTTCTGATGACAAGACAAAAAAAAAAAAAAAAGCTGATTAGTACTCTTATATTTAGTCAAATATCAAATAATTAAGCCATCTCAAAAACCTTTTTTCTTGTAAAATTTTCAGTTGTAATATTGCAAATTTGCAAAGTATTGTTTTGGATCGTTCCCAACAGTTTAAACTTGCCGTATAATATTCTTGCTGAGTGTGATTAGCATATGTTTAAAAAATTTGCTGTAGCAAAAAAAAATGTTGGGTATGGTAACGGTAAAGATACCCATCTCGTATAGCTTGTTTGGCTGTAAAGGAAAAGAAAGAGAAAAGAAAATAGAGCAAAAATTAAGGTCAACAAATATTATTATTATTATTATATTATTTTTTTATAATTTTTATTTTTTATTTATTCAAACAACTCATTTTTATTTTTTTCTCATAAATTACTATTTATTTTTTTTTTCATAATTTTTTAATTATTTTCTTTCTCATAATTTTTTATTAATTATATTATCATTATTATTATATTATTTTCTATTTATTTTCTTTTTAATCATCAATCCAAATAAATATCCGAACAAATATCTTCTATAGTCTATCAAGTTAAAAAGTGCTCTTTGCTGCGGCGCCGCTGAAAAGGATATATGATAACAAATTGACATGGGCTTTAAATTTGGTGCATGGAAAGTGGGCCAAAACATATGTCTACGTAGAGATAACCATTTATGTCAAAATTTTATACTCATAAACCTTTAGATATTTTTTGTTTGAGTTTTATTATATGATCATATAAAAAATTATTTAGATAATATTTATATGATATTAATTAATATTGTTTGTACAATTTTCATGAAAGAATGTGAATAAAAAAATAATAATATTTTTTATTCCATATTTTATCATTATAATTACACAAAATATAATAATTATTACAATTTAAATTTTATCTGAATAAATTTTTGTACGGTCAAAAACATTTTTCCTTTTCTTTTATAGTTTGTGGGCACTGAAGATCCAACTCTAGACCTCAAACGAATAATTCAAGTGATTTTACTAGTAAATTTTGTTATTAGTGGACAAATCGTCTAGATGTCGGCAAAACTTGAATATCCAATCTTTTATCAATAGAATGTCAAATGGAAACTGTGCTCATTGCTCCAAGAGGTCACCATATCCTCACATATGTATATACCTCTGTCATATGGTATCGTAAACAACCCAAAGATCAATGATGGAGTTTTAGAAAATCTTTCCTTCATTTTCTTTTCTCTTCTCTTTTCCTCTCTCATATTAATTGCTTATCAGCAACAACAATGTTATTCTTCCACATCCAACTGATATATACAAAGACTAGCTACGCATGATATATAGATTCACATAAATGTCCATGCCTCATTGGAGAAATGGGTCATTCAGGTGGCTATTCTTCAAATTCTGTTCACGGATTATGGACGGTTATTATTATATATGTACTGTATATTTCACTCTTTTCGTGAAAAAACAACAAGAATTTTTCTATTAACAACAGAAATAGATTACGCACTTTTTGTATGTTTCAGTAAATGTGTTTAATAGTCTTACTTTTTTTTTTTTTTGTAATGAAACAATTGGATGTGACACAAAATTATGATGTAAAACTCAAAGTTCATGTGGCATTTGGCCATTATTGTCCTTTTAATTTTTTTTTAATAAATAAAGCAATTGCCATTTGTTGCACTTCAGTACGTATAGTGGCAAAAGAAATTAAGGAAAAAAAAAAAACCAACAAAAGCTAGAACATGTATGATTAATTGTAGCTTATTACAAATAATTTCTATAAGCTTTTGTTCGGCACTAAGATCATATAATATCTTATTCATGTCGAGACTAATAATCCATACCAAATTGATCTCAAAGCTGACAATTTTACAGGCCAAATTTTTTTTTCAATTGGGTTTGACACTTATGGGTGTACCAATAAAATTTTCTAGAAGCTGGAAACTTAATGGTGTACTAACACACTGTTTTTCACGCTCATATCATCGCTTACTTTCCTTTAGAAAAAAAAAAAATTTAAGCTAATTCAAAGATAATCTGAACCCTTTCAAAATAAAATCTCGCTGACTTAAATAGATTGGTTGGTGAAGATATTGGCTTGATCTTCTCTTGCATCAGTCAAATTTGATCTTAATTAAGCATTTGGATTTTAAACATCCTCGTTGACATTTTTTAATATTCATCGAAGATCATATATCACATTTGGAATTGTTTCAACCGTCCTTTCAAATGCACCTTGAAAATAGGAACTCTTTTATTCTTAATAAGAGCTAATATTTGAGAAGCCAGGGATGACAAAAGGAAATTCTTAATTTATTATTAAATCACAAGTTTGGGTTATTAGGGGCAACCCAAGAACAAATGACATATTAAACTCTAATACATCTCTCTATGAAGTGTTAATTTATATAATTGAACATCAAGAATGAAACCGCCATAGTTTCAACTCATTACCTATAAGTTGTAAAAGATTTTATTAGATAGATCAAATAAATTAAGATACTATAAAATGATAGGGAAAAAAAGTATATTGTCTACCTAACAATCATTTTTGGGTCCATTGGAAGATCCTCCACACTGTAAGTTATACATAATTCTTTCTTTCTTTCTTTCTTTCTTTTTTTTACATATTTTACATCTCCTCTACGGGTCTGAAAGCCAACTTTTTTCATCTTAATAGCCTGAGAATCTATTTAACGATTCATTTTTTCTCTGCGTTTTTTTTTTTTTGGTTGCAACAATAGTGCCTTAGCACCAAAGCTTTACACGATGCACAACTAGTAGGGTATAATGAAAACCGCACTAATTAGTATCTTTGGAGCGGATGGTACTAAAGTATATCATAATTAACAACGATATCTACTTCCATATTAAGAGTGAAAGCGTGATTTGCCATCCAATTCTGCTAATGATTATTTCCAAATCATCAACTTCAAAATGTGGTCAGGAGATATCTAATTGTAACCACACAATTGATGATTTACTTGAATAGCTAAGAGGGAGGGCAAGCTTTCCTAGCTTGAGATGAGAATCCCTTTGGAGTTTTGATTAGTCCATCGCATCAACTATCAATATCTTTCTCCGTGACGAAAAAAATGTACCTTTCAGGACATCACTTCTACATCGATTTTTATTTGGAAGATACTATCTAGTAATATTTAAATAATAATAAAGTGATATATATTGTTAGATAATTGAAATTTAAAAAAAAATAATTAAGTTATTAGATACTACTCAATAAATTGTGTAATTGCTTTATTGTTTTATAAAATTAAATTGTATAGTAAAACCTATTTATTTTTATTTTTAAAAGTCATGAAACGAAAAGTAGAAAAAATAAATTGTTAAGGTAAACTATTTTTATGAGGACGAATTACAATCATATTATTTTCCAAATTTAAATATCTACAATAATTTGTCGAATTACTTTTAAGGGAGCGTCCAATACTAGCAAAATATAGACAAGATTCATTAGTAATAAAATGTTTTTGAAGGTTGAAAATTCTGAATACAAATCCTAATCGAAGGCAATTAATAAAAAAATATATACATCAGATAGGTAGAATATAATGCTCTTTAAGGAGTGAAGTAAAATGATTATTAACAAATGTGCTTAACAATTTTCATCCTTAACAATCAAATCAGCATAAACAATTCACGAATTCACTGATCCTAAGCCCGTCACACCGTTGACCATAAATTAATCGATGCTTTCACTGTCAGACACAAACATTGATTAGCTCCATAAAAAGCTAATTTATGGACGCACTTATCCTAGATGCTAAAGTTACCCGATTGCTATTGGTTAGTTTCCATTGATAAATCAAACTTACCAAATTGTCTACGCAAAGCTCGAGTTGATCATTAGGGTATTGCTATTTTATATAATGCCATTTCCGCACGAGTTATCTCTTTAAAGTGTGATATGATGGCTTGCCACTTGGAGCATGTAATTACCGAAGGACAACTATATAAATTTAAGGGTATTTGTTATTTTTAATAATTTTTTTAATTTTTTTCATATAAATATAATTTATTTATAATTTTATATTATATAAACTTATTTTAATATTTTTTTAAATTTTAAATAAATCTTATTTATTATATAATATAAAATTATGAGTGAATTATATAATAAAAAAAAATAAATTAAAATCCTCTCTATATCCCTGAATATATGAATGACAATCTTGATCACACTTTTTAACAATAAAGACAGTCTTAAGGAAATCTAGCAATTTTAAACTGTGAGGCACTCATGTTACTTGAGTAGCTATAGAGAATGTGGTGGGGGGAGGCCGATGTGGCTGATGTGATAGTAATGGTGGGGGCACCTGCATATATATATATATATATATATATATATATATATATATATTAATGCAACTGTTTTTAACATATTAATCGTTAGTTTGGGGAAGAGAGCTTCTTTATCTCTGACCCCTTTATATATGCTCTTATAGGAAGGCACCCAACAACTGGCTATTTCGTCCGTCCCACCACATTCTAGAGAGAGAGATGCATAGCATTAGCATAACTAATAAAGCATGAACTAACCGCTTTTTAGCCACTTAAACCCACTCGTGGAGTGAGGGAGAAAATTAAGAGAGGCACAACTAATCATTATCATAGTCTTATCATCACTTTCAAACGGGAGTGCTTAAAAGTATACAAACATGGCTTAAATTAATTATTAGATTTGTTTTTAACTTCTTGAATATGATCCACACCTCATTCCCTAAATAAGCCAGCAAAATGTGAACTATAGGCGCCGGCGGCGCCGCCCCTCTCTCTCCGTTTACTTATTTCAGTCTCTTCTTTCTTTTACGAATGTAAATTAGAAAAGTTAAATCCCACTACTTAAGAATTTATATTTCTACTTTCAAGACTTATAAAAAAAAAAAATATTATCATATTACATAATTTACTGTTCATAAAAAAATCAACTCAAATTTATCAATTTTGGTTGGAATTTATGTAAGTTTAGAAAGATTTAATATACATACGATGTTAATTTTAGACTGAAACAACATTCCTTCACTTTTTTATAAAAAAAAAAAAAAACCCCATGATACATTTTTTTCCATTAAAAAAAAATGGGTGGTGGCTAGCCCATGGGGACTTGGTAAAGATCATTTTCTATTCTTACTCCTTTCGTTCTGCTACCAGATAATCGTCCAAATGTCCTTTTAGTGGCTGTCTTAATTTTCCATATTTCCCAAACACATGCCGCCTTTGGAATCGTCACATTTTTCATACTACGAGTTTACTTGTCAACCGTGTGACCATGCCGTAATTAATCCGGCCCAGTGGAGGAAGTTTTCTAATGGTCAAGAAAGTAGATTTACTTCAAATAAACCCGACCTAGGGATATGGGTAAATCTTTGTTTTCGGAAATTTCAAAAGGAAAGTGATATTTATCACGAAACAAACATCACAAAACTACACGAGAAAGCAATTAATAATGTTCCTATGGCTTTGGCACTGACAGTTGCCCTTTTTTTAAAAAAAAAATTAAAATTTAAGTAGTATTTAATGTTAATTTAAATATACTTAATTCTGACTTAAATTTATATTTTTTTTTATTTTTTTTACCTAAATTAAAGCTAAAACAGTACTTAATGCTACCATAAATATACTTTAGTGATGCCTTAAATTTTTTTAAAACATAAAAAAATTAAAAATTATTTTTTCATGTTACTCATAAAATTTCCTGAAGATAAATTTCATAGAAATTTCATGATATATAACACTTTCCATCTCAAAACTACCTTCCAAAAACCACCAACATGTACTTCCGTCTCTTAAAACAAAAGTATTAATTTTCTCTTTAAATGAACAAAATTTTTGATTTTTTACACGTATGGGCAATGAGATTATACATGGTAATGGTACTTATGACCCATCAAGAATTGCATCATTTGACACGTTCTTTTTATCTCGCCCTTTTCCCACATCCTGCATTAGTAGTTCTGCTCCGATTTATTTACTTTGTTTGGCTGTGTCAGTCTGTCTCCTTTCTCTGGAAGAGATTCAATAAAATTTTCGGTTGGTTTAGCTACAGTTAATAAAAACCAGTTTGGCCTCGTCGATCAGTTGGCAGAAAATCTAGGGAATGGACATTGGAACTAGAGTCAAATTCGGTGACAAGTCCCAGTCCGAGTAAACCCAGATGGGTCTTTAACAAATTTATTGATTTTGACCATTTCCGTAGTCGCCAAAATTTGAACCAAGGTTTAAGGATTAACTTTTTAACACATTATGCAATAGTATATAACATCTCATTGAATAATCTAATAGTTAGAATTTAAGACTTAGATTAAAGAGACTTTAGATTTTAATTTTTGAAAAAGAAGAATAAAATTATGAGAATGAGGCTCATCACTCAATAAATTTTCTAATAAACTAAAAAAAAAGTAATTAAACCAATTATATAATCGTTATTTGAATTATATAATCGTTATCTTTGGTTGTTTTTCTCAAAAAAATGATAAAAAATATCGTGAGACCCACATGTATACTATGCATAAACCAACGCTAACATGATTGATAATATAAGTAATACACAACATAAAATTTCCGGTCCATAGTGCACTAGCCAATAACTGAGACAAGGAAAACAATTATCAATGGAAGTTGAAGCAAAATAATTAGAAAAAAAAATTGAGTAGTGGGATGAGCAATTCTGCTTTCAAGTCTGATATTTGGGAGAGGTGCTTTGGAAATGAGAATCCTGACCATCCTTTGTAAAATACAAACTGGTTATTATTTTCTATTTCAGTGCTGTGTTGAAAGCTGCTAACACTTTGTTAATCATTATAACTGGGGAAAAGGTGGAGGAATCAAACTTTCATTATGAGCATCAAAGATAAAGAAGAAACCCCATTTTTATTTTTACCTTTTTTTTTTTTTTTTTCTGGTAGAAAGAGGAAACCCTTTTTGCCTGCCCACAAATTTGCATGCTTTGTTCTACAATTAATTAGCCTTTTGAGCACCTCATCAAACTTATCTACAACATCACTCAACTTTTCATTATTCTCATTGTTTAGATGCTAGTTTTGGTTCCTTAAGCATGCCTGTGGGCCATGAATTTTAAATTTATACATAGTACCTTTGTCTTGCAAAAAGTAGAGTGTTTTGTATAGCAAAAAAAAGCCAATTTATGGTCTTCCTTGGTCTTCCTTCTTTGATCAATTTTTATCACTTTGTTGAAGTCATTTCATGTTTATCTCTTGACCATTATATAATGACAGTTTTTTTTATCTAAAAACTCAATCTCATACTCCCTCATATAGAACCAATAAACTGTCACATCCAAAACTTTTCATGGATCAATTCAAGGGCTGCAAACGAACTTGAACCCCATACTTAGGCTTTATTGTAAGGACAATCACCGGAGCATGGCGGTAGCTATCTGAAATTGTGAAGCTGAACCGGGAAATCAACATGGCCAGTATGATTTTGGCTTCCATCATTGCAAAAGATTGGCCTACACAATTTCGCGGACCGGCAGCAAAAGGGATGAAGTGCCTGCCGGGGGCAAATGACTTAGACACGAACCGATCGGGATTGAATTCATTCGCATCTTTGCCCCATAGTTCCTCGCTATGGTGGATTGCAAGCACAGGAATCCATATCGAAAGTCCTTTCGGAATGTGAAGATCACCTAGCTTGATGTCTTCAAAGGCCATTCTAGGAAGTACTGTGGCTGGTGGGTACAGCCTTAAAGATTCAAGTATAACCATGTTTAGCTGCAAAATCATAAAAAAGGAGACAGTTGCTAAGTTGGTCATTGTTTATGAAGAATAGCATTTAGAGAGATAAGGACTTGTGGTAGGAAATACAGGTAACTTTTGGTTGATAAACCTTTTCATCATTACACTAGATATATATAGACATATTTTTTTTGGCCAGCAGTGCATTTGTGTGAGCAGTGCAAAAAACCCTTTTGACTTCTCTTGATCACTAGGCAGACAGCTAGGTTGGTCAATGATCAATCATTGGGATTCCTTGGCTTTTTTGTAATACAAACATTTGAGCATTTGGCAGAGAACAAAACAGTGAAGCGGACCCGTCATGAACTTAGGCCTTGCTAGACCCTAGGCTCATCTAAGCAGGCAGCAGCAATCATCATCTTAATCATCAACTCCAACAATCTAAATTGCAAGATTACTGTGTAGTTTACTGCATCATCTTAAGAGCACTTCTTTTTTTATGATATGTTATATTGGACCTTCCTTTGTTTGTTACTCAAGGCTGATGGAATCAAGTGTAAGTGTAAAAGAAGAAAGAAGCAAAAAGGGAAAAAATTCCTTCATTGAAAGTTTAAGGTGGGAAAGAGCAACATATAAAGTCTAACGACTTGTAATTTAATGCCTTAAAATTTTAGGTAAGAAGTGGAGTCACAGTTCAATTTGTTGTTTACTCCTATTTTTTAGAAATTGCTCTCCACTATTGGACCTGAGTTTAATTGCCCTCTACTATTGAACCCGAGCCTGCGTGTATCCACGTCCGCAAATTTCCAACAAAGGCCTATGTAATGTAGATTTTATAGTTCACAATATGCAGAATTTAATTGAATCTATATCCTGAGATCACATTTCTATTGATCACACTCTTGAATTGCTGAAAGTAATAATGTCAGAAACCCTTTATAAATGTGAGGGAAAAGCATATGACTTGTTGACTTACCAGAGTGAGTTTGGAGAGATGATCAACTGAAGGAGTTTCACTATTGCAGACATCCTTCACCTCAGCTCTAACTTTTTCTTGCCAAGAAGGGTTGCTAGCCAGAAGCATGACAGTCCATGTAAGTAATAGAGCAGTTGTTTCATGGCCAGCAAAGAAGAATGTCTTGCATTCATCCATGATTAGCTGCAGGTTCAAACTGAACCCACTTCCTCTCTTGTTTTGCATCTCATTTAGAAGCATGCCCAGCAGATCATCCCCATAGGAGCTGCTCCTGCCAATCTCCACACAATCCTTTCTGCTCTGTATGATCTCTAGTAGCAGCCTCTCCACTTCCATCTTCAATGACTTTATTTCTCTATTGTATTTACTGGGAAAGAACCTGTTTAAAAAAAATTGTTATTATAAAGAAGTATAGAAATATGTGGATCTGCTAATGGAACCTGCAGCTGGAGGTGGAAATGGCAGAAGTCAATATGCAGGAACATGGACTAACTTGAAAGGGACTACTAACCAGAATGTTTTTTAAAAAAAAAAATCATCTACAAAAAGATGGAATCTTTCTTTAAAGCAACAACCATTTTTTAAATAAAAGGAAACTTCCATTTTTTCGGACTTCGAATCAAGACGACAGGGGCAACAAAAATAAAAAAAAGAAAAGAAAATTCCTGATGTATATATATGAGCACTAACCGGCTTCCAGGAAACCACAGCCGCCGGCTTGCTTGTGCACAAAGGCCCTGTAGATTTGTAAGGAGATGGAATATTTGATTGCCCTTCTCATAGCTAGTATCGAACTCTGTCCTTGAAATTATTTCAGCTGTAAGTCTAGTCATGTAATCACCAATTTCAAACTCGGTTCTGCCTGATTCCACTGCACTTTGCAGTGATTCCAGCATCTTCTTCGTGCACTCCACCATATGCCCCGCGTAGCTCTTTTTTTCAGAAAGAAAACGAATCCAACTTTTTACAGGCATTTCAACTCTCAAAGGTAAACCAACAAATAAAGCAAAAAAAAAAAGAGTAAAATTATATAACCATATAACCATCCTGTTAGATTACTCGGTTGATTGAAGTTTAGAGTCTCTAACCTCTAGGTTTGATGTTCGAACTCTACACTTAACACTCACCCTCCCCTTTCCTTACTGCTCGACTACCAGTTCCGATAGACCAACAAATATATAGACCAATAAACCATTCTATGCAATAATATGCTCACCTTTAATCTGTCTCCCATGAAGGCAGGGGCAACAATATGGCGTTGATGGTACCAATTATCGCCGTTGGCCATTAACAAGCCGCGGCCAATGAAATGTTTTGATCCTTGTTGCTGCTGCCAAGATTTTCCGGCTTTAGTACTATACTTGGTTAGAAGTTCTTTGATCAGTTCAGTCTCTGTCAAGCACATCCTTGGCTCAATCCCATTCCAATATATGAATCTTTTCCCTAAACAAGAAGCAACACCCAAGATTGTTTTAGTAAAATTTTATGGGGACAACTTGTTACTTTGTTTGAATTATCATATGCAAACGATGTACCATATTGTCTGGACCAGACAACATAATGTGGAAGGAGGCGACTGACGATGTCGTGATGGATGTGATCCATGTCCTTGGAGGTTGATTGAGAGACTAAAGAGGCCATGTCTAAGATGTTGCCGCTAAGGGGCCGAGGTTTGGGGCCATGCACTCCTTGCTTCTCCATGATTTTCTTGATGCGTAGTGGAGTTAGATAGTAGCATGAGATGGTGTCATATGCAATTCTGAATAACAAAGAGAGAAATAAGACAACTAGAATTGCCAACAACACCATGGCTGTGGTTGTTGAGTGACCATTCAAATGGTAAAACCACTTTGTTAACAAACACACAGATAGAAAGAGATTAAGAAAGAGAGAGGGTTTTGTTTGGTGGGCTTCTTTTTTTCTATACTTTTGTGGGTATTTGGAAGAAGTAATGAAGAGTGACGGAGCTGTCTATGGTTTATATGGATGCTAAGCAGGTGCATTAATTTATAGTGATCTAGGCATCACGGCGGAAGAACCCTTTTTGTTTTTTTAGAGTTCAAATACACAAATACGAAAAATTATAAGAAAGAGTTACAGGGTAATAAACTAATTAATTTGTATAAGAAAATAATTCTTGTTTGTAATAAAAAAAGTTTATAAAATATATTTTTATTTTTTTATAAATATTAATTATTTAATTATATAAATTAATTAATTAATTATACTGTAATTCTTCTCTATTTATAATTTTTTATGTTCGTGTATCTTTTTCTGTTTTTTAAATGCACGGGCTCCATCCCTTCCAACTTTGTTCCCAATATTTTATGAACGAAACATATTACTTTTTTTTGAAAAAAAAAACATATTACTTGCGAAATAGAGTGGGGCTAAATGAAAATTTTTTTAACTAATTTGTTGTGTGCCAGAGTGTCCATTTGAACCTTGTAGTTTTATGGTCCTTAAAACAAGAAGTAGAAGTTATAATTAACAATTATAATTATATATTTTATAGGTTCATATTATTTTTTGTGTCTTTGTTATCTGATATATTTTTTTTAATTTTTCATGCAGTTAGAATTATGGGGTCTGTGAAACCCGCTAGTCTAACAACAGTGTACAAACATGTTGGCATGCCAATTTTGGTAAAAAGGAATTTCTTGTATGAGTTCTCAATAATTTCTTGTGTTGATGGGTGTTATAAAGTTTAATAAGATAAATGGAAATATATATATATATATATATATATATATATATATATGACTGCAATGACCCTTTTTTCATATGAAGGAGCGTTCAAAAATATACGAAGTTTTTTAGTAGTGTACTTTTTTTTTTTTTTTTTGGCTTTTTCGATCTACTAAAAAAAATATTTAAGTTTCGACAACTGGCCTTAAAATTTTGAAAGTGGATTGAAAATTCTTTACAGCTATGAGCAGAAGACGTGTTCAAAGGCTTAGGTAACCTTCATACAAAATAAAAATTTTTAAAAAAATTTGTTGAGTTGACCTGCACTGGTTTTTGGGAAAATGCAAATCAAATGTATGGGGCAGCTACATCATAAAGGCCAACCACAGTGTTTCGTCCATCGCAATAATAGAACATTAGATTCCGCCAAGTAAATTTAGATAAGTTAGCTAATTTTCAAACTTTTTTATTTTTAAAAAATGAACACATCTCAATCTTTCATTCCAAATTCAAAAGTCTAATTAGTTCAATATGTTAATTAAAGTACAAAAGCCCAAACCTTGACAATCTTGGTTGTGCTAATTATTTCATTAGACACAAAGTAGATTTTCATGCACATAAAGTATCTCTAATTTTTCAAGTAATAAAAAAGAAGTATCAGTTTCTTACATGACATACATTTTCTTCCAAAGAAAAAATTATCTATTTTTGTAGATATCAACTTGTTTCATTTCGGTTATAAAATGGAATACAGAGTGGTATCCTTTGGCATTACGTTTCCAGGGCAAGTATGATGTTTTTTTTTTTTTTTTTTTTTCCTTCTCTCTTAGATTAAAGTGAATCTCTGTTTTTCAAATGGATACTTAAACCCCAAATTAATTGCAATCCCTATTGAATCTCCCAGCCGTCTGTTTCAACCAATGAGAGTTTTGTATGTCCATCAAAACCCATAAATCTGCCAGGTTTTGTTCCCAATTTGTTATTCCCTATTCGACTGTCTCCGTGGAATAGGATCCTACCCCATCTTTGTATGTCCCCTCCAATTTAAATGAGTTCGGCTAAGGATTTCTATCATATTGTCGCTGGACAGCTAATTTCACGAGAGGAAGATTACATGGATACATACTGTGTAACACATAAAAGATACACAATTAATTTAATTATTTATTTGTTAATTTTTTAAAAATTTAATATATTTTTCATTATCCAGATTTTACGTGTTAATTTTATATCTATTTTTGTCTATACTATATAATTTTTTCATTTCACAATCAAATCAGTGGACAACTAATTTTATACTTTTAAAAATCAAATTGATCTAGTGATTGGATTAGTGAATTGGCGAATCAAAATCTAAATCAGTTTGATTTTTTAATCTGATTGAACAAAGAAGTGATCGGAGCAAACTGTTTGACTCGCTCGACCTGGACAGTAGGACCCATCCAATCCAACCAATGAGCATGTCAGTTCAATTCTAAAAATTTCGTTCCTTTTTTTTTTCAAAAAAATTGTATATAATTATATTGTTTTATTAAGAATACGTAAAGATATATACTTAACTACTATTTTAATAACATTGTATTTATTTTTATATAATATAAAAATATTAACTATTTTAAAAATGAATTGACCCATTTATCCGAACGTCGACTATTAATCCGATGAACCGAATCTCAAACCAAATCAAAGTCTAGTCCAGATTTATAAACAATGACTAATTTCACAATTAACACATTCTAATTAAAAATATATAGATATACTTGTTTGCATTCCTTAATAATTGAATTACCTAACCATGTATATACGTGCGATTAACGATACATTTGTTGCTTTAACTATTGCTCTATTGAAGGGACCAGGCTTCTAATTTGGGTCATTTGGTTTGAGAAAACAAGTGGATGCATTTGAAATTATGTATTTTAAGTCAACTAGAGAGCCTTGATATTTTAACACAATAATACTTTCTTTAAATGCTCATTTACTGCAAAGATTGTGTTTACCAGCAGACAAAAGCCCCTTCCTTCTCTCTTTTTCTATATCTTATCCTTGTTCTTTTCATTATAATATTGTCAAGTAGCCCTTCTTCGTTGTTGGTTTGCTCATATGCATGCGTGAATCCTTTCTATATATTGCCAAGAAAGAATCAACTAAAATATTAAATGGTACGCTGCAGAATTCCTCTTTGACAATTGAAAATTTTACTTTTTTCTTAATATAATTTATTTATAGTCTGACATAATAAATTTATTTTTAGTTAAAGTAAAATTTACTTATTGTGCGGAATAAGATAATGAATAAGTTATATTCATTAAAAAAAATTAATCAAATTAAAAATCTCTTCTTCATAAACACACTGAGAAGGAAAGAGGTGGAGTTAGAAAAGAAAATTTTCTCTTTTAGTGTTTTTACTTAGTTAAATTAGATTTGTCCACATCAGTTAAAAATTTATTGGTGTAACTCAGTTGTGCTACTAAGAAGCCGAACATAATATTTTTCTTTAGTGATCCGTCACAAGAGATATTATTGAGTGATCAATTTTCTTATGTAGCACTTGCTTTAGCATATTCGCTTTGTCCAGTCACACATCAAAAACTTGTTGAAAATAAGGTATTAAGTCAAACATTAATTAAGTTGTGGTATGTTAAATCCAACTTCAATTTTCTCTGTCGATATGGACATTTTTTCCCTTTTTTTTTTTTTTTTTTGATGACATATGGGAAAAGAAAACGAAAAACCACCACTAAGTAGTTTTTTCTTTGAGGGAGGGGCTGGATAGGCAACTATTTCCCCTGATCCATTCAAGTGGTATTTTGGTATTATGCTAAACTTTGGTGTTTCGCCGCAACGAGTTGACAATAGTTTTAATGGGAAAGACACAAACTGACTTGTGAGATTCACTTGGTCAGAACGTAAAACGAAAAACATAGGACTTACATCATGATCAACCTACATTTGGCTGTCGGTTTTCTTTGACATTCATGTTCAAACTTAAGGACGCACCAAATTAATTTAAACATATTCTTATTTTTTTTTATTTTGGACGAACATATTCTTATTTTTGGATAGCTAAAGTTTACATCTAGCTAACAACCACGCAATTCAAAAACCAGGCACGGAATCCAACCGAAAGCTATGCAACGCCGACCAATTATATCAGACTTCCAGGGAACTATAATCTAGACCACTAGAGATTACAATGATAAAGGTACAGTAGGAATCAGTTTTTTTCCCCCCAAGAGTCTATAGTCGTATCGTCTTTGGATATGGTCCATGCGGAGCAAAAATTTTCATGGTAGTGACTAGTTGGTCGGTGGGTAAGACTCACCCATACTTGTATTTAAACAAGCCTAACGTAACTGTCCTGAAATGATATTTCCACTATGTGAATAGGACATAATGGGAAAAAAAAAAATTGTATATGTCCACTTATTGTTGTGATCTAGTAGTAATGAAATCGTTTGCTACCGTGCCATAAATCATAAGCTCAAATTTTCGTCAAAGTGTTCGGTAGGTTGAATCCACACCCACATAGGATGCTGTTCTGACGTAACTATGAAATATTATCTTTGTCTTTTTCATTTTTTTTTCCAAAAAAGTAAAATGTGCATGTGAATTGCAGAATTGCGGTAGATGATTTAAACACAATCTTTTGAAAATGTCATCAATAACGGAAAGGGTTTAGCAGAATCATGATCTTCTAATCATTAGAAGCAAAATGAATCCACATTTCACATTAAGAACTGGGAAAATAAATAAAGGAAAACGAATTGTTGATTGATATAGTCAAAAAGTATGGAAAAGGTCCAAAGGATGATATGAAGATATGCAAGTTGGTCTTCAAGGATCATTTCCCTTTCAGTAAAGCATTCACGAAAACATGTGCAAATTTGGCGCCGTTGTTAGGGGCAATATGCCACAAAACAAAAGGCCCTAAATTGAAGGACAAGCAGCATGCGGAAATAATAGATGCTCGTACGACTGAGATTGAATTAATGAGAAAAAGCATGGATAATTGTTCACTTAAGAGACATGAAAATCTTGGACAATCATATTTGATCACGTCTGTTAAAAGAAACTAATATGGAGCATTAAACGTAAGTTCATCACGGTTTCATTTGTTGGATTCATGGTTCCGTCCATGGATTAGCATAGCAGTGATAGGCTTGCAGTTTGTGTGAACAAAATGCAGGAGATCGTGAGTTTGAATATCTACTAATGTAAACTATTCTTAGAAGGCCATGCTCGGGACCTAGACTCTCATTTATGAGGATTGTTTGGATTGAGCAATTTGCATGGACCTGAGATTTACGACGCACTACGGTGGAAAATCAAAAAAATAAAAATTGCAGCTGACGGGTCTTTGCCTCATAGAAATAGAGGCATAGAGGAATAAATTAATTCTAAATTTTTATCAAAATTTATAAATGATTCTTAAAACTTTTTATTTTTTTATTTTAGTTTTAAACTTTTAATATCCTTATAATAAAGTCCTTCTACCGATACAATTGAGGGAATATATAATTTTTTTGTCCTAAACTTTTACATTTTTTTAATGTAAATTTTAAATTTTTTTGACATTTCATTTGAATCTTAAATTTTTTAATTTTTTACCAAATCAGTCCTTTTATTTACGAAAAGTAGTCAGTCTATTAATAAATGAGTTTAAATTAATAAAAATTATTAAAAAAATATCAAATAAATGAATTAAATATTTTTTTCATCAATAAATATGCACATAAAATATTTTTTAATCAATAAATATACCAATTAAATATGCAAAATGTATATTTTTTTATGGAAAAATTTTTCAATTAGTATATTTAACATTTTTTCAAATAATTTTTGTAAGGTCAAAATCATTTTTTTAATAGATTGATCACTTTTTGTTAACAAATGGACTAATTTAGTATGAAATCAAAAAATTTAGAACTCAAATGAAATTTTAGAAAAGTTTAAGACCTATATATAAAAATATTTTTTATATAAAAATTTAGGACTTATAAAATAGATATCCCCACAATTGAGTCAAACTTTTAATACTATATATTGATCAAACAAAAATAATCTCAATGTCATTAGTAAAAAAACTTAAATGTAATAAATTTTAAAAGTTTATGACTGAAATGAATGAATAAAAAAATTTAAGATTGAAAACTCATAAAAGTTTAAAATTCATTTTACTTTTCTTTTATGCCCAAAATTTGACAATGTGGTTTCCGAATTCCCAAAAACACCAAACTTTCCCAGCCTCGAAACACACTCAAAATTTCCCGGGAAACAAACAGAAAGAGGGTGTCTTCATTCTTTTTTTTTTTTTAGGCAAAACATATAATTTCGCCCACCATCTTTCAGCTTTTTAAGAATTTCACCCACAACGTTTTTTTTATTTTGAATTTCACTCTTAACGTTTTTTCCGTCAATTTTTTTTACCTTTTTCCGTTAATTGACCGTTAAGTGTGATACATGACAGTCCAACTAACGATATATTTAATATTTTTATATAATTTAAAGAAAGGTATTAAAAAAAAAGTCGCAAGAAACAAATTATCGATTGTAAATTGATGACATATTGCTAATGTAGGCTATAAATAGGATGATTTGTCACTGACTAGACTGCCACGTATCACATTTAACGGTCAACTAACGAAAAAAACAAAAAAATTTGATGGAGAAAACGTTGAGGGTGAAATTTAAAATAAAAAAATGTTATGGATAAAATTTTAAAAAGCTGAAAGATGGTGGGCGAAATTCATAAATTTACTTTTTTTTTTTTTTTAGTTCCCCTTGATGGCTATTAATTTATTCAAGAAAACTGATTTTCCGGGTGTTGAATATAAAATTATCACGCGATCGTGTATCCTGACCGTATCTTTCCTTCCTCAACAAAGTACGAGCATTTTGAAATGATAAGCCAACTCACTCAATCAAAGTTAAAAATAAATAAATAAATATAGATTCAAGATTGAAAGCGTCACGACTTTTCATTTTGATTTTAATTCTTGATCCCATGGAATTTTTATTGTTTTTTTTTTTAACAAATTTTTGTTGTTTAAAGATAAGATTTTGTTCAAGGATACGATCACAACAGATCAGCTTCCAAGTGCGTTGCGGATTTTTTTTCAGTAAATTAAAGACTTTTTTTGGTTTTTAAATTTTTTAAATAATAAAAATAAATTTCCAACAAATTTAAAAAACTATTATTATTACGTCAGCTTAATTTAATAACATGACATCCTACGAATAAATAATGTCTGATTTAGCAAAATTAACAGTAAAATAACTTATTGGTACCTAATTATTTTATAACAAAAACATGAACCAGCCATTTTTTTGAAAAAAAAATTCATTGCGAGTAAGATGATTATCAGATTTCTAGATAGAGACTGGCATGTGTATTGTTGTTATATTGTTATAGCTCCTTTACCTTACTTCAAAGGACAAGTATATTATTTAAATATTAATAAAACTGAATATAATTTTATCATTAAAAATTATAGTAATTGTTAAGCCGATTCTCCATGTCGTGCATCACTATTTACATCCCAAGGACTCCTGGTAAGTGCCAGGCAGAGCACCAAGGTAGGAGCTTAAACCCAAATCATCTGTATAAAAATATGTTAATTTTTTTACTAAACTATTACTTCAAATAATTAAAATAACGATTTTAAAAATAAAAAAAATTATACCTATAATTAAACATTTTAACTAAAAAGTTTTACATATATACGTAACTGATTAAATTATTCAAAAAAACCCTGGGAAGAGCGAGTGGGGGTCTTCATCAAGCAGGCGGCGGTCCTTTTGGTCGAGCGTCCGCCGCTCTTGCCCGGCCGCCAGACCAATTCTTCAGGGAATTCCTTTTTGTTTTATTGGTTTTTTAGGGAATTCTTCTTTTATTGTTACTTCTTTATCTTTTTCACTTCAGAAAGCTTTGCAAGAAAAAGAAATCTATTAACCGAGAAAGAACAAGAAGCAACGGCGGCAGTCACTGTGAAAGAAAGACCGCCCATTTGTTGAAATTCAAAAGTAATCTGTTACCACCGCTCGTACCACTGCCTTCCATGGCTTTAAGTGGTATCACCGATTATACGGTCGGCGTTCAAGAATCTATGGGTTTTGATTTTGTTTCTTAAATTGTTATTGAGTGGATGGTTGAAGCGGTTGAGAAGAGAATTTGACAGAGTGATGACAGAGTGGAAAGTAGTAATTATCTCCAAACTAAAAAGATACAGGGACACTGAAACGCAGATCAGACGCATGGCTTTTTCTTTTTTTTTTTTTAACAAATAAAAATATTTTTTTTTACTGTATTTATGTAATTGAACTTATGACTCCTCAAATCAAAGGGAATAGAAATCAACTTATTTGGAAACAAACATTAGAATGGAAATGACAAAAACCCCTGGCCTTAAATTATAAAATAAGAAAAGGTTTTAAATTTCGACTATACAGTAAAAAATAAAATTAAAACGTAAAATTAGATGAATGCTACCATAAAACTTAAATGGTAGATCTCAAACAGAACCAGAATATGAGTTTTCTTTTAACATTCCAAACAGACGACGAGTGCTTGCTTGCCGGGTTGAGCATTTGATCAAGAACCAGAATACGAGGGATGTGTTGGATATGATAGACGACTACTGCCAACTCCCGCTGGAAAGGATCGTGCTCTTTGAGAAGAGCAAGTTGGTTTCTGTAACGTCGATTATAGATCATGTTCCCGTATTGTCTGTTCGGCTGTTTTGAATCTCTTGACAACTGAGAATGTGCTTGTGTTTGCGCGGACAATGTCCTGACGAACTCAATGAGACAATATCCAGCTTCATCTTTGCATCTTTGAGATGCAGGGAATGCCCTGAGCTTCACGAGATTTGGGGAATCTTTACATCAGGATTTGGCTAAGAGTTTGCTGCTCATGCTATTGAGCTGCGCAACAGCAGTGGGGGTAAAAAGTTGTCTGCTGTAGATTAAACTTCTTAAGCCGCTTGGGCTCAACAAGTGTCTTCTGGGTTAGATCATACGAAAGCTTTCAACACAGTAGCCAAGCTTGGAATGCAGAATGAAGGCGCCGGAAGACATCGCAGCCAAGAATGGTTTCACCCTAGGCTCGGAGGAAAATGCTCCTGCAGTTGATATGGTAGGCAAACCATAACACCATAACAAGCGCAAAGAGTACAAAATGTGAGATTCGTCGTTCAACTGTGTCAATGATCAGTTCAGGAGACATCCAATGTTAGACAGGAGCAGAAGCAGAAGTGGCAGGAATCTACTAAATCAGCTGAGTCAAATGATGGAGAGCCTCAACATGAAATCATGATTTGCTTGAGGAGTTTAAATCTAGTGAGAACTATGAACCTCGCATACCAAGCCAGTACAAAGACGTTGTGGCAGCTGCTCAAGATGCTTATGAATCAGCAGCTTACGCAGCTGCAGCTGCAAGAGCTGCTGTCAAACTACTGAGATTTCAATCTCACGATAATGATCAAGGTGGCTTTCAAGGTTCTAGTCATCAACAAGCAACCTGATACAATTCCGATAAGAACTCAACACCTCCAATTCTAACTTTGAGTATGGAACTTTACAAGAGAAACAATTGGATGGTCAGTTGGCATTTGACAAAACTCATTCTATTGAAAACGTGAGGTCTGAATCAGATTCTGGAGATATTGCAGGAAACAATGGTAGAACACATCTCAAAGAGTTGAAAGAGAGTAAAAAGATAATGATTTCCATCAATGCCATGACCTGGATTCTTATGGAATGCCTATTTTTCCCATGAAAGAATGCCAAGAATCAAACATTACAACGCAGTTCCAGAGGAAGATAGCTAGAATGAAGAGGGAATATGCATTCTCGCAAATCTCATAACTTGATTCCACTGAAATATCATTTTGATCACTAGACAAAATCCATGAAGGGAAAAGCTAACACCAACTACACAACATTGCAAGAGATGAGGTTCAATCACCTCTTCAGAAATCCAAAATAGATAGGCAGCATTTACCAGCGAGAACTAGGAGATGTTGAGGGTAGTGATACACAACAGGGTGCGGAAATATTAAGTTTCGTTATTTTTTCGAGGTCAGTCATCGTATAGCGAGAGTAAAAGATTAAGTTTGGTTTTCTCACTTATTACTGTGAAAATTATGTCACTGCAAGTAAATTCAGTGTGGCAATGACAATCTATCCAAAAAACAGCACGATGGATTCTTATTCATGAAGTTGCCTGGTGTGCATGCAAAAGGGACTAAGACTTGAACATCAATTAGTAAGACAATCATAGCGGTTTAACCAAAGTCAGGCTCGTTGTTGCCAAACAATTTAACATTCGACTCATATTGATCAAACTCTCAATGCTTTTCACAGGACATTAGTTGCAGCAAAATTCAGTCAATCCACAAAATTCATGACTACAACTTACTACAAAGAAGTCTCCTGCCACAAGTTGATGATATCAGTAGCGTGATTGAGAAGAATGACCATTTGTTTCCGGGAAATCCAGGGCTTGCTCTCAAGCAGCGACTTGAGCTGCTCCCAGGCGTCAGTCCTGGGCCAGAAATGGTAGGGACTCAAAGGGATTGCGCCGTGGCCCGGTATCACTTGGTCTAGTGCCATGCCAATTGCCTTTTCCTTCCAAATGAACTTTAGTACCACCCTTGGTTTCTCCATTGGCTTCACCACCACTCTAAGCTTCTACATTATTTCTCAAAAAAATAAATAAATAAGAAGAAACTATTACAATGGAATTTGGAGGTGATTTTAAGCCCAATTATTTTCTTAACTCTAAAAGTAAATTACAAGTCCCAATTAACCCAATAAATATCCAATTGGGTTTCTTATACCATCAACAAAACAGGAAAAACAAACAAAAAAAAAGAAGCATACTTTAATAAGAGACTCAATTCCAAAACCAGAAAAATAAAAGTAAAAAAAAGAATAGGAAAAAGAAAAAAGAACAAGAAAAAGAAAAAGAAGCAATAGAGGACCTCTTTATTTGTGGGTAACTCTTCTTCTGCCGCTACTATTGGTTCGGACATTGGAGAAGCAGAAAGCCTGGATTTTGCTGTCGTTTTGCGGCAAGAAAGCGAACAGTGTGAGGCTTTTGGTCTCAGGGAAATGGTCTGGTGGGGTTTCAGGGGTTTTGGTGGGAAGCTACTTAGTGAAGGGAATTTCAAGGTTCTAAATTGGACACTGCCGCCACTTAGTTTGGCTTGCGTTGCCATGGACGCCGACCATATGTTCCCCTGTTTTCAGATTTCAGCGCTTGTCAGCGAGGGAGAGGTGAGGATTAAGGAAGGAAGAAGCCAGTTTCGGCCTATACGCGTCGTTTTGGGTTCTCCATTTCTTTCATCCGATCATTTATTTTTTTGTTTTTATTTTTTTTCAAGTTAATTAGTACTAAAACTCAATTTAACACTTTTAAAAAGATGATAGAAGTCCCAATTGAATTATTGTTTGTAAAACCAATTTTAAAGATAATTTGGTGCAGGAAAAAGTCATACGAGCACATAATAATATATAAATAATTTGTATGAAAAAATCTAAACTATTAAATTGTGAAAAATATGTTAAATAAAAAATTTATATATATAAATTATTAAATTAATTATGTATCTTTCACATGTTAAAAATTATATGACTGTATAGTAATATTTTTTTTGTAAAATCAAATGAACCCAAAGTCATACTCATACGAGAACAAAGTAAAAAATTTTAGTAAGATATAATTAGAATAAATAAATAATAAAATAAAATTGTATGGTTAAAAATAATGTGTAGCGTAGATACAGGATAAAATCTAATAAGTATTTTTGGTATAAAAAAAAAAAATCCATTTACTGGCAAGTGCATCATACTTTTTTTTTTCCTCTGCTTTCCAAAAGAAAATCAAAGATAAGCGCAAACAAACTGCCAAAAGCTAAGTCCATTCAATTGGTCATTAATTTCATAACCATCACATGACAATTTCAACTACATCATTACAAATCAATGGACTGACCATAAAAACAAACACAGAAACAACAACATAAATTCCACATGCTATCTGTTGATGAATGACTTCAGATGAGACATCATTTCTTGGGTCCTAGTTTGAGACAGATGAGAATTATGCAGAATTTGAAACGCATGTCCAACTCCTTTGTAAATTACTGATTCCACCCTTGTACCAGCATTAGCCAAAGCAGTGCAGAACTCCGAGTTCCTGTCCTTAAGTATATCCGTATCTGATATGCATACCATTACTGGTGGCATCTGCAGATTCCGCAACTTAGCTGCCCCGTTTGCCAGAGGGTTGCAGAATGGATGATCACGGGTGACCCCAGAAGGCAGTGAAAGGCGCCAATATGTATCAGATGATGATAAGGTTAGTGCTGAATTGGCTGGTTGAGTCATGTTTTTCTCGGACCAAGTTCGCAGCTCTCCTCCGAAGAAAGGTTGAATCAAGATGAGACCCTTAAGACAGAATGGCTTTGTTAATATAGTTTCAGAATTATTTCCAGGGGATCCTAACCTTGTTGCCACATTGTAAGCTACGTTTGCACCAGAACTGTCACCAGCTAGGAACAAGCTGGAAAAATTGCACCTGTTCAACCACCAATTCTGTTCAGGAGAACCATGTAGAGCCTGCTGTCTCACCCACTTCAGGGTATTGATGCCATCGTCATAAGCAGCAGGGAGACGGTTCTCCGGGGACAGACGGTAATTTATGGACAGAATCACACTTCCTGCTTTAGAAGCAAGATTGGCCAAGAATTCATGATAACAGCTCCAAGCAGCTGATCCAACACAAAATCCACCTCCATGGAAGTACATGAGCAAAGGCAGCTTTCCGGGGCAGCTTGGGACGTAAATCCGTGTCCATAAGTTAGTAAATTTGTCAATTACCACATCTTTCACTGCCAGACCATCTACTGGTGCCACCGTACAAGGCACAGTAGGAATGATTGGGGGCCTTTCAATGAATCCGTCTTTGTAAACTCTAATGAGCCCTTCAATTTCTTCTGTGATGACTCTATGATTCATCTTACTTCCTTGAAGGTTAAGCCTTGGATCATAGGAAATGGCAGCCATTCTTTTACTTCTCATATAACAAGTGGGGTGGAAAGACTTTTTGAATTAGATTTGGTGAGTGCTCTGGTCGTTACTTCGAGGCTTTTTTTATAGGATTGAGAAAAAGCGTTTATTTCATTTTTCTCGGACAAGTTGGAAGTTTAACTAACCATATGTCATCACATAGATTCTCATATTCTCGGAATGACTTTGCGATTGTTCTAAGTATTACATCTGCGGTTTGCGGCTAGAGTTGACCAACACGAGCCACCATTTCGAGAAAATACGATTCTTATCCAAAGGCACCGCCAAAAACACTCGTATCTACGTCAAAAAAAAAAAAGACACTCGTATCGATCTGTGATGCAACTTGTGTCATAATATCACTTTCATGGTTTGATTTCCCACATGCCGTGGATGGATGGTGGAATTCTTGGACATGAGTAGATAATATTGCAAAATCAACTTGCTGAGGTCAGATTAGAGAAACCATCCCCTTAGAGAGCCATTGAGTAAATTAGTGTTGGAAATTTATTGAGAATGGACACGTGCAGACTCAGGTCTAATTGTAAAAAGTAATTATCCTCTTTAAAGAATAAGAGTAAAAACAAGTAATAATAAAATGAGCCGCAAACTCCACTCTCATCCGAAACCAATTGGATAGGAAACAAGGGCCATGGGCCCAATTTTTATCTTGCTGGAACTCTCCACCTCTTTTCCATGTAGGACTTCGGCACTCACAATTGTATTCTCCAACACTAGCAAATGGTGGAGAGTCAACAGGAAAACTTAGTGCAGTTTGCTTCCTACTTTATTCATTCAATTATTCTGTTGACTCTTTCTGTTTCGAGATTCCGAAAACAATACCAAAACTTTGTTGACGTAAATACAGTTGTTCTTCAAGAAAAGATAAGAAACAGATGCCACTAATGCACATTTGTCCACCGCAAGAGATAAGAAATTGCTTCTTGTTGTTGCATCCCTGTGCTTTCCAAGTTTCCATCAATTTTTACGGATTGAATTAGTGAGTTCATCTACTCTATTCCAACAGGGCATATGAAAAATGAAAGGCACATATTAATCACCAAATGTAACAAGAAGAAAACTTCATTCATTAAAAAAAAAAAAAAAAAAATAGACCATTCTGCTCTTCTGGTCACAAATCCTTTACAGAATTATTCACACGCACATCCCTTTTGAGGGGAAAAAGAAAGGGAAATAGGAAAGAAGTTTCCAGGCATGTACATCCTAGAAGCAAAGATTTTATGCTTTGAACTTTCCGCCATATCTTTATCTGCTTCCATGTAACAGTCCGCGAGATATAACTTGGTTTCCTGGCATTTTATTCCCCTCCAGCTGGTAACCGAAAGAACAGAAAAGACAATGTGCTGCAAGGCTTGATATCCTTAAGTACCGTGGCATAATGGCATGTCAACAAAGTACATTTTGAATTCAATTTACTGATGAAAGTGAAGAGCCAGTAGCCATAAGGTCTAGTGATAAAGTCACCTCAACTCTTAGTTTCAAGTTTAAGGTTTGATCTCTAGTCCCTATAAATCCAAAAATAAAAAATAAAAAAACCGATGAAAGCAAGAATTCTACAGACTTCTGGCACACACCCCGCAGCCCTTGTTTATTTGAATTAGATGCTTATTCATGTTGACTGAAGGGTATATGCTTATAGATTGAAATACCTTTTGAAAAGAATCATTCACCTAGTGGAACGCAGATGTAATTTTTGCCACAATTTAGATTATGCAAAATTTAGTAAATCGTGTCAATTTCTGCTTTTCAGCCGTCATAACCCTAATCAAATACAATAAGCTGATCAAATTTACATCTCAAGAATCTGTACCGATCCATATTTGATCATGTTAGAAACACTATATGTGTTATTTTTGATTTTGGTATAGGGATATATAATCTTTATGCCATTGGAACCTGGGACTCCAGATTAGGAAAAAGCCAATCCTGAACAAAAATGTTGAATGAGTGTATGGCATGAATGATATTTGTCGTAACTATGAAAATGCCAGATCAAGTAAATGGCAAATTATAGTATGAAATTAAATTTTGAAAAGGCTGGATTCCTGGGAATGTTGACTTACATTGTATATTATCTATTCTACGTATGGCGCTTATGGTGCTTTTCATTCTTTGTGCAGACCAAATGGTTGTGCAATGTGTAAGTTTGCATCTCTTCTGCAACATATAATTCTGCCAATGGATAGGCAAATGGGTCGCAATGTATCTTTTATCTTTATTCTCTACAGTATTCCCTACTTTGTTATCCTTCTTTTGACTAAATCCATCCGCATTATCAAGGCTGTTAAATAAGCCAAGTAAAAACAAATCAACACTAAACAATAGCTGTGAAAGTCGTTTTTTCGTTAATTAATTCTGATTATGATTTAAACTCAAGACTTTTAATTCTAAAGACGACTTCAGATGGTACAACAATGAAAGTTGTGTTAACAACCCAAAATTAACAACCACCAGATAAGTCGGGCAATATATGGCAACCGCAACCTTGTTAAATCAATATAGCCCGACCACCTGCTTTAAGGCAGGTGCAGTTTGGAAGTCATTCTTCGTGGTGCAGTTTGGAAGTCCTGCGAGCTTCAAAATAGAATTGGACCACATCCACATGTAAGTTTGATGTTTATAAGACCGCCTAAACATGCAGCAAATAGAGTCCAATTTTTCTTGGTTTTCTGTCCTTCGGTCACTTCTTGGTTTTCTGTCTAATTACTCGGGCCTATTAAAAATTGGATTGGGGTTGGAAGTTTGCAAAACATACAAGCCTGGCCCAGCCGAATTACATGAAAAATAGTTGTTTGTTTGGCCTTTTAACTTTTGGAAATTTAAAATATCTTTTCAAACATATTATACGGGCTCGCAATGTTAAGGAAATTTGAGAACTAAAAGTTTAGTTAAGTTGGCTAGAGATATCTGTCTCCAATTTTTTAGTTTGGAGTTCAAATGTCATACTTATGTTGCGATTAGATATGAAGAGAGTGAATGAAAAAAAAAAGGAATAAAAAATAATACACTAATGATAATATTATAATTAATAAAAAATAATAATTAAAAAATTCTGCAAAAAAAATAAATAATAATTTATATAAAAAATAAAAGATAATTATTTAAATTGATAAAAAATAAATAAAAACGAAAATGAATGAAAAATATTTTTCTTTCTATTTTTCTTTTTTTTTCCTTTGAAATTTCCAATCAGGAGATTAGCATTTATCTTCTCTCTCCCCCTTGCGGCTGGACTATTAACTCAAATGGACTATTAACACATCAAAATAGATCACATGTATAGTTGCTTGCACCACATCCCCCAAAAAAGGACAGCGGCAAACATAGCAAAGTATTCGGTCAACCACAGATTTTCACAGACGGTAGATGGTACTAGTAGCCACTGGATACTGCTAGGGTGACTAGAGTCCTTAACATTTTTTTTTGTTCATCAGAGCTGTTAGCCCGGCGATAAGAGGAGGTGGAGGGGAAGGGTGAACGTCAAGTCTGATTTTCATTTTCGAGGTTAGAGGAACTAAGTCTCCATCAACTGAACTATGCCCAATGCTCCTAAAGTCCTTTACATTGTGCAAAACATAACATGAAAATGTATACAAGCACGTCCAATGCAAAATTAGCAACGCAACAACCAAAATGTGCACTTAGGGTCCGTTTGTTTGCTATAAAATAACTTACATTTGTAAAATATTTGCAGGGAAAAATATTTGCAGCGAAAATAATAATTTTCCTTTATCACTTACTTATAGCACAATTTGTATTTTTCCTGAAAATAACTTCAGCTCTGCAAAAGGAGAAGTTATTTTACTTGAAAATCTAAAAATTTTTCTCATATTTTGCCTATGTAAAATATTTTCCATAAAACAAACGCCGGAAAATCTGTAAAATTTTTTTCTATAAAATGTTTTACAGAAAACAAACACACCCTTAATATACAAATTACTTCCAGCAGAGAAAACAGGATATGAGGATCTACTGCAAAAGAGAGCAAAAACCTGATGTGCAAGTAAGCATCCCTCAGTCAATCGAAAAAAATTCAGGGAAGCAGAATTTGGCATGTCTTGCTTCTTTCACTGGATGGATAGATAAGCAGACTAGTTGATTTCGACAGCACCAACATCTTTTCTGACAATCTGCAAACAAAATCTTTTGTATGTTACGTATTGATGTGTCCTACTTTTCAATACAATGGGCACCTTCAACTTCAATTTTAGACGTTGTAGTTCTAATGTATAATCAATTGTGAAGGGTTCTTATATCATTAGTTGATGGAAAACTTAATGAACCATCAACGAAGTGTTTGTTATTGGACATATTTCATAAGATTCGGTACGTAGGAAAGAGTAGCCATTGAAAATTGAAAAAGCAACTAAGTCATTGAGCTTTATCCTCGAATAATACCTGTGATATGTATTCTTTAATCTTTTCATTAATTGGTCCATCTAGAGCTCTCTCAGCAAGTTCATAAAGTAAAGTGCTCCCTTCAGGTCCATTAACTTTGTCTTTCTGCAAATATCTGCATAAAAAGTTCCAAAACTGAATATCAAGCCCAGGCATCTGTCCAGAGCAAACAACTGGTCCAACATAGACAGACGCCACATAGACTATCCATCCCATCATATTATTCTTACCTTTGCTGGACAAGCATCTCCAATGCCTGCTTGATGTTTCCAAGGACAGGATGAGTTTCCTCATTCTCATCCAACCCCATCCGTCTCAAGTGGTGCCAAAGTTGTTCTGCACAGTGGGAGGGCATCGGATTATCACAGAGAAACACAAGAAAAAAATACGGCTTAAGTTCTTAAAATTTTTTTAAAAAAAATCCCTCTTGCTTTTCTTTCCCCCTTTCCTTAGGAGAAGACAGAACAGTCTGTTAGATTGTAAGCAAGATGATATCACTCAACTGACGAGAATAATACACTCCAGTTAGCCCATAGTCAACCTACATAATACAATGCATATTTTAGGCCAAAAAACTGCCTCAACCAAAAAGCCTGATTCATACAAACTCTTTATCTGACTGCTTAATGCTACTGAATTGCCTATTACAAAATATTGCAACCAAGAAACATACCCTCTGGGATTTTGCCTCCAGCAAGGTGCACAATACTGATTATCACAAAAGTGAAACCAGTAAAATGTGCTGTGTTTACTTCCTCGACATACTTCCTGTAAACATCAGCTGGTAGCTGACTTATGAGAATATAGGACTTGGAATCAGCTACACCTGGAAATAACATATCATAAGATCTACTTTAGAGACAAAAACAAACAATCAACCATGTTTAAAGAAAGATCAAATGGCATTCTAGAAGCATCAGAGGCTAGCAGAATGTCCATGCAGCCTCATGTGTTCAATTAAGATAATCTAGTTGTACTTTACTAAAATGTAATGAAGATAAAAATAGCCATATATGACAGTAACAGGTCAAAAAAAAAAAAAACAAAAGCATCATAGTGGTTTTCAGTTGTTGTTGTGCCCGCTGCTGAAGGTGATGATCAAGATAGCAGCTCATCGACTTCGGGACAAATTGGGAAATGAAAAGGGGCACGATGCCTTCTGCCACAGGCCCACAGCCCAAAATTGAGGCTCAAATCATCAAGAAAAATACAGGAACTAACAGCAGAAATAGCAACAATCAAATAACTACTGATAACACCAAAAACAATTCAAAAGAAAGGTGGGAATTTTTTACTTTGCTGGGAAGAAGCACGACTCTGATTTGTGGACGAAGGGCGAGATCTTTGAAGCTCCCTCAATTCGAAGCCAAAAATGCTCGACAGTTTCTTTTTTGCTTCATTAATCACAAAAGCAGGAAGCTGACGCTGGTGATAGTTTTTAGTAACAATCTGAGTAAGCTCATCCCTCTTAATTGGACACCCCGAATTCTGGTGAGTTTTAAAGAGCACATAGCGGATGACTTCAGCAACGAGCTTGTCCTTTTCCTTTTAGAATACAAGAAAAATATTAAATCAAAAAAAAGGGGAAAAAAAAAAACCCATCAACACTAACAAATGTTGAAACCTGTACAAACAGCAAAAGGGAAGCCACAACCAGTAATTACCTCTTCAGAGATATTTAACTGCGAAAAATCTTCAATTGCATTGGCCATCCTACATTTAAAATTGCAACAAAAAAAAAAAAGAATAAAAAAGGGTGGCATGTAATCCACAAATTCATCAACAAACATCCATTCCAAGTGAATTTCACAGCACCATCGGCATCAAATTTCAGAATGTAGGCATTGACAACGAAAGAAAACACCTTTAATCGTATAAAGTCAAGAGTTTTGCATATATAATCACATGCTTAACTATGGTACACACACATACACACACACGAAAGAAAAAGAAAAACCACCGAACATAGAAAATTTGACGGTTTTCTTCCAATTATGAAGCTCACACTTTTCCAAAACTTTGAAATGTAGGCGCCAATGAAATCAGACCAAGATAAATAGAAAATCCATTTGCCCATTTCATAGATTTTATGAAGAATGGCGAAGATAAATAGAAAACGAAAGTAAAAGGTTAAATAATTCGGAGGGTACCTCCGCTGCGCGCTGAATTTCCGAGAGAAGTTCGAGAGAGAGAGAGAGAGTTTGTCCTTTGGTCTAGCGGCTGAATTTACAAGCGCGCCGACGCAGCTGCGCCGGATGCGGATATATTTTTTTTTTTTAAGTCTGCTCGGCTTAACTAGTTAAAACAAACTCACTTACAGCATAAGAAAGAAATGTGTGATTAAGGGTTCGAACTCTCGCTCGAAATAGTGAGAGGTACGTTCTTTATTACTCGGGTTAGACGCTCGTCACGACAGATGCTGAAGATGGGTTTAGCAGCTGGCATCAAATAAATACGCTGGGTTCGGGACTTGGTTGGATATTGGGTTTAGTGGCTGGCCTAAAATTAAAAAAATTCGCTGGCTCTGGGCTTGGTTTGTTTCTCGCAATCCAAAACCCAACCCCATCAGATTCTTGATCGTAGTCGTCATGTTGTGTTGTTTTTCTTTTTTTTAGGTTCTTGCGTCCAGCTGAGTGGCCGGGTTGAATAAAACAACCCACTTTTTAGCTCCACTTTTTCCGCACTAATTAAACTAAAAAAATCAAATTTAGTTACTAACATTGGCGCAACGCTTTGGTGTCGTGCAGTGCAGGCAGCTGCACAATCCAAAACATTGTACGCGAACAGAAATTGTCTTTCCTTACCCAATGATATAAATTATAATAATAAAAAAAAAATAAAATTTAGTGTCATCTAGTTGAAGTATGTAATTTTATTTCTCAACAACTTGATTACATAATAATGAAAGGGAAATATATAAGAAACGTACAAAAGATACATAATTTATTTAACGTCACATATATTATTTAAATTTTTTTAAATGAAATATAATTTTAAAAAATTATACCACATTAGTCGCGTATTGCTTCAACTAAAAAAACTAATAAGTTCACCCGAAAAAAATTCCCTCTCTCTCTAGGGGACCCAAAAACAAAAAATTCTCTCTCTCTCTCTCTCTGTCTGGGGTCTGTGCACGTGGAAACGCGTCTTTGTTGACGGTCAACGCCAGCCATTTCCTCTCTCCGCCACCCAACACTTGTCACCTTCCCATTGGACCCCCAGACCTCTTTTTTTTACTCGCACATTTCACTTTTTTTTTTTTTTTTTTTAATTTAACCCTCAAATAAGGACCCAGACTTTCCTTTCTCCATTCTTCACGATTTTGCCCTAAAAAAATAAAAAATAAAAAAACACACACAGATTTTCCTCTCGATCGATCCTTCTTAGGTGCGATTATCAACTAATTACTCTTTAAATTATCCACTTTCCCCCATTTTTTTTGAAAATTTTTGTCTTGGATTGGATTAGATTAGATCGGATCTGTTGGTTTTTAAGTGATTATTTTCTTTTTTTTTTTTTTGGATCTTTTATTTTTCTTTTTAATTTTTTAATTTGGATTGTGTGCTCAACATCCATAGCGTTTTCTATGCTTGATTTGCCATTTAGGTGCGTTTCTACGCTTTTGGTTGTTGTTTTTTTGTGGGGATCCGTTGCCGATTTGACCGAAAAGTTTATATCTTTAAAGCTTTTTTGGGGCGTGTTTGTTTGGGTGCCGAGAAAGTGGGAGAAGTAATGATGAATTGGCATTTCTCTTTAAGGTTTTTGTGGATTTGGTTCCTCAATGGCTGTTTTGGTATCATATATTGCTTATATTTCCATGTTTGGTCTGTTATTTGAAGATAAAATAGTGGAAACTAAAAGGAATTCAGCAATCTTTGACTTTGGCTTAAACTTGGTTGTTAATGAAATGGAGAAGAGGAAGTATGCAAAACTTAAGACAGTCATCAAATGTATGTTTGCCTAAGTTTATCTGATTTTTTTTTTTTAATTTCTATGAGTAATGTTTGGTGGATGAGAAAATTCTTGAAAGAAGCAAATTGTTTGTTGTCTTGTGGAGATTGGGGGGTGTTGATATTTTCTATGAATGGTGAACAATGATGGTGTTCTTTGTTTTTCTGAGAAAGATTTAAAGGAAAAGTATGTGATTGACATGTCGATTTTTTGGGGTGTTTTATTTTGAATAGCTGAAACGTTATTTTGATCTTTTTTGTGTCCGAAAACTGGACAAGGTTCTTTTTATGGGGGCATTTAAAGAGATCTGTTCTTTCAAGGTATGTGATGCGGCTGAACTGAGTTGGAGGTTGCGTTCTTTTCTTTTCCATACACACTTGTTGGAGCAAGAGGAACTCAAATTACTAGGTGCTGAGCATGTGTGGGAGATTGGAGAGATAAATTTGATATTGTAATGAGTGGTATCTTTAAGTAGCTATTTGAAGTTGATTATATCTTGTGCGCCTTGATATGCTAATTGTCTCCTCTTGGAAATGTATTGCAGCATTGCATTTTAGTTTTATATAGTAAGGATGTCTCGCGAGGAAAATGTCTATATGGCCAAGTTGGCCGAGCAGGCTGAACGTTACGAGGAAATGGTTGAGTTTATGGAGAAAGTTGCAAAGACGGTAGATGTTGAGGAGCTAACTGTTGAGGAAAGGAACCTCCTGTCTGTGGCTTACAAGAATGTTATTGGGGCCAGGAGAGCTTCATGGAGGATTATCTCATCCATTGAGCAGAAAGAAGAGAGCAGGGGAAATGAGGATCATGTCACAATCATCAAGGAGTACAGGGGCAAGATAGAAGCTGAGCTCAGCAAAATTTGTGATGGAATATTGAAACTTCTTGAATCCCATCTCATTCCCTCTACCTCATCTGCCGAGTCCAAGGTATTTTATCTTAAGATGAAAGGGGATTACCACAGGTATCTTGCAGAGTTCAAGACTGGAGCTGAGAGAAAGGAAGCTGCTGAGAGCACTTTACTGGCTTACAAGTCCGCTCAGGTAGGTGATCAGATGTTTTGTTGCCACCACCATTATTTTGTTTTTGTTATTTGTTGTTTTCTCTGCTGCCTTTTTTTTTTTTTTTTTTTCCTTTTCTGCATCTGGATTTTCTTTTCTTAGTTTATTTTTATTTCCTCTTCATGCAGGATATTGCTCTTGCTGAACTTGCTCCTACTCACCCCATAAGGCTGGGACTCGCACTTAACTTCTCTGTTTTCTACTATGAGATTCTCAACTCACCTGATCGTGCTTGCAATCTTGCAAAGCAGGTATTGCTTAGCTTTTTTTTTGGTGTAGTGTATCATCCATTACCTTTTTTTTTTTGTACTTTTCTTGGAATAGTTGTGGGAACGTACAAATTTTTTTTCTGGGAAAGAGGATTTTAAGACGTCTTTTTAGTGGTTCTACAGCTATTGATGTGAGTCTTGTGATCTTGTCTTGCCTTCTTTCACTTTAATGGCATGAACTATATGGAAGAAAATCATTTTGAGAGCTTTTTTTTTAGTTTTTTGTAGTTTACAGGTTATTTTGCTATCCTGAACTGAATGGCACAAGCAAATGATTTTGCTTAAACTTGGTGTTCTGGACAGTAATCTGTTCTTCTCCCTGATTTTGACCTCTGACTGTCAAAACCAGTGGTTGCTTCCATGTCTTTCTGAAGAATAGTTTGGTCCATCCAACAAATATTGTTGGAATGCATGTCAACCATGAACCTTTTCCTAGTGTATTTAGTTATCGCCATACACTTCATTCTTTGTTGAGCAGGCTTTTGATGAGGCCATTTCTGAGCTTGATACACTGGGTGAGGAATCTTACAAGGACAGTACATTGATCATGCAACTTCTGCGCGACAATCTGACACTCTGGACTTCTGATATCACGGTCTCTCTCTCTCTCTCTCTCTTCCTCTCTTTCTCTATCTCTGTGCGCGTGTGTGTGTGTGTGTGTGGGTATTGGTAGAATAAGTAGATTGCCATTTTGGAGTGAGTCTTTCTGGTGTGGTCAATTATCCATATCTTTCTCAAGTTGTGATGTCTTCCATGCCTGTTGCTGTCTGTGCTCAAGATATCCCATTTTTTGATTTCAGGACGAAGGTGGGGATGAGATCAAGGAATCATCAAAACGTGAATCCAGCGAGGGACAGCAGCAGCAGTAATGAGATAATTCATGGGATATGTTTTCTCTGTACTACCATCTCGTGACTTCCAACATAGATGTAATGTGGGTTGTTGTGACTGCATTTCTTATTGAATATGAAGAGTACCTACAAGTGTACTCAAGAGTTGAATGTTATCTAGATTCTGCTATTGATGTTTAGAATCTCCGTCGTTCGTATTGCTCTGCTATGCAATGGTATTGAACTAGAGTTCTATCTGTTTGTCGAATTTCGTATGGCTGCCGAGCAAGGGATTGGTGGTGTTCCTGCTTTGTAGTTCCACGATGTTTCAAGCTCTGTAATCCCATTAGAAAAGCAAATGCTTTGGTGTTTGGGCAGGGCTATCCTTGCCATTCAATCGGAATCTCATGCGCACTTAACATAATTTGCAATTTGCGTCTTTTGGGTAACGTGGAATCTGGCCTGGAAAGTGAACACTAGCTGCTCCTTTTCTGTTATCATCCACATATGAACGTCCATTCTCAAATATTTGAAAATTTGGTTGGCCATCTTTGAATTTATTTTCCTCATTGGCTATTGCACTCGTACGAGCAAAAGATCTACAATTTCCATGAGGATGACGAATAGCTTAAATAGTTTTCTTATTTCAAGAAATATTATTTGAATTCGAGACTTTTAATTTTAAAAAAATCGGCACGCATGCCACTACACCAATAAATCAGTAACCCATCCTCGAATCCAACTCGCATAAAGTCCACTACGAGCAAGAAAAGCCACTTTATAAAAGAAAACCCAGCACCACCAAAAGCCCTTTTAAAACCCCAGTTGATCCTTTCTTGCGTGCTCAGCATAACTGCTGCCTAATACGCAAATCTCTCCACCACCACCGCCTCCTATGGCTACTCACACTTCCGTCATCGCCTGGTCGGTAAAACCCTCTTTCGAAACCCAATCTCGTTCTCTCTCTCTCTACTTTTTCTGTGTTGTGTTGTGTTGTACGGGTGATATGGTGTGTAATTTAATTTTGTTGGCAGGGGCTCAGGTGAGGATGGGCAGTTGGGAATAGGGACCAACGAAGAGAAGGAATGGGTATGCGTCGTCAAAGCTCTTGAGGCTTACTCAGTCCGCTCTGTCGTCGCCGGCAGTCGCAACTCTCTCGCCATTTGCGACGACGGCAAGGTTCTTCTTTCTTCCACTCACAAACACTGCTCTGTGTGTGTGTGTGCGTGTGTTTTATATATATGTATATATATCCTGTTATTTATGTGTGGTTTTATTCCTGTTATTAAATGAGAAATTCGAAAAATCTTTATTGGAATTGTTGTTTTTGTGTTTGAATGTGGGTTTATATATGTAGTTGTTTACCTGGGGTTGGAATCAGAGAGGAACGCTGGGGCATGCGCCTGAGATCAAGACGGAGAACGATCCTAGCCAGGTCAAGGCTCTTGCAAATGTTAAGCATCCGCCTGAGATCAAGACGGAGAACGATCCTAGCCAGGTCAAGGCTCTTGCAAATGTTAACATTATCCAGGTAACCCATGATTGTATTTTGCTTGTCTTTAGATATGAACTCACGTGTTCAACTGTGACTTTTGGGGTTTATTTACTAATTTATTTTCATTGAGTTTTTAGGCGGCTATTGGTGGCTGGCATTGCTTGGCTGTTGACGATCAAGGCCGTGCATATGCTTGGGGTATGGAACATTCCTCCTGCGTGCCGAAAAAACCAGGGTTATTATTTTTTATGTTTCTGATCAATAAGAGGGTGAGAGAATTTAAAATCTATATTGTGTTCAACTTGTATGCCTAACGGTAATAAGAACAAGAAACATTTTTGGGATTGGCTTTTTTTTTTTTTCAGTCCTTTCTTTTATCCCATATCCATTTGAGCTGGATTTTTTTTTTTGGTGGTGAACGTAACGATGTGCTGTATTGGGATTGGCTTTTTTTTTTTTTTCAGTCCTTTCTTTTATCCCTTATCCATTTGAGCTGGATTTTTTTTTTTGGTGGTGAACGTAACGATGTGCTGTATATTGAATGTGGTCTTATAGGTGGGAATGAATATGGGCAGTGTGGTGAAGAACCTGAGCGGAAGGATGACAATGGGAGGCCTCCGAGAAGAGATATAGTGATTCCTCCACCTGAGCGGAAGGATGACAATGAGAGGCCTTTGAGAAGAGATATAGTGATTCCTCAACGTTGTGCACCAAAGCTTGTAGTTCGCCAGGTGATCTATTTCTCTAGCAATGTGCACGAGTTGGCACAAACTAAATCACGTTAAAGAAAAACTCACTTCCACATGATTGTGCAGATTTATATTTGATTGTGATAAATTTCATAAATGGACAATTTTAGAAAATTTTAGTAATTCTTATGCTATGTATTGTAAAGTATTCAGTAATTGGAAATTTTTAGTAACACAAACCTTTTTCTACCATATAATGAAAATGCCAAGTGAATTGTTTTGCTTGATGGCAGCACCGTAATTCTTGTAGCACTTGTGATGTCTGTTTTCCTAACATGATTCTCACTAACACAAAAATAATTCTTGCTTCATATGCAATTTCCAAAAAAAAAAGAACAACGCAAGTCCCACAATTACAGGCACACACAAGAATATACATGTATGTGGGCATTTGTACAATTTTAATTTGAAGTACACGAGTAACTCTTCTTGAGGCATAATATGTATACTTCTTGTGATGTTAATAAATTAGGAATAGTTTTTGGCACTTTAAATACTTGAACTACTAAGTGGCTAAGTGCTAATGCCTTCTTATTAATATATGGGCCCCAAGGATATTTCTCTTTGGAAAGGGTAAGTCTTGTCAACTTCTTTTGGAAAATTTCCATCCGGACCTATTCAAAATTATTGGAGTGATTTGTATGAGACCATTTTTAGACTGGCACAGTGTATGCATGCCCTTCCCTACATGCATATTAATGTCTATGTTTGTAAGTTGAATTCTGTGTCGTGTCCCATTCACTCTGTTCTAATTGCTGAATTGCTAGGTAGCTGCTGGGGGCACTCACTCTGTGGTGCTTACACGTGAAGGACACGTATGGACGTGGGGTCAACCATGGCCTCCTGGAGACATGTAAAATATCCTTGATTTCCAATCCAATTTTCACATGCCTTTTATTCTTTTCTAATGCTATCATCCTTATGGAATAATTCTTGTGATGCAACTCTACCTGTGTCACTCACTTTCTCCCATTTTTTGCAGAAAACAGATATCGGTCCCCGTCCGGGTACAAGGCCTTGACAGAATTAGGCTTATAGCTGTTGGAGCATTTCATAACTTGGCCCTTCAGGAAGGTGGGATTCTATGGGCTTGGGGAAATAATGAATATGGACAGCTTGGAACTGGGGACACTCAACCAAGATCACAGCCTATTCGTGTCCAAGGGCTCTCTGATCTCACTTTGGTTTGTACTGCACTGTCAAATAATTTGTTGTTTGATCTATCTTCTTCAATGCTGTGAAACATTGGCACTTGGCACCAAAGGTCTAACAATTTTTCTTGTCAACATACATGGCCTAATGTGCTTTATATCTGGGTGAATGTGTAGGTTGATATTGCTGCTGGTGGATGGCATTCTACTGCATTAACTGATGATGGGGAGGTACTTGCAAACTTTGACAACTTTTTGCTAAAGATTTCTGAACTTAGGTGTACTTTTATGCAGGTTTTTATATGGTGTCTATGGTTAACATTTTAGGTGTATGGCTGGGGAAGAGGGGAGCATGGAAGGCTGGGATTTGGAGATAACGACAAGAGCAGTAAAATGGTGCCTCAAAGGGTAAATCTTCTAGCAGGGCAGGACATTGTTCAGGTTTGATCTAACATCCTTGATTTGACTTTACTTTTGTTAGGTGCTCATTTCTGTGAAGAAGCGGGGCATATTAATTGAATACGCAGATTAATTAAGGGACTTGTGCAAAAAAGGAAAAAAGGATATCAGATTTAGGTTATTGCTTCTCTAATGTGTTGATGAATATTAGGTCATGGTATTGATTTTAGAATTATGGCCATTTAACAAAATCTTCTAACTTCAACGTAATTCCAGTTTGCAAATGAACTCTTTCAGCATTATGGTTACACTGTTGCTAATTTTACCAAATAAGCAGTTTTTACTATGCTCTCATATACTGTGGTTCACAACTTGAGAATTGGATCTGTATGTCTAATAATGCTCAGCTTGTAAACAACCAAAACTTCTCCATCAATATAATCGTTGTATTCTTCTGTATGAATCTCCATTTGTTCTGAAAACTCTGATAAATGGAATTACTCCGTGCAAAGATGAAATTTTACTATTCCCTTCTTGTGGACGGTATCAGACAGATTTGATCTAATTTTGTTATTCAGGTATCTTGTGGTGGGACCCATTCAGTTGCATTGACACGTGATGGACGAATGTTTTCAGTAAGTAAATTTGTCACTCTATATCACAATTTGGCACAATGATTGTGTGAATTGCTAATTTGATATCAGCCTTTTTGGCTTGTCTCATGATCTTGAATTTTTTTCTTATTTGTCTGCCTGGAAGCTTTAATGTCTGTATGCAATTTTTTCTCATGATATTTTAAACAACTAGCAAACAATTTTCCTTTATTTAATTTTTATTGGCAGCAAATTCCTGTTTACTCTTTGATGTATACAAACATATATACAGCTACTGATAATATACATTTATGAACGATATTGGCATGTTTGCTGACTGGTTTTGCTGGCAGTTCGGTCGAGGTGACCATGGACGATTAGGTTATGGGAGAAAGGTCACAACGGGCCAGCCGATGGAAGTGCCAATAGACATCCCACCTCCCAAACATCTCAGTGGAAATGAAGCTGATGGTCATTGGATTGCTAAACTAGTTGCTTGTGGGGGACGACACACTTTGGCAGTTGTAGAATGGCAAACTAAGAAATCCAAGTAGTTGATGAAATATTTATGTTTAACCCTATGATATATGTGTAACTGGAGAATTCAGTTTCTTGTGATAGATTTATGGATGGGTCTCCCAATATCATACTCACTTTCCCATAATGTTGGTGCAGTGATCTTGTTCTACAGAAAAAGCTTTTCCAACTTGAGGGATGGTTGCCTGTTTCAGACTTGTATTGAACCAAATGATCAAAAGCAATGCTGGACGTTACTTAATAGATTCTGCAATGAAGAAACAATTCTGGTCCTGCCCGAGATATCTCGATCAACAACTCACTCGTTTGCAAACCGAGATATCTCGGCCCGGATTCTTATCTCTTGACTTCTGTTCCCTCTCTCACCCTGATCAGCCGACCATCAACTGGCTTGAGTCTGTGACAAATTGGCTTCAGAAGATGATGACTTTTGCTTCAACCCTCTCTCAAATGAAACCCAAAAATGAACTAGTACGTAAATGCAAATAAAAAGCACGGGTTTGTAGAAGTTTGATGTAGAAGAACAAAAATAGATCTGCACGAGAAAGTTTACATTCAGATGACAGCGAGATTTTTGGTCTTCTGAGGTGCATTTCCGCTGCCAGAACTGCAGTAATTGGGTCCATACCTGCTACTAAACGTCCCAGCATGGAGAAGCCCCAGATACAGGAACTGACTTACCAGTGATATTATAATTAGTGCTTCCAATGTTTGCTGCAAGTTATCAGTGTACAATGTCATTTCTCAACGGTGATTTGGAGTGCATTATTTGGATATTTGGATAGAAAACCCAGGGATTCCGCAATGGGGCATTGGACAAATTGAGCCATAAGTCAATCAAGACCAATTTATTAGCTTCTTACCAGACGTTTCCCCCTATGCCCTCCTAATATGATCTCCTTGCAGACAAGCCCGTTGAAGGAAATCTAACCAGATGAGATGCAAGGATTAATGTGAGAGAGAGAAATTTCTAGTAACATAAGATGTGGCATGGCGGCAGAACATGTTGCCATGTTGTCATTCCCAAAAGTTCTCAACAATAGCAATTCAAGGGTCCAACATTGACAAATTAACTAATGGGTGTCTTGGATTGTAACAATCCAGTGAACCCACCTTACTACTAGTACTAAAAGGCTTTATTGTGAAGCGTCCAATTAGACGAACTAGGAAAAAAAACAACCGACACAAGTCAATCAATCGATTACATTATGACTCATTCTAATTATATCGTAAAAAGTCTTTGAATAAACCTTATTGTAAAAAGGCCTTTGGATCCTCTTTTGCAAGGGCATTACCCCTGTTTCATAATCGTAGAAAGCTGCCTGTAAAGTGGTATTTTGACAACGTTCGAGACAGTAAATTCTACAGTGAACAGCAATATAATTTCAGGACTTTCATTGCGAAATTAAACGTGCGGGCGTGGGAAGAGGAGAATAAAGTATAGTCACTTACCCAAAAGCAAGAGCATTAACAGACCAGGAAATGATACTGAAGAAGTAGCACTGGCCAAACTGTCACTTCTCCAAGCACGAAGATGGATGAGACCAGGTATCACTGAGCTAGCACCACTCACCCCGGTAATCAATGCAAATATCAACATGAAGCTTGTTGATGGATTCCCACCCAAATCTGTGGATACAAAAAACAAAATAACACTTGAATTAACAAAACGATTCTAGCTTGTCTTGTACTAAAAAATCTTTAGAGACCAAAAAAATAAAAAATAAAAAATAAAGCCCTGGGAGAGTTAAGAGGGACTTAACGTTGGTGATTCTGTTCTCCATTGATGTATTTATCAAGAGACCAACCAGATAGCCCAAGTATGATCAGAAAAATGACTATAAATTCCCTGATAACACGGGGCCTATTAAGCCTCTAGTCCTCCTACCAACGCTCCCTTCTGCCATAATATTAATTCTTTTAGGCACAACCAGTCAGAGCTTCGCTTGAATCCAGCAACAAAAGATTAACACATACACGCAGATAGGGACAGGCTGGCTTTTGAGGTTTATAGATACTGGTGAAAGCTAAAAAAGGGTCCTTTTTTTTTTTTTGCTTAAAAAAAAAACAGGGTCTTTGGTTACGTGGGTTTTGAACAAACATATGTTCCTTCCTGTGCTTGGCACCTTTTTCCCAGCCATAAATTGGCTTTACATTCAACAAGCCAATATCACTATTTTTAAGGAAAAAAAAAATACGCAATGACATAATAATAAATATAAAATTAATATGTAAATATATAAATTATTATATTATAAAAAATATATTAAATTTTTAAAAATTAAATCATTAAAATAAATAGGTATTTTTTACATATTATAAATTATGCGACGGCATAATAATATTTATAATATTTATATTTAAATAATAATAAATAACAACATAATTTTTGTCTAATTAGTATTTGACAGTATAACAGGGGATTATTCTAAAAGTTGCTATTTTATAAGTAAAACCGAAACGTTTTTCTCTTATTGTCTTAACTGGTGGACGGCCCTGTTTGTTCGAGCTGCAACTTGCCCTCATCGAGTCATCTTTACCACTTTCTGCACCAAGCATCCGTTTCGACACGCCTTAACGATCGGGAACATGAACTTATCTAAGCGTTTGTTGACACATGTAAACCATGCAGAAGTTGATTGAGCTCAACCCCATGGCTAGGAGCCCAATCCCAAGGCAAGAAGCCCAATATCCACAAACATTGGGCTTTGTGGGCTGATTGGAATTTGCTCGTTACAGAGACTTCACAGAGAGCAAATTCTATTACATTCAGGTTGCAGTCTTCTATTTTTTTGTCAAATGAGGTTGTAGTCTTGTGATTATGTCAGGTTCAAGAGACTGTCAAAACAAAGCTAAACCAAAACGGAAAAACTACGTTAATACGTAAAAACTAAACGCGTGAGTCGACGCATTGCAATCAGGCGCTGCATTTGTGCAACAAAACGTTTAATTATTGTAACAAACTTTGAAAGCATTTTTCAACTGTTTTTTCGTTGCAAAAATTGAGGGGTTTGTTGCACAAATATAACGCCCGGTTGCAATGCGTAAACTCGTACGTCTATGTTTTTATACGTCCACATAATCAAACCCAAACCAAAATGATGCCAATACAAGGACCTTTTATTCAACATATACACATCTATGTTTCTGTCACCAACTGTACTATTTGCCACAGGCATATTCTGTACAGTCTGAAACCACCAAGCAGAGGATTGCATCCTGCCCTCAAAGCATCTCAAAGTCATCAGCCATTATTGTATCAAGAGGAGGTTCAACCAAGAAAAGCACAGAGCCCAAAACAAGAATAAAGATGGTGAACACCATGAGTGATTTACAAGGGTCAGCATATCGTCTAACAAGTGCAATGCCTTCGTCTCGGCCAGTTCTTGGAGATGCATCATCCAATTGCAAAGTTGGGCACGTGAAAAAGCCGAAAACGATGCCACTAATAGCTGCTCCAAAATGAGTCCTACAGAAATTTGGAAGTTAAATTCATCGTTAGATAAATTCAGAGCAAAATTAATGTACCTCTTTACCAGCTATGAAACAGAAATCTTACCAGTCATCAATATGACCAAAGTTGCTTAATATGCAGCTAAATGCAGTTATGGCAACTGCCTTCTGAAACATACGCTCAGAAACATCCTTTGCAGTTACACCTTTATTGTGAACTTGATATATAAGCCAAGCTCCAATTATGGCGAATACCGGTCCCTGCATGCACTATGACTTAGACTAAACCAAAAAAAGAGATCAAGTAGAGAATTGTTTTTGACTCCACCAGAATACAACCACAACTTATCAGACCCTTCGGCAAAAAAACCAGAGCTTGTCAGTATGTTTACAAAATGACTCGTGTGGCACATATTTCATTCATGATACACATATGGCAAGAAAGAATATATGAACAGCGAAATGCAATCAATATCTAATTCTGCCTCGCCCTTCCCTTATAAGATGGTTGGAACTTTCTTAGAGCATATGCTCAAATAACTGTGTTCAGATAATATTACGTGCTTTATGGTTGAAAGTCAGTGTTAGGAATATCAATCGTAGAACCAAAATTGTGCAGGGGAGGTGTTGAGGCATCCATTTACAGATGTCGGACTTAGCTTTAGAATAATAATTTTAGCCGGACGCTGGTTATGCAGCCAATGCAAGTAACATGCGCATGACTGAAAGAAAAGGAAGTTGAAATGCTCCTTACAGTTCCGCCAACAGTTGGCTCTGGCGTGTGAAGAAAGCTCGTCAGGTTGCCAGAGATTCCTCCAAGCATGTATATCAAGAAAAATGTAAATGAACCATAAGTGCGGCAAACCTGAGGTCCAAAAGTAAGGAGCGACCAACATCCTAGGGCCACATGAAGAGCTCCAGAGTGCTGCATAAACCAGTTGTCTGTCAGAGATGGCATCCTTTTGGAAAGTCAAAGTGGATAACAACAATCATCAATTCATGAAGCAGATTGGAAACTCACAGAATCAAACCTATCAATGAATCTTGAATGACAACAAAACAACTAACTTTCCATTAGTTCATTCATTCGGGAGTCCATTGCATATTATGATGGCTAATATTGGCAATTACTAGATACAATTTATAACAAAGCTCAATTTCTGCAGATAGAATAAAGATTGTACTTCTTGATGAACAAATTTTTTACCGATTTTGACAATTGATTACTTGTTAATCAAGGAGAAGGAGCCAAGAAAAAAAAAAGTAACAGAAATGGGAACACGAACCCAGTTGTCAATCTTGTACCAGAAACATAGGGGTGACTAATCTCCACCATTCTCCAACCAGGATCAAATCATTTATCTTTGCCCCATATAGCAGTGGGAGTGAAAAGAGCTCAAATTGAGAATTCCTAACTGGACTGGCTATTTCGAACAGGAAAACAGCAATGTTTATAGAAGCCAATATACCTCTACATCAAAAATTAAGAAAATAAAAATATTAGAGCTGGCATTAAGCACAATGATACATAATAGCCACAGCGGAACATACAAGGTAATCCATTTTTTCTTTTTATTTCTTTTGTTGGGGAGGGGGTTGTTAGTTTGCATCAAGGCAAGACATAACTTACACAAAGTAGAGATCAGAGGTTTCATCATATTGGTTTGAGGATTCAGTCTGCTTTGACTGACTATCAACATTGTTTTTTCTCATCTCTGGAATAGTTTTCAGATTTCCCTCACCATCTAATCTAGAACCTTTGCTACCTGAGGATGGTTTTGTAACTAGATTTGCTTCCATGATATCACCAGAAAAATTTTCCACATTTGATCCTGAATGCCAGAAAAAAAAAAAGAGAGAGAGAGAGAGAATAACCACTTGCACTATAAAGGTGATGCAACGATCCAAAGCTGACAAGGGGGACTAAATTGTGCTGACGAGTTGTAAAATTATAAAGGAAACATAAAAAGCCAAAAGGGTTCCTTTTCTTTTCCAAACTGGCACTACAAAATCAGCAGCAGCATGCCCAAATTATATTGTCAATGGAGATTCATGGACAATGCCTATGGATATTACAATTATTTACATGGTTATCAAATTTCAGGAATGCACGCATGCAAAAACTTTCCATATGAGAAACCATGCTCATAAATAGGCAAACCACATGAAAAGTTAGGGAATGGTATGCTACCTCGAGTTAGTTTGCTAAGATAAGCATTTAGAGATTCCAGCTCCTCCCTTGTATTTATTTGGTCATTTTCATCAACTATCTCCTGTGTCTTGTTGCAAGAATCCGAAGAGGACTGATTTGGTTGGCCTTGGAGTTTTCTGAGGTAAGATTCCAATAATCTCAGTTGCTCAGCAGTATTACCTGTGTTTGAGGCAATACCAAGTCAAACATATGCGAACTCTATGCAAACCAAGTACGATCAGCTATGTCTTGAAAATGTATAGTACCTTGGCTGAGAATTCTTCCTTTAATGGCATTCGTCCGTCCTCTGGAATATGTTTTACTCCATATAGCAGGAGTACCATAAAAGACTTGCCGTCTCTTGGATTCCATCATTGGTATCAGAACGATGAACTTCGACCCTGATGGGAAGACTGAGCAGTCATAATCTTTGTAAGGAATCTTGCAGCATATTGGAACTGCAGCCATGTAAACCTGAAACTACAAGCCACCAGCATCCAGAAGTGTCAATCAACAGTCCTGAGAATCTTTGTGAATATGGCTATAATCAATCGTGTCTTTAGTTCTAGAACGAATGAGCAAACATAGATTTTTCAGTCCTTTGAATAAACCACTCATTGCAAATGTGAAACTTTTTGTTCCAGTAATGCCCAACTATTTATTTCACTACTTTGATTAGATTCAATAGCAAAACCACATATGCATATATGCATACTTTCCCCACCCGCATACCAGAGCAATGAACAATAAACTCATCCGAGAACAGGATTGAACTCAAAGCATATAATTTGAACCATTTGATGCTAACAAGCGTTGTTTATAATTTTTGTATAGCTAGACATTATTGCAATTTGCTTGCAAAACCATATATGCCTATCCTAGTTGTTTGAGACTTACTTTCTTTTTTGTTTCAGCAAAGCTAATGTTAGCATTAGCAATAACATTAACATATAATGAATAAGATAAATAATCTGAACATATCATTTCATGAACATGACAAGATAGTTATTTTGCAAGTAACAAAGGCTACTTATATCTTCTTATCAAAAAAAAAAAAAAAAAAAAGAGTGATTTATCTCATTGATGTCAAACGAAACAAAAGATTCAAAAAGATATGTAAGAAGTAGACATTTTCATTTCTCAACAAAATTCGTAAAAAAAATGTCAATCATATATGCAAAATGATATGTTTAAGGTGGGCTGGGATAGTTAACATACCGTTAAAGCATGCAAGAAGTAGCAGCTAGAATAACTATCCTAAGAGCAGAAGGATTGAGCTTCAAAGCCATTGTTGTTTTTGAAAGCAGGTTGGGCTTTGAAATGAGAGGGAGCATAATCTAAAGGAAATTCTTGCCTTATCGTTGTTGGCCCACTGGGGTGTTGCCACCTGTAAGTACACAAAATACGGCCATTATTTTTGCCATCGGAGCTGGTCCACTCAGATTGGCATGGGCCATGGCTCGCAGTTTTTTGGAATCGGTAATTTTACGTGGACGGGTGGGTGCGACGTGTACGTGACCTAATTATTCTGTAGCGTACTGTTACGTTGCAAAAAAAATTTATAAAAATATTTTTTAATACAATTTATTAAATTTATTATACAATAATATTAATTACAAGTATAATAAAAAAAATATTATAATTTTATTACACAATAAAATTATATAATTACAAATAATTTCTAATTAATTACGTTTTCAAAAATTTTTATGATTTTTTTCTTGTAGTCTTATTTTATATACATATTATTAATAAATTTATTAAACATTAATCGTAATCATAATTTTTATATATTTTATTTTTAAATATATATATGCGTCGTTTATTCTGGTTCTCTCTCCATGTTTTTAATTTTTGGAAAAAATTAAAATTTCTTCCATATATTTTTTAATAAATATCATAAAAATTAAATTATCTGAGCCTTAAAAATTTTAATTTAAATTATTGCAGCTCTTTACTGAATAATTTAAATATTTTATGGACTAAAGAATGCAAAAGGAAATTTTCTGAAAGATAGCGAAGCCAAAACAGACTTAAGATATATATATATATATCAATAAACACCAAACAAATTAACAAAAATTATCTGGACGATAAATAAAACTATGCGGCGTCGCTCCCTGAGGACGGCGGGGTGAGGAAGACCTCCTTGGGAATCATGGTGTCGTTCTTGTGGTCGGAGTTGTCGGCCTAACGGAGCTCGCCGGCTAGCCTGAACTCCAACTCCAAGAACTCGTGCCCTAATTTCCCCTTGTGGCTTTACGCAGTATCTACAGGGTGAGGAAGACCTCCTTGCAAATAAATTTCATTTTGAAGGTCTTCATGTTCGTAATAATCGGATGTCGATAGCTGGGTGGTTCAAATGATAAAAAATTTGTTTTTCTTAGATAAAGTCTTGAGTTCGAGTCTTGTAAAAGGATAAAATGAGTGTTAAAAAAATTTTAATCTCCTTTTATAGAGTCATTTAATTTGCATTGAATTAATTAATGCCTAATTAAACTTCTGATGTCGAGATTTCAGTGGAAGAATTTTTAGAGAGAGATTTTTTTTAAGTTAAATTTTAATGTTTAAAAATTATATTAAATCTCAATTAATTTAATTTAAGTTAGAAAAAATTTATTAACGAGATAAAATTATTTTAATATTTATATATATATATATATATATAAAGATTTGAATCTAAAATTTTATTTTTAAAAAAAATTGAACTCCAATTATTAAGATTAATGTTTTGTTTGGTAAAACATAGGAAATAGTAAGAAAAAAATAATAAGAAATTATTTTTTATTCATATTTTTTTTATTTTTTATCAATTTAAATAATTAATTTTTATTTTTTTATCATAAATTAATATTTATTTTTTTTCATAATTTTTTAATTATTATTTTTTATTAATTATAATATTATTATTACTGTATTATTTTTTATTTTTTTATTTTATTTTTTTATAATCGAAACCAAGCATAAGGTGGACATTAGTATTTTTAAAAGAGAGATTTAAAACATAACAGGTGGCCGTTTGGGGTGGGAATAGAGAGAGATAATGACCTTCCATCTGCCCATCCGAAGCCACAAACAAAACAAAAGCAATCACGTGAAAGCCAAAGCTGTCAGCACCTGAAACATAAATTCTGCAGCAAAATACGAGGGGGTAAAAAACACAACATCGGGGGACAATTTATGTTACAAACTTTTCTGCCGTGATTGCTTCCATATTCCCCACTGCAGAGGAGGGAAGTGCGGATGAGATTGAGAGAGAATCTCCAAATCCCTCCAAAAGTGCTTTACCCGTATCTAAAAGCCTAGCTCTATCAATCTTTCTCAGCATCCTTCAAGATAAAAAAGAAGTTCCCCGTTGTGGATCTAAAAATTTTTTTTATTCAAAACTTTGTCCAATTATAACGAGACTTCGATTTTTTTAACTACAATAAATATTATTATAGTTGCAAAAAACTTGTAATATCGTTGCAATCGAACAAAATTTTGAAAAAAAAAATTTTTGAATCTCTGCCCTTTTTTTAGAAAAAAAGAGAAAGAGACAGATTCTTCTTCCGTCTTGGTTTGGGTTTATTATCTGTCGATCTGCCTTTTCCTTATCCATGACAAGCACCCACCTTGGCGGCCTCCGCCACACCACCACCTCCACATTTGCTGATCATCACCTTTTTTCTTTCCGTCCTCCTTATTTCCTTCTCTTTTCGTCGTTTCTTCTTCCTCTCTTGTTTCTTTCTCCTCAACCTGCAACGTGACCTACATGCACAACATTATTTATTATTTGTTGGGGGGTTTATGATTTTGCATTCTAATTATTCCTAAATTCACAAAAATACTACCATTTACTCAAAACTGTTTGATGCATTCAATAAATCATACATTAAAATAGTTGCTACATGATTTTTGTACCAAAATAATTACTCTTTTACATGTTAATTTTAAGTTGCATATCCTTTTTTTTTTTTTTTTGCTATCAAGATTTAACGCGTCCATATTTGAAGTGATGTACATTTTGGAGTTTACCTATATTATACTATGCAGGGTATCGATTTAATTTTTTTTTTCAGGCATTATTCAATGAAAAAAGGGGTAACCATACATCGGAAATAAAAGGGGAGGCTTTTAAAAGGTGTAATTTTCCGTTTAGTGCTAGATTTTTGGCTGCTTGTTCATCTCCATTACATGGATGTCAGTGATTAATAATAAAGATGCAGATAAAAATATGAAGTCTAAGTATGGTTAATGAAAGCTACTCGCATGCCAACATTATATGTACGTGATACGTCTAGCTCAGATATGCTGATATGCAGCACAGGACCCCACTTCCAAATATAAGGTTGGTTTTACAGACTACAATGAATAGAAAATATTGTTTAGTCCTTGTCCTAACATCAGTCTCTTGTTACAATCAATAACGACAGTTGAAGTTTGCTCAAAAAAGTAAAAAAAGGATATCATCAATTCGAGACACAAATACTCGGGGATAAAATTACTTCGCTAGCCTTTTTAAAATTTGTAAGTGCGTCACTTTAAAAAATTGAGGTAACCATTGCCAACTAAGAATATAGGCTATCAAGAGGCTGCCAACCCAGTTGGTTAAAAATATATATTTTCAAATCTTAGATCTATGATTTGAACTCTAAACCTAAAGCCTCACCATCCTCTTCCCCCATGCCCTTAGGCGCTCTCCTTCAGCCATTTAGGCTGGAGCAAACAAAAAAAAAGAAGAAATATATAGGTTTACATTGATGTTACTATTTTTGAATCGGATTGATGTTACTCTTGCTGATGCCCTCCTTGCAATAATAATGTACCTCATCATAGTGCCTCAGGATTGCAAAGACTAAATAGACTGGTCACATTTTCCTCTGCATGATAGTACAAAGCTTGCTAGAACTATGTAACTTCAATTTCAAGTGGGGTATATCTCTCGTCCACCACAAGTGGTGCAATGATGCATAACTGCCCTATACTACAATTTTTATGATAAGCCCTGAAACATGTAGCTATTGTATCCAAAAAGAAAGAAAAGAAAAGGAGATATCCAGTTGTAAGACATTTTCAATGATCCAAAAAAAAAAAAAAAAAGATAGCAATTGGAAACAAAGGAGAAAGATTGAGGCATCGTTAGTGGCACCAAATAAAACAAAGGAAAGAACACAATAAAGAGTGCACCAATGATTCCGAAAACACGGAAATGGAGAGGAAAAGATGATGAATTTTTCCAATTGTTTTAAGTTTTCTGTTTCCTTTGAACACCCAAATTGTGTAATACCCCGAATCTGCTCTTTGCTTGAGAAAAAAAAAAAAAAAAAAAAAAAAAAGCTAAATAACGCTGGTTTTGGCCAAAATATTTCTGAAAATCGCAGATAAAGTTAGCTGTTCGTGTACCAGAAAATTGGCCAATTGAGGTGAACTAAGGGTGACATTTAAGGCAGACATCTTTAGCTAGCTGGCCACATAGGGCCACATGTCTCCATGTATGAATGTTAGGGGGGTCAATTATCACCTATTAGTCCCCCACAATGATTAGCACAGATTATTCAACTTACAACATTTTTGCTTCTTTTGGGGCATGTGCATATGTGCTCTTGGACATATGCCCACCACAAGAAAAGGACCAACTAAACCATTACCAAGTCCTCAATCTTAAAAGGGCTGGCACAATATAATTGTATCATATTGTTCAGAGAATCCCAATCTTCCGATTTCGACAGACATGCAATTGGCCCTTTGAAAACAAATAGGAAGAGATATGGAAAGAGCCCCAACAATAATTGAAAAAAATAAGAAAGAGATTTTTGCAATTCTCGGCACTCCCCTGCTTTGCTCGTCAGGACAACGTAATTCAAGTACAAGGTTCAACCTTCAGGTTTCAAATCAATGACCAGAAACTAGAACAGACTTTTTGAGACAAAATATCAATCATACAAGAAAAGAAAAAGGTTCCTGGTGTTTAAGAATTTTTCAAAATTTTGAACAATGTGGCAAAAGATTGGCACGGAAATCTTACCTTCTTTTTTGGGTTGGACTTTACGAAAAAGAAAAGGAAAATAAATGTGTTAGACAATTATTGAACCATATTCATATGGCCTGGTAGCCTAGTGGGTCATTTTGACAAGGAGATCACTCAAGTTTGTCTTTGTGATTTATAATACATATAATCTATATCTTAAGTATCTTCTAACAGTTTAAATTTTTAAAAGGAATGATTTTTTAATATAGTATTAACATTTTATGACTAAGTGATTTTGTGTTCGAATTTTATTACTTTTATATTTAATTATAAATTTATACTAATACGGCCTAACAGATTTTTGTGTACGAGGGAGCGGGATGGAACGGGACGTGTTAATTAATAGATCAGGAATGGTTTCTTAGCAGTGATAGTTAAAATGTTCCCTTTAAAAAGAAAGGCAACTTAATTGGAAAGAAAGTTTTGTCCTTTTACGATAGATGAGTGAAACTGGAAATTGCTGAAGGGAACGTACCTTGTCCTCAGCTTTCAACTTTGCATTATTAGAGTTGGGTGAATCTCCACCTGCTGTTTCACATCTCTTTGACGCCCACTCCACAATTGAAGGCGTTGAAGCTGGGCTAAGACTACGTGAGCTAAGTTCAGGTGGTGTGCTTTGAGTCCCTACATCTCTAGTCATCCCTTCCATTTTGTTGTCTGTTTTATAAAACAATGACTTAAACATGCAACTAATTTTTCTCTAGAGCATAAAGAAACAGAACCGAGACAAGAGAAATAAAGTGATTTTGAGTAATCACCTTGAATGGGAAGATGAGCAATATGGTCTTGTTTAGCACTAGCCAAAGCAGGCCTTGTATGGACTTGTGGCGTGGTATTGGATGAATAAACTAGAGGTGCAGATATTGTAATTCTGGCAGACAAGCTGCGAAACGATTTTCCTGCTAGCGTTTTCGCCGATAAACATTCCATTGGCACCTCTCCTGAATGCGGGTTGCATATGTACTTCTCTGCTTCATTCCACTTTGAATTTAAGGCAAACCCATTAGGAGAAAAGCACTCCCAGCCTTTGTACACCGACCTTGCCTGCAATGCTGCATTAGTACGAAAATGAGCAAACACCCAAATGCTAATTTCAGTGATGGAATTAAAAATTTTGATCTTTTGGGTGTGGCAGCTGAGTTTGAAGGTTTAACCTTTAAGAGCAGTGGTGAAAGAGTATGTTGCTGGGTCTATCTCTTCTGCAAATGATTCAAGGTAGAATTTTAGTTCAGCATGGAAAGAGCTGCTTAAAATAAACAAAGGAGTGTGGAAACAGATTTTCTCTTTTTTTTTTTAAAAAAAATTACCTGTTAAATTGTAGCCAGGAGAAGAGGCAGTGCTAGAAATGGTGACATTTGATCTAAAAGACCTCCCATCCTCTCTAAAGCTTCCGATATGTGTGCCTAAAAACCTTCTTGATTTGCTGTTCTCGCGGCTGATTTGAGCCCTCAAGCCCCACTCTGGCTCCTCTCGCCGTCGAGAACCATATGGCGGCTGTTCCATTGTGGAAGTTTATGAAAATGAGTTAATGGTGTTTTTTTTTTTTTAGGAAAAGAAAAAAAAATAATGTCTCAAATTGGCTAGTTCTGTTCTGGCTTTCAATCTGCTACAGTTTCTTTTATAAGTGTGTGAAAAGGTTGTAGTCAGCGGGTGATGCCAGCAAGGCAGCAGCAACAATTTAGCCTCAGGTCAGGTGTCTCAGACTCTTAATTTTGAAGCAATCCGCCATTTTGTTTGGTTTGCAAAGATTCTTTAATGTACATTCAATCCACTAACATTAGGCTGTATGGCCGCTCGCTATCACTTTATTAATAAGGATATGAAGTTTAAATTCTAAATCTCTTTCGAGTTCTCTTTTTTTTTTTTTTTCTATTATGGATTCGCTCGTTACAATGATTCTGATGTGACAAGGATGATATCTTCACGGGCCTTTGTTGAAGTCCAGTATAGGTCCAAAGACCTCCTACAGTCGGCCAGCTCATGCCCGGCTCTACATCCCCATAACCGCAGCAGGCAAAAGCCCTCCAAATTGGAGGCCATCGGCTCGTGATCCAACTTCTTACCCACGAGCACTCCGAACGCCCGTACCAAGTGCCACGGTAGGATAGTGCTTAACTAAGCTGACAAATCAGCACTACATTTCAAAGGCCTTTGGCATGTGCCTCCATTGGGACCCACTTTCTTGACGACCAATGGGAGTCTGTCATAGGCGCTATAAGCATTTTACAAATAGGTACTACCAAGGTAAATCTCATTTTTCAGTATGCATCTTCTTTCATATTTTTACTGACTTAGGCATCGGAGTGATGATGTTGAGCCACAACCCAGTGTCTCATTGTCTTGCACAGCCCAATATCTTTTTTGCAGAGTGCCTTATGTTCTATAGCCTTGGTTTGTCTGGAAAAGTGTGGTTGTTGGGAGTAAAAGGGTAGAGAAGAAGTGAGGCCCCATGAGGATTTGCCTTTGTGTGTCTGCCTCAGGTTGTGCATGTGAATGTCCATGTGCAGGTGCATGTTTAGTGCTTGTCATCATCATCTTGGAAATCAGTGAAAGCTAGGGGTCTTGATATAGGGGTACCAGCTGGGTCCCCTGTCCCTGGGCTCATCATAGCCATCAGGTTTGTCTGATGTGTATGAAATGTAAGTTTCATTGATAGAGATGGCGTTCTTGTGGTGTTGCCGATAGTTTTTTAGGCCCTTCTGCCTCATTTAGTCTGTCAGGTTTGCTCAGGGAGATAAGTTCTGCACAAAAAATGTAGATCATAACTTGTTTTTATCCAAGCTTATTTAGTGTCAGGCCTGATACAAGGTGGTTTCAATCTGCCACGCGAACAAGCTTGAATAAAAACATGTTATGATCCAGCCCACTTAAGCCAGAGCCCCTATGGACCTGAATATGTTTTTCGCTGAGCTTGGCATTCACGTCCCGTCAAATGACCTGCCTAGTCCAACCCGCAAATCCCAAAACCTGGTCCAGATTTTTTAGGCGGGTCAGGAGGCATGAGCATGACCCCAAATCTAAGGAAATGAGAGCTCTCAAGGATTGCACATAAACACTAGAAACTTGGTTACCTGATGACTTGGTGTCGCCCTTATGCACAGCTGCAATTTTCTTTGGCAGAACCGTAGAAATACCATCCTCGTTCTCTAATTTTTTTGACCAGAAGAAAAAAAAAAAACGAAACTTGGTTACCATTCAACGATGTCTCCAATTGAAATCTCTAACCCGTTATGCCCGCAAGAATCAAGAAACCAAAAGAAACACTGATAGACTAAACAGTCGCGCAGCGCTCAAACAGAGAGCACTTAATCGAGCTTGATTACATCACTAGCGCCTTCACCAAGCAACCAGCTTTAACGGCAAAGACCCAAACTTTCTTGGTTTTTTTTTTTTTTTTTGAGAAAATTTTCTATTCTATAGCTTTAGTAAACAATAAACTGAGAGACAAAGTATACGTGGAGAATCAATATCTGCATTCTTCTGTAGATTCATCAGCAAGCCCCCTTATCGGGAAAACAACATAAAAAATTGGCTCTACTTATAATGGGTTTACAGCTTACAAATTGCTATGTCAATCAAACATAGGCATTATCAGCAACTAGCATGATGCTGGTTGAAGTTGCTTCAACCGTCGGACAACCTGCCTCATTGTAGGTCTGGTAGACAGTGAATCAACCGTACACTCGACTGCCAGCTGTAGAACTTCTACCAAATCATCATGAGGACCTACGTCCCACAACCCTGCAGTTAAGAACTCCTTTGCCTGGCGTTGTCGTAATAGCATGCATGCCCAGGCAACAATGTTGAAACCGTTCCCATACGGAGAAAATGAAGGATCCAAGGCTTTTTTATCCGAGAGCAATTCAAGTAGCACAACTCCATAACTGTAAACATCAGCCTTATCTGAAACACGAAAAGTCGTTGCATACTCTGGCGGAACATACCCAGAAGTTCCTGCCACACCTGTGGTAGCATGTGTTTCAGATGTTCCTATAATCCTGGCTAAACCAAAGCCAGATAGGTAGGCATTAAAATCATCATCCAAAAGGATGTTACTGGGCTTAACATCACAGTGGAGTACTCGTGGTACGCATTGATCATGCAGGTAGGCAAGCGCACGAGCTATGTCCAAAGCAATTTTGTGAAGGATCCTCCAATCCACAGCCCTTGTGGGCCTCTCCTGGATGAACTTTTCCAGACTACCACCTGGCAAATAGTTGTATATGAGGAACATTTCAGTTTCACCGGCATGATAACCAATCAAAGTTACAAGATTTGGATGACGCAGCCTCCCGAGGGTTTTGATTTCTGCATGAAACCGTTGAACACCCTGAAATCGTCCGACTGGAAGCCGTCTAATTGCCACTAGAACTTCAGGAGAGATCTCTGCCTTGTAAGTAGCTCCAAAACCTCCATTGTCAATGCAGTTGCTTGCATCGAAACTCCCAGTGGCACGGACAACATTCTCAAATGTCAAGGGAACCCCAATGTCTGTGAAGATAGTCACTTCCTTTCATGTAGATCCTGCAACTTTCGACTTTGGACTCCACTTTCTTGTGTAGAAGAATAGGATGATCAAAGCAAGAAAAAGCGAAACAATGGCTGATGCAGATGCTATTGATGCTATTTCAATTAAGCCGAAACCATTATTCCCACTACTCTGGATCTGGCCTGATGGTGACAGAGCATAACCCTGTGCATCAATAGCCCCTCGTTGCAGATCTGGAGATAACACAATATCGGAATCGCCCAAAACGATGCCGTGCAGAGGCACAGTGAGAGCCCAAAAGAGAAAGAATAGCTTAAATCTCGTAAAGTAGAGCCATTTGATAACTGAAGAAGAAGAACAAGAGAAACCCATTTCAGAAACCCCAAAAGGGTGTCCAGAACGCTAGAGATTAAGCCCTATGGCCTTCTCTTTCACTGGTTTGATTTGCAGGTAAAAGAGAAGGGGGGGTTTTCTTTCTCTGAAAACCTTAAACCCAATTTTGGGCCCTCAGAGAGAGAGAGAGAGAAGAACTTCTTGCTTGAAAGAGAATGCATCACAAAGAAATTAGCAATTTTAAGGTGCGACTTTATGTCCATTCAAAGTCGCACCCATGACCATTGCAATTCAAGGTCAAAAAAATTGGCTCTGAATCGATACTCTCCATTTCCCACCGCTTATTTTACATTTTATGTTCGAAAAAAAAAAAAAAAAATTAAATAAAAAGAAGAAAATTCAAGTTGTTTGTTATACTTTGCAAACTGCGTTCGTATATAAACCTTCCAATTTCGGCCTTAAATTTGTTTAATTTAAATTGAAAAACAAAAGAAATCAAGTCGAAATTATGAAGTTGTTATTAGTAGAAACTTGAAATTCAAAATTCTAGAGCGTACCGTTAAACAATACAATAATTGCCAATGGATTTGGATCTCAAGTACGTTGATGTGATTCTTTTCCCAAAGAGGCATTGAGACGAAGCTTCGGTTCGGGCCTGCGCTGACCCAGCAAGAGCGGGGCCTGGGGGCTAGACAAAGCTCATGTAAGCTGCCCCACAATACAAATAGCCTAAAGGCACTGCACTTGACCAAATTATATGCTGCGTAACTTGGGGTTATTATTTAAAATAATTATAACATTTGTGTTGATCAATGTTGTAAAAATCAGATCGAATATTAAACTGAAAAATTTAATGATTTAACGTCTAACCGATTCAATCGATTTAACCAAAAATTGAACCAGTAATACCGGTATTTAATATTATATATATATATAAATATTTATATACATTATACATCAAAATTTATATGTAAAATGTAATATTATAATACATATGTATTAGAATACTTACATTTATAAATTTAAAATATATGATTTAGAATTTATTATAAGATAGAATTAGCAATTTAAAAAAATTAATAATTATCTTAATAAAAAAAAGAAAATAGTAAGTGTTAATTTATAAGATACATAAGATAGTATGTGTATTGTATGAGACATTTAAGAAAATAATAAGTAAAAAAAAAAAATCACAAGAAATTATAAGTTGGTCTAGTGGTATGAGACTTACCTTTTATATTGGAGGTCAGGGTTTGAAAACTAAATTCTATAAAGTTATGTGAAATTTTTTCTTAATTATTAAAAGTGACCAACCCGGTCAACCCGGGACCGGTTCACTGGTCCGACCGATTGAACCGGTCCATTGACCGGGTTTTGACCAGCCCGGTCCACAACAAATTTAAGTTACAATTCGGATCGGACCTCTGACTGGTTATCGGTCCGACCGATTGAACCGGCCGATCCGGTCTGAATTTGACAACAATAATATTGATTAATAAATATATCATAATTTTTAAAAATTTATAATTTAATCTCTGTAAAAAAAATTTTTGTGACTAGTCTATTAGGCACATGTGTTTTGTTGGACAAAAACTGTTTTTTCTAGTGACGTAGCTTAATGATATGATAATCTCAATGACTTGGATTAAAACGACTTGTCACATAGAATCCACGTGTGATGGTGGGGTTATTGGGCCTAATAGATCTTGGGCCCAACCCAATTGATATGTATATATTTTTTAAGTTGACAATCATAATAGACTTAAGTGGGAGTAATGTGGGTTGTTATTTTAGTTCCAGTCATCAAGATTGTCATATCATTGCACTATGTCACCAGAGAAAACGGTTCTAGTTCAGCTAAACTCACATGGTAATATATTTATTACCAAAAAAATTCTTAAGAATGCCAAATTGTGAAATTTTTAAGGTCATGAAATATTCATTAACTAGTACAAAGGTCATTATTTTTTAGGGTATTTGCTAATTTTATTTTATTTTTAGATAATTAAAATTGATTTATAATCTAATATTATATAATATTTTTTTATTTTAAGTAAATTGCAGTTATTGTGTGACGTAAAATTATAAGTTATACTTACCTAAAAATGTGAATCAAATTAAAATAATAATTTAAAACTTTAATGTCTATCTCAAAATTGAATACCTAAAAGATACCTCAAGCTTAGGGAGTCGTAGGATTATAAGACATTGTCTCCTTTCATTGGCAATTCCATTTCGGCCAAAACAAAAAAGCGTTGATTATTGTTAGAGCCAAGAGAGAACTTCTAGTACGTTTGGTTAAAACTTTTGTTCATGGAGAAAGGGGCAATAGGCAGCGAAGGCCAGAAAAGGATTGCTCCTCTATCTTTTCACACCACTTACTTTTGACCTCCCACATGTCACCCCTTTTGTCTTTTGAACTACTCGCATAACCGGTGCTGGAGTCTCACTCCTGAGGATTGTCGTCCACATCAGAACAGAAGTGTTTTTTTCTTCTTCACAAAAACACAATTTCCCCAAGTCCCAAAAGCATGAGCTGTTGGTGCTTATGTTATCTAGTGGGGTAAAACCTGTTTTGATATAACGACAGATAACATTATAAAGCAACTAAAGAATGGAAAAGTGAGATGATATCTTAAGAGTCTCGTCAAGAAGCAACATTGCTGCAAATAATCCCGATAGTTATGGCATAACTAATACTAAATAAGTTTAATAGCACCGAACGGCTTGGATCGACAATAGAATAACTACTCTCAAAACTTCAATAAAAACCTTAATTGACAAAAGAAAGTCATTAAGCTACTGGATTCTCTCAGGGCTTTAGCGCTCTTATTGAAGCAGCAAGACAGTAACAATGACATGACTCGCAAAGAGAAGAAACTATTCGATAATATCAAAATAAAGCACCGTGAGATTATTAACCTTCTAAAGTCTAAAGTTCCTACCGTGTATCTCACACCATACTGTATTAAGCTACTCATCACAGTCATCCATCCTAACCAAAAAGACAATTCATCACTAATCTCAATCAGTGAAATTAGCAACAACGGCATGTGGCTCACAAGCCTTGGCAGCCGGGATCGGCTCAACAGCAGGGTGAGGCTGAACCGGCTTCCCCACAAGCTCCTCAGGCAAGTCCTTAATTCCCCGCAAGTAGAAAGTGTAGAAGAGTTTGAAAGGGTACACGAGTTGCTGCAGCTTAACCTGACCATACACTCCTTCGAATATGCCTGACCCACCAGTCACAGCAAGGTAGGAGTCCTCGTAGGTCAAGTATGGGCCTTGCACTGCAATATGACCGTAGTCACCGAAATAAAAGCTGTATATCGCTTCATAGCGATCGCCCTTTTTCTCTGGCTTGTGCTGAATCAGGATGCATATCCCTGCTGTTATTCCAATTCGCTTTTGCAGGTCTCCACTGTAAACCTGTAACAAACAATAATAATAACGGTAATTACCAAGTTAAAATTTGCCGACCAAAAATTGATAAAAGCTACAATATTTAACTAGATACAAATACTATACAACAACATAAGCAATAATTTTGAGGTTACAAAGAAATCAAATTTAATTTTGCAACTATTGTTGAAATATGATGTGAGATTATATCTGCTTGTGTTATATTTGGGTTTTTAATGGACTTGGACCTATTGACCAAGGAGATGTTGATTTCCATGTGGAATTGAATAATTGTCTAAGGCATCACGAACAATTGCACATAACGCAAAAGACCTTCTTTTTAATTATAATAAGGCATTGATTTTGATAAGGTATCTCTAAGACCCATGCCCTTTTAACTCATCAATTCATTAAATCGCGGGCCAAAATGAGGGCAACAGGCTCACAGACTCGCAAAACATTATCGAGGCAAGGAGGCCTTATTGAGGCAAGGTTATTACTATTAGTCTATTAGGAACGCATGCTACACTTGTAAAAAAATGCACAGCTTGACTTTAACATGAGATCTGATTGTGCTATTATCATCAATGGTAGCAAAATTCTTCTTATAATTGATTAACATTAGTTAAATTAAGAAAAAAAAAAAGTTCCCAGGAAATGCGGTCCGATCTATTCCGCTCCAAAGAATTTTCCCGGAAAATAGAATTGGCTAGTTGGCATTATTTTTTACGGGAGAGTTGGTATAGGCGAAATTTGGAGTATTAATTAAAATTCACTTTTATCAGAGAATGGATATCAACATCTGTGGATCACACTCCAGAATTGGAAGACGAGCGTGCTAGATTTTCTCAGAAAACAAACAAAAATCAAGAAAGAAAAAGTCCAGGTGATGATGGAAAAAAACATAAAAAACTTACTTTGTTGCTGAAAGGCACGAGATCACCTAGAGAATTAACAGGTTTCTGACTCAATCGGAGAATAGCAGGGCTTCCACGATCTCTCTCGTTGAACTCGTACACACGCAGCTCTTGAACTTTCCCTGCAAAAACTCACACACACACACACAAATGGATTACTATAAGATCGTCTAAAAAATTCCTTCTTTATAATTAACGCGAAAAAAAACAAAAATAAGAGAGATCATTCACTAACTGGGTCTTGAGTCATCATCAGAAGGTGGGTTGGCTTGGCTTCTGCAAGAAAAGGACCTTTTGGGCACAGAGAAGCTGTTAAAGCTTGAAGCTTTCGATGAGAGGCTCAGAGTTTGATGGGTGAGCAATGATGGGGCTGTGAACTTGAAGGGCAAGACTGTTCGGAAGGGCACAATAGCAAGCTGTGATCCTGCTGAGCTGACGACTTTCACAGAAGAAGAAAAAGAAGAGATCGTTGTCGAAGCCATTTTTCTTGGTCGGTATGGTTGTTTCTCTTGGGCTGTTCGGCGAGGGAGCAAGTGGAGGAATTACCGAAAAAGTGAGTGAAAAGCAGTGGCACTGTATGGTTATTTAAGCAGAGTAGAGGTGGAAGGCAACTCTTACGTGTGTGCACGCGCCCGGTGAGTGACAGTATTTTGGCAGGGCGCATGTGAAGCCAACAGTTGACCGTGTCCAGCGTGTCCTTTTGAGTGTTTATGATACTGATTAGAGATTTTGGTGAGTCGGATTGAGTCGATTTAAGGATATATCTGTATTTAAACTGTCGTCGACGGGTTGAATAATTTTTCATCCGCATACAATCTGTCATACAACTCAATCCATCTAATACAACCCAATCTATCCAATTCAATCCAATCCATCAACAGCGAGTTAGATTGGATCAGTTTGGACGAATTAACATAATAAAAAAATTATAATTTTTTTAAATTTATACATATCATCAATTATCAATATTTTTACTTATTCTTACTAACTTTATTATTATAATATATATATCATATTCATTCACAATTTTAAATATTCATGAGAATGGATCAAAATTCACTAAAAGACTATTTTAGATCAATTTTACTTAATAAAAATATAAATTATCAAATAGAAAATTTTCTTATTTACGCTTTTACTCGGCAAATAAAGTAGTTTCTCTTCCTCTCTTTTTCTTTCTCTCTTTTATACTGTCCAATATCTCACTTGTGCTGCCAAAAAATAAGAAGATAGAGATACTCTGATTTTTTCTTATTTTTTAAAATAAAATTACGTGGTAACAATTAGAAAATATGATGATAATACAGGAACAATAAAATAGTTTTTTACTTCTAATTTTATTGATTTGTAAAATTATATGAAATGTGATTATTTGGTTTTAATCTGATTGATATCGATAAATTTAATTCACAATATCAGTTATATATATATATATATATATGTGTGTGTGTGTGTGTGTGTGTGTGGGCGGATTGGGTCGGATTGAATTCCCAATCCGCATTCAATCCTTCAATCCGCCCTTGGCAGGTTGTAAAATTTTGAAATTGCAACAAATCTTAATTTCAACGGTTTTAGTGAATTTGGATTGGTTTGGATTGAATTGATCGGATCAGATCGGATTGGTTAATTTTTGAACAGCCCTAATACTAATACTGACCAAATTGTTGTCTTTTTTCAAATATATATATATATATATATATATATATTTGTACGAAACATTTTAACACATAATAATGGTATAGGCTAACTCTTTTAATTACAATTATTAATTGAACGACAAATTTAATAAAATTAATAATTTAAATTTAAATAATAATTTTTTATTATTACTTTATATCAAATTTTTGTATCTATCTAATAAATTTTTACTTTTTTAACATGACCGAGCATTCATAAAATTTTTTACATAAAAAAAACTGCATTTATGTGTTTCAAGTTTGAAAGCAATTTTTTTTTAACTACATTGTAGTGTATCATTACTAATTTTTTCTTTTTTTATTGAAAAAAAAAGTTAAAGATACTTTAATTTATTATATTTTGGTCAAAAAAGAAAATATGTAATGTTGCATAGACAAGAAAATATATTAAGTGAAATCAAAAGGAAAAGAGGAAACTTATTAGGTTAAACCAAAAGGAAAAGTAGAAATATATTAGGAAAAACCAAAAAGGAAAGACGTGTTAAATGTTGCATATACAATGAAATATTATTTAGGTAACACCAAAAGGGAGGTCAATTAAAGAGTGATACAAATTAAAGAGTGATACAAGGATATTCTTTTGAGGGTATTAAAAAATGCTTCCGTATTGGTAATGCTTTATTGATTTTGGTAACTCTTAATCAATAGCTCTATATATTTTAATGAAATACTTTATGATTATATTTTAAAGTAATATTAGATATTTTCATATTAACAATAATAGGTAGTTATATATTGTCATTTTGTGGCTCTAACAATTTGTGAATTTTTTATTCTTTTTAAAGTTAATTATTAAATAACTTATATTACGTTATAATTACTTTTTTACTACTTAAATAAAACTAATAAACTTTTTATATTTTATTAATATATATTCAAAAAAATATATATATATTTTAATAAATGAAGAAAATAAAGATGATATCTTATAATTTAATTAAAATAAACTGTACCACCCTTCTTTACATACGGTGGATAAAATTTACTACACTGAGTAAGACAAAAAGCAAACTGCCTAAAAGAAAATCTATTAATGAGTATTAAATGCAATTTATAGCATCATTTACTCTATCTATGTGCATTAAATTCACAACAGATAAATATTCTGTTAGGGAAATATTGTGGGTTGTACTGTAATATTATATGTTTTTGTCATATATAACAGTATTTACAGTTTTTACAATAATAATTATATTTTTTGTAACAAAAATTTATAGTTTATTTTTTGTTGCAAAAAATTTATACGTTGTTGTAAAAAGTCTGTACGTTATTACAAAATGATTAAACGTATGATTAAAATATATGACAAAATTATATGAGCACGTAATGGAGCCCATTGTGTTATTTTGAAAAGAGTATGTACACAAGTCATTCTTTTAAAAATATAAATGAGTATATAATTTATTTAATGGTGTTTAATATTTATTTTTTTTATTAAATTTAATTATTTAATAATTTATTTTAAAACATAAATATATGCATTTTAATAAAAATAAGTCACTGTATTTTTCTCTTTTCAAATAATATGATTATGCTTCATCGTTATGAAAAAAAGACTGTATTTTCCTCTACCTCGTGAATAATTTACCGTTTGTAATTTTTCCCTCTTATATTTTTTAACGAGATGAGCAAATATTTAAGCAGTCACTATTTAAGTAGAAAGAAACTTTTTTTCATTTTCCTCGACTACGGGAATAATTTACCGTTTGTGATTTTTTTTTCTCTTACATTTTTTAACGAGATGTGCAAATATTTAAGCAGTCACTATTTAAGTAGAAGGAAAATAAGGTGGGTGAAAATGTTTTTTTTTTTTTTCATATATGATAATTTTGTAAAGTGATAACTGTACAATATAATGCAACTTGAATGGTATAAACAAATACAACTATTTCATAATAGCTCAACAATGAACTTTTCTCAGTTAATAATACCCCAGCTCCGTAGTTAAAAAATTAAAAATTCATTTAAAAGATCTTGGGTTTTGATCTTAAAAAAAGAAAGTATAATTTATGAAATAAGAAGGAGTTACTTTTTGTTATATAATTTATAATTTAATAAATTTTTTAATTAAAAAAATCATCCAAATCATATGATGCAATCTTTACACGTATATCTAGTTCACTCAGATTAACAAGACCTACAGTATCATGTGCCAATCTATATTATCTTATATTTGATTTTACTTTTAAGTTCATCCGAATTATGAATTAAACTATTTAATACGTAACCACTCCATGTAGTAGTCTAAGTGATGATTCGACGTGTATTATACGTGACTGATTCAAGTTTGAATCTTCATACTAGCCTTGTCCCTTATATTTCAGCATATGGGTTTCTTCGCCTAAGTCCAATGGACTTCGAGGACTTATAAGCCAGTTGTCATGTTTTAAATTCAACAATTACTGTGATCTATCGTGTAAAAATCACGCTTGGATTAATTAACACTTGATTCATAAGTTCTCTTTATAAAAAAAATTGAGTGAAGAAGTTAAAATAACTTCTGTTCTCAATTAATAAATACAATAATTAATATATTTGTGAATACATTTTTTTTCTCTGCTTAAAGAAACAAAAACTATTTAATACGTAGATGAACTTCTAACATTGAGTGGATGCAGTTGGTCCATTAGTAGGTTTTATTAGAATGTGATTTACACAACATGAAATAATCATACTCGTCGTTCTCAAAAATTCAAATTTGAGACACGTGTGGCGAAAGTATCAGGATTAAAATAATAAGCTTACGGTGAATGTTGCGATATCATCTAATTATTGAATCTGGAAGATCAAATAAAGCATGTTGAAAACGCATGGAAAATAGAAACGGAGGAATCTTCCAGATCAATGCAGTTGGCCGAAGATCACTTTTCAAAAAGCAAGAAATGTTCACCGCTAAGCCCACCACCAAGCAAGCAAAATGACAACAAAAAAAAAAAAAGAACAGACCCAACTGCTGACGGTAGTGGTTAATGAGCTGTCTGCATGTGCATGGCACAATAAAATCCTTCCCCCACACAACCCGAATTTTCCCCCATCTATGGCACTAAGGGTTTGTTTGTTTTGTAAGAGAAAAGAGAAGAATGGAAGAAAATTATAATTATTATTATTTATTTTTTTTTATATTTTTTTACTTAATTTTTTATATCACTTTAAATAATTTTATTTTTTTTATTATTTTTTCTCTCGTATATTACTATTTATTTTTTCTTTCATTATATTTTTTTTCTCCTAATTTTTTACACCACTCAAAATAATTTTATTTTTTTTACCACTTTTTCTCTCACAAATTACTATTCGTTTTTTTTCACAATATTTCCTTTCTATTAATTTTTTTACCACTCCAAATAATTTTATTTTCTTTTCACTTTCTTTCTCTTTCTCTTCCTTTCCTCATCCATCCTCCCACTCCAAACACACCATAAAACTCTCACACTGTGTTAGAAGAAGATTTGCAATGGTATGTATCACCAAGTCGATAATGTTTTGAGGAATTATTTTCTAGGATGGATTGAAGCGTAAAAGAAACTAATCATTTGGGGATTCTTTAAAAACTCTTAAAAGGGAATTTAATCAATTGTTTTTCGAATCTCCAAATCATCAGGCCAGGTGCATTCGTGTTCCAATAGGTCAAGTTTGGGTAAAGTAGAGGAAATTAATCGGCCTTTTTGAATTGGGCTAATAACCCAATGCAATCTGAGGCTGACTTAGAAACACCTGGCAAAATTGACGGCTTCCATTTAATTTTTGGGCCTTGGACGTTGATTTTACTCTCAGAAAGCCACTTTGTCACTTTTGGGTCTGCAATTTATGATTGGGGAGGCCATAATGAGCCGAGGGGAGGTGGGTATGAGGACCAGGCAGGGTTGGCAAGGCCCGCCCTCAAAAGGAGCTTGGGTCTATTAAAAGTGCATTGCACAAAAATCTCCTAAATTGAGGTTGATACTTGGTCACAAAAATTAGATGACCTGACACTTAACTTTAGGCTAGTGCTGGTTCGCTGGATCTGGGTCAGTTGAAATTGGGCGTCGCTTAGTTGTGACGCCCACGGAGGCAAAATTTGAAAGTGCTATTCCTCTTATTTGAGCTGGAATCTTTATTTCGGGGCACATGGCCTGATTTTTGATTCATGATACATTTCCATGCTTTCTGGCACTAACTCTTTAATTCTTGGCTTTGGTTTGGTTTAGGAACTTAGACGTTTTCTTTGGTACATCGAAAAAGTGAAAACCTAGAATTTCATTACTTGTCTTTGCTGAAACGAGGACATAGTATTTGTTTATTTTATGAAAATTCGCCTGTAATACTTTTGACCACAATACCCAAGTAGATTTAATGACCTGGAGAGTTGCCGTAAGATTTGTGTACATATCAAATTGTTGGACTGTTGGTGCAAGTGAAGAATATGTTAACTAGATACCACCCAATGTCGTGGTTTAACTGTAAAAAAGTTATAAGTTTAATTTTTTATCAAACTGTTTATCAAATTTAAATAACCTATTCTGCTTTTTTCATTTTCTTGATTAAAAAAATTGTTAGCTGTTTAGCCTGTTTTTATTGTAAGCATGTCATTCTTAAAGATACGGTACAGTTGTACACTAGTCTTCACTAGAGTGGCCATTAGATTAAGGGAGAATTAAGCCCTTGTTTAATTAGATTAACAAGACTTATAATTTTAACATCCCTGACCTACGTTACTCAATTCAACGAACCGTACGGTTTGCCAATGTCCGGATGTTGTAATCTTAGAATAAACCAAGATGGAGATAAAATTACGAGACTTGACATTAAACACTAAGTTGATACGAACTTAATTTATTATAGTTGAATTCATCCCCTACTTCCACTTTTTCGAGTCCAAAACATGATCAAATGTTAATTAATTTAGTAAAACCTTACAATTTGGAGGCAGACATGGGGTATATAATCTTTGAATAAACCAAGACAGGATAACCGTAATTAACTAAATTATCACTAAGAACTGAAAATTAAGAGTCTTAATTATTTGTTAAACAATCATGGATTATGGAGTTGACGAGAAGTTTCCTAATGCAAAGAGCCAAACTACAGTGGGCTAAAACTAAAAGTAGTCTAAAATCTAGGTTGTCTACTACTCGTAAGGCAGTGACCATGTCCCTCACAAGAATGTCACGCGAGTGTGGGCATGTCTTCTCTACCCAGTACATGTTTGTCATTTTATATTTAAGAAAAAAAACGGCATGCAACATTTGGGACAAAGACTGGTCCATTCTTTGATAATTGTGTTAGGATTTTATATTAGAATAATACTGCAAAAATATGTTTAGTGAATCATAAAAGAAATATGTAATTAATTTAATAGTATCCATCAGTTTATTTATATTTTTTTATTTTTAAATTTAATATATTTTTAATAATTTAACAATTTAAATTATTTTATATCTATATTTAGATTACATGCCGAATAAAATATATATATATTTTTTTTTTATCTGAATTTCTCTTGAGAATTATTACAGCACAAGAGACCGCCTCCTTGCTATCTAACGACCCATCTCTTTTATTGGGGGCTTGTTTGTTCATAAATGGCTAAGAAACCCAACACGACTTATATGAAAACTTATCTAGTTAACAAGACAACTTTAATGGGCCATGGAAACCACTGGCTAAGGCTGATGTGTTCATTATGATTTCTGAGTTCTGGCCTGCTATAATTGAATTGATGGACCTGTTGATTGACAATTAGGTAATTCATATGTTGTTTCTGTGCTGGATGGTCAGATCCAGCAGACAAATTATCAAGCACAGTTTCCTGATTCAAACAAAACTGCAAAAAAATCAAGTACAGTACTCCACATTTGCTTGGATAGCATGAAAAGATAAGCTGATATTATATAAGAGCAAATAAATTCAATTGAAAAATCCCCGAGAAGTGGGAACATTTTGCTTTTGGCGCGGCTGTAAAAAAATGTATTCAGTCGAAAATGGACATAGTTCTTTATGTTGTATCGCTGGCACTATGAACGTTAGAAACTACTTTGTGTCTCTTATAATTAACTTGTTGCCATACTGAAATGCAATGACTAAAATATCCCAAATTGGATGACAATTGAGGCTTCCAAGTCATAAGCTATGTTTTTCTTAATTTTTAATCCTTGGAATTAAGTGAGATGTTGACTGCAATCAGGTAGAGATTCTCCTAGTGCGCAACAATGGGGACCAAGTGCAGAGTTCACTGGAGTAAACCCTTCTACTAACTGATGCGGGAGATGCAGAAAACAAACTATGTGGGGTTTTGCTTAATTTGTTTCTTTGTTGATTAGGTTGATCACAACTCCCAACAATTTATGTTGGGTTTGAAGAAGTCAGTGAAATTGAGGCAATTTTTTGAGCTTTGAGCATCATGCCATGACAGCTAGAAAATCCTAAAATGTTTCCTTGACGCTGCTTTTTTTTTTTTTTTTAGGGTGTGAAACAAAGAAAATCTTTTTATTGCTTTATGTCACTGACAATTAGTTAACTATTATTTTTACATTACTTATAATATTATTGAACTTTCTCTACTAACGTGCTTAAATTTTTTGTCAGATTTGAAAACAATGAAGTCCAATTATTACTTATTAACGACAATTTAGCGTTTGAATTCTAATTAGAATCAGTTAATAAGAAAAAAGTCTAGTTATTGCTCATGCATTGCTATAGACCATGGTCAATAAGATATAATATTATGTAAAGATCTGGCGAGTGATCACCGCATTGGAAATTATGCTTAACAAGGAATCCTATCGTATATTCGTAGGATGTTTACTAAACTAATAAATTTCTTATATTATTTGGCTATAATATGTAATGCGAATTCCGAGTAATTTGCTTGCCAAACATTGGACTCAATCCCCACAATTTCAAAGATGGTTTTAATAATATAAGCATGCAAATGCAATATGTGCAGTCAAATAACATGACAAGGAGATCCACGCAGTGTCTCACTGTCTTCACCTTGTAGTGAATTAATTGTTCAGGAAAACTCGCACGGAAGTGGCCGGAGACTTCCCAATGTATCTGAAGAAACTTTGCTTTCAATTCTTTTTTTCCCTCCTACTCTTTAGGAAAAAGATACGCACAAAATTACAGACAAAAGTAAATTATAGTATAATTAATTAATTAATTTATATAATCAAATGATTAATATTTATAATAAAATTAAATATATTTTTTATCTATTTTTTATTATAAATATAAATCATTTAATTATATAAATTAATTAATTAATTACACATATTTTTTTTTTTGTGTCGGTGTGCCAGGACTTTACTCTTTATCCAAAAATCCATGGCCAACCAATTGCCTTGGTAGTTGATACACAAATAAATGTTGCAGAGGATTATGTAGCAGAGAGAGACAGAGAGAGAGAGAGGGAATCAAAGTTCGCTTGCATGTGTGGGGGGCCTGGTGCAAGTTATTTGGAGGCATGGACCACAACTTCTGTCTTTATAAGGAAGCTCTGATTAGCCACTCTCACTTCTCTTTCTTCAAGCAAAGTACTACCCAATACTCTTCCTTCTCTCTCACACACAAAAGGCAAAGAGGGGAAAAAAAAAAGTTAAGTGAAAGATGAAGGTGAGCAGTGCAGCCATGGCAGACTCAAAGAAAAATAAGATGTCATGCAAAAGGCTTGGTGGGTACCTCAGAGAACAGAGAGGAAGGCTCTACATTATTAGAAGATGTATAGTCATGCTTCTCTGCTGGCATGACTGATCCAAATATTGTAGGGCTAGATTTCTTTGATCATCATACTGTCATTAATGGAGGAAATATTGATCTATGATCTATTCTTAACTTGGAGCCAAGCTGTCTTTATTTTTATTTTATTTTTTTGTTTCCTTTATCCCCCACCCACTTTCTTTCTGCGAAATGTAAATAGTAAAGAGAAATTAATGCTATGTTTAAATTTTTTGGTTTCATTGCACTGGTCTTTTGTAGATGAAAATGTTTTAAATCAAAAGCTAAGTCAATGACTTGAATCATAAGTAGAAAGGGTCTGCAGTTCTATGTGCTTTCTTTATCTCTGAGAAAGTCATTTATCTATCTAACTGATTTTACTTCTGGTGTTATGTAAAGTACTAATTTATTAGATTTTGATGGAGATGTTTGAAATGATAACTTATAGGACCCAGATGTTCCAATTCTAACTCAAAAGGGATTACCAACACCCTTCAGTGATATGGAAATTAAGCTACCCATGTAACATTTTAGCCCGAGGGTTTAGTCTAAGTCACGGTAAGGGTCAAAAAGGGAGAAGAAAAAGGAACGACATTGCAGATGTTAACAATTTAATACCTTACCCTATTCCCATGGCATTTCTCGTCTGAATGTGGCAAAAGGGTACGGTATGTGGAGGTTTAATCTTCAATGGTAGACAAGGGTTGTGTCCTGATGTCATGGTTTGGGAGATAGGTTGGGTTTCGGGGGTGCTCATGGATAGTGAGAATTAATCTAGTAAACCAGGGCTCTAATGAAGGAAGGGGAAAGAAATGCAGAACAAGGAGGAAGAAATAACTAGAGGAAAGCCACTATGCACCTCAACTTTCGCTGTTGACAGTCGGTGTCTCTTGTGCAGAAAGCACATATTGAGGTCTTGTCAAATCATAGCCATGGGAGATCTCAACTAATTTGACAGGAAGTAGGATTTGAATATAAAACTTTTCAGTTGAGCGTAATATTGATAAGCAATGGGAGACCTCAACTAATTTGACAATCTTTTTATGATCGTTGCTAATTAATTTGTTCACTGCATGAATTGTCTTTTTCAGGAGAAAAAAACATATGGTCACAATGCATATTCGTGCCTACGTATAGAAGGAACTGATGGGTGCAATAATTCATGCCCTAGCTCTTTCATCATCTACACATGTTAGTTGGGTGCAGAACATGAATCTCATGTTGTTTTTGAAAATTTTCTAGTTTTGGAACGCTAATCAAGCATTAACATAGTTAATTATGCTATTAATTGTATATTACGAACGAATCCTGCTTGAATTGGTGATGAATGAACTAGCGTTTTAAGATGGTACAATTTCTACGGAAGGATAATCATATTCGTACCATAATGCTAATCCCAACTACGTTGAATCTGTCAATCACTCGACAACATATCACTGTAAATTTCAGCCGCAATGTTCCCCAATTTGTTTAGTGCTATAGCTTTGCGTATGAACTGGGAGACGGTGTGTGCAACTCGCTGATATTTTATGGGTGTCTGGTATGTATTATTCTCCCTATTCTAAAATAAACGCAATTAGACAGTTTTAATTGAGTAGTATCAAAATAATAATATAATTTTATTTTATAATATTTATTAGGTTAAATTTTTTTTCTTAAATTCAACAATCCTATGTCCATGTCATTTTGAAAGTATTTATACTAAACTCTCAATTTCTTTTCTCTAAATTATCCGGAGAATGTCTCAAAATATTTTTATTGGACCATGGACAGTGACAGGGTCCTCCCAATTTCCCAGTTCCAGTATCTCTATCTCGCATGTATATTTCAAAACAGTAAAAAAATTTTGATACATAATTGTAGAAGGACGATGGACACATTATTTGTAATTATTAAATAATAAAAAATTTATTCAATTAAATAAATAAAAAATAAATAAATTATTAAATATTATTAAATTATTCGTATAATTCGTTAATATTCATCATTAAAAAAAAATTTAAAAAAAAACTGTAGCTGTAGTCCGCCTGGGATCGTTGCTGTGCGCTGACACTTTGAGCAATCCTTTTGGCTTTTTGTGACCAAAAATTCCGAAGGTGGGGTCTCACGAAATTTACGACTTCGCAGTCCTCCCTGCACGTGCAATGTGTGCGGCGATCATTTGAGAGCTGTCAGAGTCTAACAGTCTCCCTACTGCTTGCTTGATTTGGTTCCAATAACAAAAATGAATAAAAAATAATTAATTAATTAGTGTCGCAGAGCTAGAAGAATTGTGAATGCGAAAGCAAAAGCCTATCCTTGTATTCCAAAATTCAGTCTTTTTTCAATTGCATTTAAACCTTGTATCAGGCTTTCTAAGTCTAATACTTCAAAGTAAATTAAACAGAAATTGGTTACTTTGATATTAACAAAGTATTAAAATTATGCCACAAGACAATCTACGTAATTGAAGTTTAGAAATTTATTAAAGAATAGTTTCCTTAAATCAATGTCATTTGAAAATTCAAACTTAAATAAAAGAAAAGTGGAGAGAGTATTAATTTGGTCTAGAGCTCCACTGCATCAGTATATAGAAAAAATTATTATACTATAGTTATATTATAATAAGTACATTTTGTATAACTGCAATATAAAATGTGATTAAGAAAAAATAGATATATTTTTTATTGTATATTTTATTATTACGATTACATAAATTTTTTTTTGGTTGTAATATAATTATTTCATATAATAAAATTATATGTTCAAAAATATTTTTTATTTGGTCAAAGTGAAAGATTTTTTTTTTAGTGTACCTAATGGTCAGATCAGATGCAAACAAACTAGAAATGATAAGAGTCCAATTACAAAACCGTCAAAAAAAAATGTAAAATTAATGTATTATAATTAATTATATCTTTTTTATAATTAATTTTTTAATAAAAAAATAATTTTATTTTTTATTATAAAAAAATATCTAGTTAAAAAAAAATTATGTAACAATGTATCTTTTCCCAAAAAGGCAATTTAAAACGACTAATTGAAAGTCTGTCCCGGCCAATAAAGATCTTCCACCTCATGATCAGCGAGCAGACAAAGTATTGATTGGTCAAAATGGCAGCTTTGTTGATCGTACCCACGTGCATCGTCTGCTCTCCAGTTCCAGGATGGCCCCACTTGGAAGGGTGCGAGACCCAAAGATCCAGACCGGTTGCATTTGTCAGATAGGATTGCCTGGACTCAGACTCAGTGTGTGTTTTGAGATATTGGGCTCTAAACTTTGTTGCAAGCCTATTCATCCTACAGTTTTTGGGCCTACAGCCTGTTTTCAACTTACAAGTTAATTGTAGTTACAATTGCGTTGATTTCAAAAGGACTGAGAGCTTCGACTGGGCCATCATCAACATCAAACTGCATAATTTGGGCCCTAATTATTTGCAAGGACAAGCTCATAAAACGAATAAAAAGTCCACTAATGTTTGTTGGTTCAAGTGGTGAGAAATTTAATTTTTCTTAAATAAAATTTTGAATTCGAGTCTTGTGTATGAAAAAAATAGGTGTTGGGAGAGTTTTGCCTCCTTTAATGGATTTACCCAGTTCAAACTAAATTAGTCAGAATCCAATAGACTTTTGGATACCAGCGTTTCAGACAAAAAAAAAAATGCATAAAAAGTCCCAAAATTAGCAGGCTTTTTATTCGGGTGAGGTAAAAATGTATTGATTGTTCAGGTTCATTGTGTTAGAATTGGTCTAACCGTGACAACATATGTAAACATATCAACCATCCTATATTTTGGGCAATGGCCTGTTTTTTTTCCACAGATATCACCGGTAGCATTGCTAGCCCTCGAACTAAAGTTCATGGGCTAAAATATGCAAGCAACATTTAGCTGGAGAAATTTCGAATTCTAATTTTAATAAGAGGTGTATTAATGTTTATAGAAATGAAAAGACCTAGTCTTATCGAACAAGGAGGGCATGCCATGTGTTTACCCTTTATTGATTTCCGTTTTTTTACTATTAAAAGACTTATTAGACTATAAATTATAGACTCTAAGATTACTCCTATTTATTTTCATAAACCTCATATTGGGCTTGCCAGGATCATAGCTGAAAGTTTGAGTAGGCGGCTCATATGGTCTGGACTAATTTTAGATCACACGCGCTCGACAACCCACTTTGTTGCGCCAACCAAAGCCCAACAAATGGGCAAAGAAGTATTCCATACGTCGCCGTTTACTGAAACTGAAACTTTTTATATATATGAGACGGCCTTCTCTGAGCTGCCATTAACAATTGGCTTGTTCACGAAGTAGCTCCGCTCGCACAGCGAACGAAGAAGAAGAAGAAGAGGAGGAAGACGACGACGACGACGGCGGCGACAACGGAAAAATAGTAACAGAAAAACCAATAATCGATATGGAAGCGCGGAGGACTATAGCGCACGAAATCGGAGGGATACAGAACGACGCTCTCCGCTTTGGCCTGCACGGCGTCAAAAGCGACCTCCTCCCAGCTCACTCTCTAGAATCCGCCTATCACTCTGTATCTCTCTCTCCGTTTTTCTTTTTTTTTCTTTTTTTTTTGGGTATTTACTTAGTTTTGTGAGTAATTGAAAATTTATGGTGAATCTCAAGTTTGTTGGTTTATTGATATGTGGGTTTGCGTAGACAAGAAAGAATGAAGAGGAGATGAGGAGGAAAATCCTTGCTAATACTTATGGGTCGGCCTTCCCACTGAAGATGGACCTGGACAGGCAAATTCTTTCACGGTACAGAGTTCTTTGATGCTTTGATTTTCTATGATGAATTGCCACTTGATGTGAAAATTGTGGAATTTTGGTGTCTTGGATTACCCCACAAAAAAAAGGCGGAAAATTTTTGGATTCAATTTAGCTTACTCGATTCCGCATTCGTTTAGTGAATTACTAAAAGTTTGGAGAAGATTGGCGTAATTGATTTGGTTTTTCATTGTCAGCTTCTAGGCATGGAAGAAGAAATTTCTTTCTTTTTTGTTTTTTTTTTTTTAATGTTGCTTAGGCTTAATTTCGGGATCATACGGGCTAAATGAGGGATGTTTACTTGAAATATTTGATGGTACTGCATTAGGAGGAGGGACTAATTAATATTTGGAGCCTTGGGGGATTCATCTTTCTCTTTTGGGTGCCATTAAGTTGTTCATAACTTTTTGTCAAAGGTAATAGAATCCATTTTGAGGTGCTGTTTTGGCATATGCTTTGTTTCTTAGACAGGTTGTGGTTCAAACATTTTAAGGCAGTAGCGGATAAGCTATATTCTTGTATTCTTTTTGATCGTTGGAAAAACAAATTGTTGATTAGAAAGGGCATCATGTTATTTATCATTTTCCTTTTGGAAGAACTTTCAAAGCCTTTGAATTTGAAACTCCTAGATGATGCCAAGCACTCAAGTTCAGATCAATGACTGAGATTAATATTAATATATTTTTGGCCATTTCAATCAAGAAAGTCATATATTTGTTGGTAGGTGAATTAAGAATTTCATAATTTTTTTTATGGTTTTGTAATAGTGAACATAATGGAGTCAGTACTATTTCAGTCAGGGAAAAAGCAATGGTTTAGACTGTAGAGTTCTTTCCTTTAAATCCTTGCTAGATTTTGAAGGTGAAGACACCCTTACAATGCAAAATGCAAAGTATTTCATTTTTTGAATGATTGATTAACCTTACTATAGAGCTGTGTTGCTTGGAGGTGTCCTTTACCCATCTTCTATGTATACGTGCTCCATCTTTACATGTATATTCAGTTGATTCAAAGATAGTTATGTCTTCTTCCCCATGTAAAAAAAAAAAAAAAAACGAGACAATCATTTCCCAGATCAGCTTTATGTTGTTTTGTTCAAATTATCATTTATAGGATTTTTTCGTAACATGCTGCTACCCTGTTATTCTTGAGAACCTTGCAGATTTCAGAGGCCACCAGGACCAATTCCTTCTTCAATGCTGGGACTAGAGGCTCTCACTGGCAGCTTGGATGATTTTGGTTTTGCGGATTACTTGAATGGTAACAAAATTTTAACCTATTGAAAATTCTATCATGACTTAAAAGTTCAAGTTCACACTAATCCCATTCATCTCTTGCTCATTTTGGCTTGCAGATCCTCGTGAGTCTGAAACTTTCCGGCCAGCAGACATGCACCATGGTATGGAAGTTCGCCTTGGACTGTCGAAGGGGCCAGTCTGCCCAAGTTTCATATGATTCAGCAATGGCCAGGGTGTGTAAAACAGACGTTCACATCATGTCAATTTGATTCTGGACTTGTATCTTTTTTTTTTTTTGGTCTTGTGGACTTGTATCTTTTTATAAGCAAGATTATGTTCAAGGCCGATGAGATATGGATATCTGTTACCTTTGTGATCGGGTGGATTACCTTAATTTATGTGTTGCTAGCCATTTTAGAATTGGCAAGGCTTGGCAGGTTTCATTTTTCCTCCGGGAGGAGCTTTTGAGCAGCTCCAGTTAGATTTTTACTGGTTTAAAAATACGGTTAAATCATCCTGAATTAGGAATTAGGGGTGTTGTTTTCTTCTTGGTAGAGTGATGAAGACGACGTGGGTTCCTTTCAAAAAGGGGCATTACATTTAGAAAACCAAAGCCCAAAAGAACTTTTTCTTGAAGTTCACATTTGGAATTCCCGGAAAAGGGGGAGGGGGGCTCATTGATATATATATATAAAATAAAACTAAGAGAAAAAAAAAAGGGAGGAAGCTGGCCTCGGAAAGCATAGAAATCAAGTAAATTCAAGGGAACAGAGTCTTATGTACGAAGTTTTACCTTAGTCTTCCAAACCATCAAACGCATCCTAGCAAAATGAGCAAGTAGAAACCTTGCATCTTTTCATCAATAGAACAGCCGTTCAAGACTACCACCATTCAACCCAGAGTGCCATTCAGGATGGTGCTTAATATCAAAAACACGTTCATAGTCCATTTCTGTCAGGAAGCTTAGTCTTACATCGGTTGTTTTATTAACTACTCCATTTGATCAACAATTTCTAGCTCAATCATTTTGCCAAAACAGAGTTGCACTTACCACCTGCAACCGAACAAATTGGGCAGGGCCAGGCATCACAGAACTTACACCCAGCAGAACTGCAAAGGACTAAAGTCTTTCTCTAAGCTAAATTTTAATTAACAGTTTGGGGAGTTTTTTAAAAGTTATTACTCTTAATGTTCATGAAATCAACTGAGTTTATGATCAAAGCATTCAGTCGTATATTGATGTTGTAAAACTGTGATTTGCAAACAATAACAATTCAACTCTTTGTCATAATCAATAAAGTCATATATACATAATATGACTACTCTACGGGATTTCTTGTGATGTCGCCTCTGCCACTCAGAGGAGTAATTGTTGCAAGAGTCACCAAACCACCGAGAACAATAATCAAGATGCCCAGTGAGTTCACCATCAGAGCTTCAGTGGAATAACGCGAAATTACATTGTTCGTTTGGAGGAATGTGACTTTTTCTAGGATACCAGTAGTAGCAGTAGCAATGGCAAGGGCATAAATGTAGACCCCAAAGAATACATGCCATGGCAGCAAGGTGGCTCTGCTATTTTTGGAGCCACCTGGATACCAAAATGTTACAAATCCAGCAGTCCACTGTGAAAAAAGGGCAATATTATAAGAAGCACGATAACTTGAAGGAAAATAGTGAAGTGGGGGTTGAACAGGGAAAGAAAAATATAGAAGGGACCTGAATGCCGAAGAGGAAAAGACAAGCCAAGCCCAACCAGGAATGCAGGCTGTAAAAATTGTCAATGCCCTTATCGTTGTGGAACTTCAGAGCAGCCCATACACCAATCAAACTTAAACAAAAAGCTAGAAACTGTATCGTAAGATGAACCAATTTTTTGAAGGCTTTTGTTCCAGAAACTGTCTTATAGGCTAGCATGGCTGCAAGTTCTCACCCAAAAAAAAAAAAAAAAAAGCAAGAAAAAAAAATCAGAAATTCAGATAACAATCCTAAAGTTGAGAAATCACCAGCATGGCATCAGATATGACTTCTTCTAATTGAGAAGATAAAATTCAATGCAAAAGGTCCACAATTCACGAATCATGAATCAAGAAATTACTTTAAATCTCAGACATCACATCTGCCACAAAATTATTTTCATTCCTTGGTATGAAACTAAAACAGAAAACAAAAATCTAAAACCTCTGCATCCGCACTAATCTGCACAAGAACGATGAAGGTAGGGTTAACGTTATATCACAAAACAATTGCCTTCCCGCAGCAAACCACAAAACTTACCATATCAACCTCCACAAGAACATGTAGAAGGGTAAGGAAATACGTTTTAAAGGTACATCCTTTTGCCATCTCCATGGTTCACTAAAATTCGTAGATCAAACCAACCTAGATTGATTATCATCATCAAATTACCAACTAGGACCGGGTCCGTGTGCAAGTATTCGCATTAACAAACACTGAAAGGAAAAATTACCTTCGCCATTCATGAGTATAAGTCCAATCACCATCAAAACAGGATGTACCTACAAGACAACGGAGAAACGCAAACAACCACTAAGTTCACCAACCACTCAAAACCCGTTTAGAATATTATAAAAGAGAAAGAAAAAAGACCCATTATCACCAAAAGGAGGCTAACCCAATACGATAAAAAATCAGAAAGAGGCGATGGAAGAACAAAAAAACGAAAATTTACGTTAAAGATGAGATCTTTGTTATCAGAGATAAGAGCCAATCCCCCTCTGTAATGCATCGTCCAGGCCAGCACCAAAGCAGAAACTGCGACGCCCAGTAGCCGAACTACCATGAATATCGGGAAATTGATCGCCGGAACCGCCATTTTCTTTGATTAGAAAGAGAACGAGAGAGAGAGAGAGAGAGAGAGATGGGTTAGTTTAAAATGTACCAAATCCAAATGTGTTTTTATTAGGGTTTTGGGAGTTGAATTTTAGAAGGGGGGGTTTTGGATCAAATGCCTTTCTTTTCTTCGCAGATCAAATTCAGATCAGATCAGAGATTATGGAAAACCCATTTCTGCAGGTTTTAGTCAATGGTCTGCCACGTCATCAACCCGTCCACCTCAGACATGCCCTTTGGCTAAAGGATCCCCGCCTCTCCCCTCCAATCAAATCAATGCCGAGTAACCATTTTCATTTTTTTTTATCAAATTATTTCTATTATTTTTATTTTTATTATTTTTAGTACGTTATTTTTATTATTTTTGAAATAAAATTTTAAACTCTAACTCAGTAGTGGAACCGTCAATCCGATCTTATGTGGCAGGCTATTGGGTAGGGAACAGGATTAGGGTGTGGGGTTATGTGCATAATTTTTAATAATTAATAAAAAAATATAAAAAATAATAAAATATAATTATTTATTAACAAAATATAATTATATTAATATTGTATATAATTTTTTTAGTATATATATATTTTAAATTTTAGAATAATACTTAATTTATTTTAAGTTTTAATTTTACTATTTTATGTTTTATTAATTTAGTTACATTTTATTAGTAAACAGTAAAAAAATTTATTTAATATATATTATGTAAGATTTATTATTTAAATTTTAATATAATACTCATTTAATTTTAAATTTTAAATTTAAAATTTAAAATTTTATTAATTTAATTATATTTGTTATAATTGATCTTTTTTTTTTAAAGAGTCATGTTATGTGGATGGAAAAAAAAAGGCGCAAAAAAAATAAAAAAATTTTTGTGCAATCAATTGATTTATTTGTATAACAAAATATTTAATTTTTGTAATAAAAAATATTTTTAAAATTTATTACAATAATTTAATATTTTATTGTACAAATAAATTAACTAATTATATAAATAAATTTTTTTATCTTTTTCATGTTCTTTTTTTTTCTGTTCATTTAAAATTTTCGTTTTTAAAAAGACTGACTTTGGTGAGTGCCAACCCCTCGCATAGGGTGCCACGTCGGATGGGTTGCGGTGTTGGGAACAAGGGCTTGGGTCCCAACTAAAGCCCCCTCTTTTTTTGTTTTGGTTTTTTTTAATAAGCCTGCGAAAAATTTAAAGATGACAATGGCATATGAATTCAGTCTTCAAACGACAACGAGGTGGCAGGTTGGTCGGTGCAGTGGTGCTTTATGGGGACTTTACTCAAAGTGCGAATCCTGGCGCTTTTTTAGTCGAGTAAACCGCAGAGTATTGAGTATATTTCATTCCTTTTCTTTTGTTTTTAGAATAGAGTATATCTAAATAGTCTGGTTAGTGATTATTATGACTATTTGTGTAGGGTCTCGTTTAGTTTTATTATAGAAGTGAATGATTGATCTTCTTTTTTAGAAATTAAATTAAGACGTTAGTGGTTACCAACTTAAATTTGTTGAAGCAATGACTACTAGCAAAAATAATTTTAAAATAAATATAATATAATATAACTATTTAACAATCAAATTTATAAAAAAATCATTAAATAAATTTGTGTTAAATTTATTTTTATTTATATATAATGATGTTATTTTATTATTTTAAAAAAATTGGTGATTTTACTTAAATATTTTCAAAATATAATATACACTGTTAAGTAATTTAATTTATAAAAAATAAATAAATTATCAAATACTGTTAAGTAATATTACCTAACTATTTATTATTACAACAACGAGATAATAAGGTTATACAAATACGAACGCGGTAATATGAATCGAGTGGATATGAATGCAGCGACTAGTCAATTTTCAAAAAATTAGGATGCAGATACGTTATAGACACGTCTGTTAAATATAAATATAAATATTAATATATACTTACGTTCACATGCACACATAAATGTAAATAAATAATATTATTTAGAATATAATATAAATTATAACATAATTTCTGTAATAAATTTAATTTTTATTATTGAAATAAATTTTATAATATTTTTTTAATATATCTAAAATCTCATAATATATATTAAGTAAAACTTATAATTTAAAAAAAAAATTGTTCAAATGCACACTTTCCTCCCCTTCACCCCTTCCCTTCCGATGATTCCATTGAAAATTTAAAAACAAAAGAAAAGGCCGGCGGCCATGTCAGGAGTCAGGACAAGCATCGTTACTTTTTATTTTTTTAAAAATGTATTGCTAACGTGTTTGAGATGTGTTAATACTATATCTAAAATGTATCTATTTTTTTTTAATTTTTTTAATAAATATTTTTTAACGTGTCAGAAACATATCTACATTATATTCGACTTGTATTTAATACAAACACTCAACCAAAACTTACGCGTCCGTACAATTTAGCGAGACAGAGAAGTCCAGAATGATGGGCTTGAAAGCCACATGGGACAAAAGCGACGCTTATCCTCGAACTCCAGATGAAGTAAGTGAGCCTCATTCGTTCCCCCAGGCCACCTGATCATGTTGACAGCTCCTCAACACCGTTGCATTTCAACGCAAAAGCATATTCCTTATTAATTTATCATTTCATCATAATTATTATTATTATTAGCCCCTTTCTAAATTCCCAAAACACCCTCATTCATCCGCCCACCTTGGTTCTCCTCTCCCACATCACCGTCCGTTCATGGGCAATTCCGTCATAAAGAAAAAAATCCCCTCACTTGCTCTGCCATACCCAAAATAAAGTTACACGTGAAATCCTCAAAATGCCCTTAATCTAAGCTCACAAATATTAACAAAAAGGTTTAATCTAAGCTCAAAGTGCCGTCATATATTTCAGTCATACGTTTAATTATTTTGTAATAAAGTATATATTTTTTTACAATCACATACATACTTTTTTAATAAAAAAATAAATTATAAAATTTTATTACACAAAATATAATTATTATTATTATAAAAATTATGAACGTTATTACATATGATATAAACGTAAGACACTACATTATCACTACCAACATTTTTCCTTAATAAAATAAGGGTAAAAGAGTAAAGTAAGATGGGGAGAAGAACCACCGGTGGTGTGGGCCCCCAGCAAAACCGATAACAAAGTAACGAGCCGTCCTTCCACATGGACACACTCTTCTGGCGTGCGCGAAAAGAAAGAGTTCGTTTCCGAACGTTATCGGACTCGAAATCCACAATTAGCCGGATTTTGGGAATTCAGTCTCACGTCCGGGCTAGGTTTTTTTCGGGAAAAAAAAATTGAGAGAGAAAATCCATCGTTTCCCTGTTCAAGTGAGGTTAGTTAGGGCTTTTTTTTTTTTTTTTTTTGACGTACCGATTTCGGCGAATTCTTGGAGTTCTTTTAATAAATTTGAGGATCGTAGAGGGGCAATTGTGGAAAAATTTTTGTGATGTTTACGCCGCAAAGGAAGGTGTGGCCGGACTGGTCGCTCACGCCGCGGAGCGCCGTCCAGAAGAGTGCAGCAGCAACAGGGTCGGACCCGACTCCGAATTCCAACGGTCCCACTAACCGCAAGAATCAAGGTGGTGCGAGCGTCTTCAAGGGAAACACTGTGGCTTTTGCGGCGGAACCGGTGACGCCCAATGGCACCGGGTTCGCCGTGGACGGAGAAGGTTTGGCCGAGAGGGTGTCCAAGCTCGAAAACGAGGTTTGATAGATGTTCTTGAGAATAATGGTTCTTTGCATTTCTGATTTTGTGGTGCGTTAGTTTTATTTTGTTTTCATTTTTATTTTGCTGAGTTTGATGTGTTTTTTTTTTAAGTTGTCTTGGAGTATTTTTGTGATTTTCGGTGATTAGGGTACATAGCATTTCATTTCATTGGTGGGTGTTTTAGATTGCAGGATTTTGTTACCGGGGGACTATAAATTATGTTTAATACAGTTGCCATGGTTGATTTAGAAGAATGAATTGCGGTTTTTTTTTTGGGGGGGGGGGGGTGTTATTATCTCAGATAAAAAAAATATATTAAGAGCATAATGGTTTGGAGCTAAGTACCTTGACCACAATTTGAAAATTGCTTAAAGTGAGACATTAACAGGATGATTAATCAACTATAAATTCACAGTATGTATCGTCTATGCTTCCAATATTGGATGAGCCAGTGGATATTTATTGAGAAGTGTCAGGAAGACTGGAAGTGACGACCCTATCAACGTGGATTATCATACTCTTTATTGATTCTTGGGCACTTGTTGCAGTGCGGGAATGCTTGTTGAATATGTGCTTCATTATGGCTGGTTATATTAATAGTTGTGCTGTGCTAACCACTTTACTGACTGATGTGGTCCGTTCCTCTAATGGCATGCGACATACCAGATGACAAGCATTAATTTTGGATGCAGAGCCCACACATCAAATGCAAACTATTGATTTTCATATTAATTATGATGAGCAAAAAAGTGTTGGCATCTCTATCACCATACTTTCTGTTTCTGTTGGGGGTTTCTTATGACTTGTATCCTCTAGTATACATTTTCTTGTTAGGGAAACAATTCCATACAATAGTGTCCTTACTTTCTAGCATTGGACGTGCTTGATCTTTTAAGTGTGTTGTCATAGTTCCAGTGAATTAAAACGTGTTTATGTATACTCTGCTGGTAATTTGACCAAATGATGTATATTGCAGTTGTTTGAGTACCAGTACAATATGGGGCTTCTTTTGATTGAGAAGAGGGAGTGGGCTTCCAAAAAAGATGAACTTGAACAAGCAGTAGCAGAAGCAAAGGATGCACTTAAACGAGAACGAGCAGCCCATTTGATTGCGATCTCTGATGCCGAGAAGCGGGAAGAGAATTTGAGAAAGGCCTTGGGAGTTGAAAAGGAGTGTGTGCTTGATGTAAGTTCTTATTTTTCCCTTTGGTTATGCATGCAAATACACTTCTTGAGTTTATTGGCAGTGAAATAGATGGCTTCAACAAATTAATTTTTTTTTTTTTTATAGTAGTTCAACAAATTATTTATTTAGATGGTGAATACAGAGGCAGCCTTTTCCCCCCTTTAAAATCCTTTCACTCAGTTTCTCCTTTTCTGAAAATTTATTACCTGATGCAAAATTTCCTTAGAAGGTGCCCTCTTTAATTTTTTTTTTTTTTAATTTCATGAAAATTACTTTCTGATGCATTAGAGCTTTAGGTGGTAGTAAGAAGTTTGGCATGAGGCTTAATGACAAGATTTGTGTGAAAGTTGCTTATGTGCCAAAGACTAGCCGTTGCATGCTAGTGTAATGGGCTTCTTTTAGTGAAAAATTTCCCCCTTAGCATCTCGGGATGAGATGATTTTGTATAATCTGCAGAGAAGGTTGCTTTTGTGCATGACTTTATCCAGATCACTGCTAGTGTAACAGGAATTCCTTAGTTAGATATCTTCTTCTTTGCTTGTTTGAGTCTTAGAATGAAACTATTGTTTGGATAAACCGCGGAGAAGTTGCTTGCTGCAGTTGGAGAAGGCGGTGCGTGACATGCGTACAGAAAATGCAGAAATAAAGTTTACAGCAGATTCAAAGTTGGCTGAAGCCAATGCCTTGGTGACAAGCATGGAGGAGAAATCATTGGAGATTGAAGCTAAATTGCGTGCTGCTGATGCTAAGCTTGCTGAAGTAAACAGAAAGAGTTCAGAAATTGAGAGGAAATCACGGGAAGTAGAATCTCGAGAAGCAACGCTTAGGAGGGAGCGCCTATCCTTTGTTTCAGAGTAATGCTTAATGCTTTTTGACAATTACTAAGTTCTTCGACTTTATTTATGCTTTGATAGTGTGATTGTTACTGCAGCCTCAAAATGTTTTACATTTTAATTAAGTTGGTGTTATCATATTCAGGAGAGAAGCACATGAAATCGATTTGTCCAAGCAACGGGAAGAATTGAGAGAATGGGCGAGGAAGATACAAGAGGGAGAAGAGAGGCTATCCAAGGCTCAAAGAATCATTAACCAGAGAGAGGAAAGGTCCAATGAGAATGATAAGATCTTCAAGCAGAAGGAGAATGACCTTGAAGAGGCACGAAAGAAAGTTGATGAAGCCAACACCATTTTGAAAAAGAAGGAAGCAGATATAAATAGCAGGCTAGCTAGTCTGACTCTAAAAGAGAAGGTATGATTTTCTTTATGATGATCTGTTACTGAATATGTAAGTGATTATGTTAACTCATTTCCTGTTAAATTGCTCTAGGAATTTGATGCTGAAAGAAAGAAATTAGAGAAGAAAGAAGTGGAGTTACATGCACTAGAGGCAAATCTAAACGATAGAGAAAGAGTAAGTTCCTGCAACATATTTTTGATAGGATGTTTTCTGATTATGAGGAATGACTCATTTATGCATGATTATGTACTTGGAGGGTTTTAGTGTTTATAATTTTTCATTGGGTTGGTCATCGTTAATAGAGAAGCATGTACCACCCGTGTGACCTTTTGATTTGCTTCTGAGTTATATCTTTTCTTATGCAGCATGGTTTATTACTAGTAAGGCCTATTTAATGGATTTTCTCAATTATTATATCAGTCATGGACAGAAAATTTATTGCTTAATCATTGGCTTTTTCACTCTTGGTTGGAAGGCAGTCAGGAAAATTCTGGCTGAAAACGTTTTTCCTTCAGGTTGGATTGAGGGTTTAGGGTTTAGGTACTGAGGTTTTAAACCACAAAAATGGTTCATGTATACAAAATGTTCTTACAAAAAAGGATTTGAACTATATTCTTTTCATATTATACCTTGAGCATGTTACGGAGTGTAGTTTGTCATGCAGATTTTGTTTTTCTTTGGCTTGTTTCATCTACAGGTTGAGATTCAGAAACTCACTGATGAGCACAATGCCATTTTGGATGGAAAGAAGCGTGAATTTGAGTTGGAAGTTGAGCAAATGAGAAAATCTGTGAATGAGGATCTTCAAAGCAAGGTGATTGAAGTGGAGAAGAAGGAATCTGAAATTAAGCATATGGAGGAGAAAGTAGTGAAAAGAGAGCAGGCACTGGATAAGAAATTGGAGAAGCTTCAAGAAAAAGAGAAGGACTTTGAATCAAAAATGAAAGCTTTGAATGAAAAAGAGAAAACTATCAGATCTGAGGAGGAGAGCTTGAAGACCGAGAAAAAACAACTGCATTTGGTTCGAGAGGATCTTTTGAATCTCAAGGCTGAACTCGAGGAGGTAAGGGCTAACAATGAAGAACGATTACGGCAGATATGTGAAGAGAAGGACCGGCTTAGAGTATGCGAAGAAGAGAGGTCTGAGCATACACGCTTGCAGTCTAAACTAAAAGAGGAAATAGAAAAGTGCAGGCTTCAGGAGGAGCTGCTTTTGAAGGAGATGGAGGATTTGAAAAGGCAAAAAGAAAATTTTGAGAGACAGTGGGAAGAGCTGGATGAGAAAAGGGCTGAGATTGAAAAAGATGTGAGGAGCATAAGTGAGCAGGAGGAAAATTTTGAAAAGCAGAAACTCTTAGAAGAAGAAAGGATAAAAAGGGAGAAACAGGCAACAGAAGATTATGTAAAAAGGGAGCTAGAATCTCTTGAGTTGGCCAAAGAATCCTTTGAGGCTAATATAGAACATGAGCGATCTGTGATGGCTGAGAAAGCTCAAACTGAGAGAAACCAAATGCTTCATGACATTGAGCAGCGGAAAAACATGCTTGAGAATGATATGCAGAAAAGACAAGAGGAGATGGAAAAACTGTTGCAAACAAAGGAGAGATTGTTTGATGATAAGAAAGAGAGAGAATTGAAGGACATTAACTCTTTAAGACTAAGAATAGAGAAAGAAATGGATGATCTGAAACTGGAAAGACTTAGGATAGACAAAGAAAGGCAAGAAATTGACGAAAATAAATATCATGTTCAAACACAGCAACTTGATATGCGAAAAGATATCGATAAGCTTGGTGAGCTTAGTAAGAAGTTGAAGGACCACAGACAACAGCTTATTGGAGAGAAAGAGCGCTTCATATTATTTGTTGAGCAACATAAAAATTGTAAACACTGTGGTGAGATAACCTCCGAGTTTGTGCTTTCTGATACAATATCTTCACAAGAAATTGAGAATGTGGAGGCCATTCCTGTGCCAAGTTTGGTTCCTGTAGCAGGAGGTGCTAATGGACATATAGATGGTTCCAAAAGCCAAAAGTGTGAGACAACTCCCACTACAGTTCGCTCAGTATCTCCAGCTTCTTGGCTCTGGAAACGCACATCAAAGATTTTTATGTTCTCTCCAGGCAAACAGGATGAAGCTGCTGCTGTACAAGATCTGAACAAGGGATCATCTGTTTCTCCCCAGCAAGTTAACACGGAGGAGTCACCAAAAGGATTTAATTTTAAAGAAAATGGACCAGAACTATCTTTTACAATTGTGGACGATTCAGTTGGTGTGCAGCGGGTGCAGTCTGGTTCAAGTGCTAGAGATACCGAGGCTGCCCAGGACCTGTCAATTGATGATCAGGGCAACATTAACCGTGAGGCATCAGGCCATCAGGAAGACTCCCAGACCTCAAATGTGAAGCATGGTCACCAGCCTCGCAAGAGAGGCAGGCCTAGAGTTAGTAGAACACGCTCTGTGAAGGCAGTTGTCCAAGATGCAAAGGCTATCCTAGGTGAATCTTTGGAAATAAATGAAACTGAAGATTCTATCCATCTAAAGGCTCCAAGCCGTGATGAGTCTTGTCTTGCTGGTAAAGAAACTCCAACAAACTCACGAAAGCGGAATCGTACTCTCACACCTCAAGCTACATGGAGTGAGCATGATGTTGGCGACAGTGAGGGATATTCTGATGGTGTCACTGCTGGTGGACATAAGAAAAGACGCCAAAAAGTCGCTCCTCTGCAAGCTCCTGGAGGAGCACGATATAATCTTCGGCGACCAAGACGGTGAGTCTTCGGGATCATCATTTGTATTTAACCCAAACTGTGAACATGAAAACCTCTATGATAGCATTTTATCCAGCATTATTTCTGCCAATGCAAGGATTGTGCAAGATGCTGTTGCATGCATGCATCTATTATGCATCTATTTGGTTTTTCAGTTTACGTCTTTGGTTCCTCGTAGAGTAGCATTGTTGGACGATTGCAGTACCTGAATGATTAGTGCGTTGCTTGAAGAAATTCTGCTTGGTACTCCTGTTTATTGGTTTTTCTAGACCAGCCTAATAGGGGCATTTGTTATGAGTTGTTGGAGGCCTTAAAGGGTATGCATTTACTTTACTGACACATGAGTATGTAGTTTAACCTGTGGTTAAATTTTTCTCTCTTCTTTTCCTAACGCAACTTTGCAAACCTTGCTGGCGACTAACATTTGATTTGAAATAAATTTTGTCAGTGGAGTTAAAGGTGTCACTGCTAAGGGCTCCGTGGACCTCAAAAATGACAATGAGAAAGAGAATGAAGGTGCTGGAGTTCCAGAGCATGGAAGTCTTTTTGGAGCTGCTCCGGCATCGTCAACAGTGATTGCCAGTGACAATGGAGGGAGCAGGCACTTTGCACGGAAGGTGAGTTTCATAGATAACTGTTATAGTTCTACTTGACGAAACAGTTTCTAGAGAATCTATTTCTGAGGTTTCCGGTTGATTCCAGACTGTTTTTTGTATAATTTGTTTTGCTTATCATCATGTGTTGTGCCTGGGATGACAGTGTGAGAAGGTCTCAGACACTTGTAATGGTGATACTGATACAACCAGAAAGTCGGTTGAGAATGCAGCATTGAGTGAAGAGGTAAATGGGTCAACAGAGTATGGAGTTGCAGAAGAAAACAGGAGTGAATCACAGAGACACAATGGTAACGAGGAGGATGACGGTACTCATGATGATGATGATGAGGATGAGGCTGAGCATCCGGGTGAAGTTTCAATAGGAAAAAAGCTGTGGACTTTCTTCACAACATGATTATGCGAACCTTAATGGCAGTTATGGGAGTTTTGTCATGGATTATTGATTGTTTAAACTCTTCTGGGATTGGTGTTAGGCAGCTTTTTCATGTGTCGTAGTGTGTATTACCCAATTGAATGTAGCTACTATGATTCAGTCACGGTCCAAGTTGAGGCTAGCGTGTTTTCCGTCTTCTTTTGATAGGATTTGGCATTTCAGGTTGTTTTTATCTTCTAGCATGATCTGTAGATGATTTGATGTAGCACTGAATGTGCATAAAAACGCTGGGCATATCCTGCACGTATCAAAATGGTTTGTATTTGGCACATTTGCTGGTATCAACTTTTAAAGCCTATGGCAGTAAAGAGATGATAATGCTTAATGGAAGTAGGCCTGTGTTTTCGAGGAAGGACTGACATTAGTGGGTTGAATGATTCGTTGGCCAATAATCAAAGCACAAGCCATACAGGGTTCTTTTCTAACGATTATTGGTGCTTCATTTGTACAAGATGTAAAAAATCATGCAACAGCATACAAAATTTGATCAAAGGACAGCTAAATCATTTATATTAATTATTGCTGTACAGGCTATACATGCCAGAGGAGGACCCTGATCTGAGAGGCTAAAACCTAAAACGCACCTAAGACTAACGAAAACTGCGTCAACGAGCTTCGACCCATCATCCCTCCCAAGGTGGCGATTCCAAGAAACCTTACTGCTGTGCATTTGGTATCAGAACTCTAACAAAATTCTATGACCTGAAAGCCTAGATTTGTACAATTGGTTCTCTTTGTTGACAAACTGTACACTCGGTTAGTAATGTTGACTAGCCTGCTGCTCATCTATACAGTTGGGATACTCCAGTTTGACCTGGAAGACCTCACGTGCTTCTGGTCAAGCAGTTCTGCTTGCTCCTTCAGATCCCTACAAGATTAACGTGAAAAGTTTAGATGGGTACTTTCACAATCCAATTATGATATCTAGTTTGGAACGAAATGATGAAGCAGACCAGACAAGGAACCACGAGAATGGAAATTATTAACTCACTCGCAGCGTGGCATGCTACAATTTGCTTGTCTACAATTCCTTGAGTGTAAGCTCAACGCATACCACACCTTACGACAATAGAGACAACCCCCACATGCTCGAACGTTGCACCTAGTTGCATGGCGGAACAACTTCCTAATTTGGAGGCAGTTTGGGTAGGAGCATGGGCTGCTAATGGACGGTCGGCACTGGGAAGCATGTTGGAGGACATCTAGCAGTTCGTTATCCTGTGTTGCGATATAACAAAAATATTGATTTCAATATTTATAATTATTAAACAAAACAAGTAATAATAGTATGTAAGCACATTTGATTTACCAAGTTTAGACACAGCCTTATTGATCACTGAAGTCAGATTATAAATAAACAAGTTGCATATGATTCCATCAATTCGAAATGCTACAATCTCACCCATCTTACTGGTATATGATAAAAAAGAAATATAACAATAGTTTAGAGGTTAAAAGGTTTTAGAAAGACTCACACGAGGAAACTTTTGCTGCATATCTGTACCGTCAGTTCGATAGCTGGCTGTTAAAGAGCATTCAGCCAACTTATGCTGACGAAAGGAACCAACTTTACTTTGGTAGCATCTGGCACAAACACCTCTATCCGTTGTATCACTGTCTTGATGGCAAATATTGCAAGTAGTCCCACTTGTGGTCATTGTTCGGTTTTGAAGGTGATGCAAGATCATCATCGATGAATATTTTGCTCGGCGGACTGTGTCAAACTGGTAGTTGTTTTTCTGACAGAAACCCAAAAAAGAATGCCTGTTTTCGAATAATAAATTGTCCAAAGTAACATCATTATCCTCAGTATCAGATGCTATATCATCCACTGCAACCTGAAAAAAGGAAAGTGAAATGGGTATTAAGTGATTTTGTAAAGGGAAGGACATTAGTCAGTGGAGGGTAGGTACTTGGGCCACAGTCTTGGAGCCAGCCCAGAACTCACACATACAAAAGCATAAATTCACTGGAATCTCAGTTCGGAATTCACCTTTGAGATTAAATGCTTTTCCTTGCCATGCAAGATGTGTGTGTCCTCTCCATTAAGGCTTTGCTCTATGTCATGGCATCTGCAAATAATTGACCACTCAAATAATCGGCAATAAAATTTTCTGTAACTAGTTAGTACAAGATGCAGAAGATCGCAAATTGAGGTTTCAAAGTTCAAACAATACCATTTCACTCAAAAAGAGAAGACAGAGAGTTAAACATCTATGAATCTTACCTCTCACACAGCTGAAAATTTTTGCATTGACCACACAGCCATCGCCATCCAGACAACATCACTTCTCGGCAGTGAGTGCAGATGAATTGCAAGTGTACGATGATAAAGTCGTCCTTGACAGGAAAGATGGTTTGTCCCAGCTGCAAAGAGTAAACAACAATGAAGAAAACAGAGAGATCATCAGACCAAGCACATGGGATGAATAACTATCTTCATTAGCTTCAATAAACTTTGCAGTGTCAAATAAATCATTTTTCAAATTGCACACGAGAATTAGAGTTAAAACCATACTTCAGACCTGCGTGCACATTTTGGAACACAAGCACAGATTATATGCAGACAATGTCATTCATACATTATGGGCTGCTCTAACAAAAATAAAGTGTAAATGTTGATTAAAAAAACGCTTATATTATATGTTTTAAAACAACTAAAATACGAGGCATTTTTATGACCTGCAACAAATCTAATTGCTCTATAATTCCCTTTGCCCTGCTAATTCTTCAGTTGGCAGGCTAAATGAATCCGGTTAGTTTATCATATAGGCCTCAGATGACTAGAGGCAAAGAACCTTGTTCCGACCACACGAACATAAATATCTACAAAACTTATTGAATGACAGGAGTGACAAAGCAGAAAAAACAGAAAAAGTAAGCTTCGGTAATGTTACTTTCTGCATCAGGAGAATGTCTTTTGTTGCATCACTGGATGCATTTGTGTGTCCCATGGCTTTTAGAGTTCTTTTTGTTAATACTTTCTTCACTTCCCTCCCTGAATATTTTCCACTTTTCTGCTCAATATCTTTAATAAGATTCTCAGCAACTCCTGACCAATAGTCTCCATCAAAGTATGGCAAACGAGCTGCTGTTATCTTGGAGGAACATTGTCTGGTGGGAATGAAGAAGTGATCATATAAATTAGTAAAACCAACCACAATATTTTCTTTGGCTGCCTTTTGTAGCATTGAATGATACCTGCATACAGAGACCAGTTATAGGTCAAATGACTAATGCATGTATATAGGAGTGGGGAAAAAAAAAGTGAATAAAGCTGCACGCTATCCTGTGCATCACATGTAAAAAAATATAGAGTGTGTCCAAGAAAGGAGGTGCAAAATCCACTCGTGTGCTCTTCAAAAGCATCAAAAGTATCATGAATATATTGTAAGCAACTTGACCTCTTGCAAGTGCAAAGCATACACACTCAGAAACACATGTATGCATAAATCCATGCACAGCACACACAAAACACATACACAGCGATAGAAAGAGAGAAAGAGACCATATTCGCAGCTTGTCAGACTTTGGCGTCTTTTGAATTTCTGGATGGCAGTATAAGATATAATCTTCTCCCTTTAGAGGAGGACAGGCCCATAAATGGCAAGTGGCAAAACCCCGTTTTTTGCAGTATTCAAGATACCCAATCTGGTGATGGAAAAGGAGGAAAGGAAGAAAACGTTAGCATCAGCAACTAACCTTTTATATTCATCAAGCAAATATCAAAAGAAACTAAGTTCTATACCAATATTTCATGGTAAACAAAAGTGCGAAGTGCTTCTCCAGCTGCAGTTTTTGTCTCTGGCCTAAAGTACTTGACAGAATCAAGATAAGAGATATAAACACAACGCTGATTTGGAGGACTGCATTCTGAGCCATACTCCTGGACATACATACCAAAGAGGCATACATCTACTCCTCCTATTTTTTGGAATAAAAGAATCACCTGAAATGGAATAAAAGAGGCCAGTGTTGTAATAACCAAGGGAATTGACAGCAACATAGAAAAAGAAAACAAGAAAAAAAAAGAGAGAGAGAGATAGAGAGAGAAGCATAAATCACTATAAAGTAACAGTCGGATGCCAAAATTGACCCATGACATTTTCGCAAACAAAGACAGTATGACAGAACTAGCAAAAAAGAACTAGCGTGTCAGTGCTGTATCATATTAGGGATCCATTGATGTCTCCAGTGGAACAAAGGAAAACTTCCCATATGTCCACAAGGAATAAATAGTGCAATTAACAGGAAAAAAGCTGTAACCTTTGATCTGTATGGAAATTCGGAAGGATAATTCTCAGCGTGGAAGATATCAAGGAACTGCTTTTTAACTTTCAACTGTCTATTGACAGACAATACCACCCTCACAACAAGGTCTTCAGCACTTGGAACCTAGCCAAAAAAATAAAAACATTGCATATCAGACACAAACCTAAACTGCAAAATCAAGCAACAAAACAGAAGCTTAGAATGAATATTGATCCTTAGGACATAACTTCTGGAAAAATATCTCCACATTTAAAGGACCAACTCTTAGACACACAAATATTAAAGAGAAAACAAGGAACCATCAATTTAAATTGGAGATGTAGTACTTGCACAAGAAAGGCAGATATTGAATATGTAGAGCTCTAACAAAACACAAAAGTTAAGTTTTTCTTCGTTGACTACAACACATTACTTTCAAGACCAAAACTGTTAAAGAATTACTATCCTGTCACGATAGGCGAATGAATTAAATGAAACTGAGGTAAATGGCATTCATCCATTTCATCGATGCAAAATATATTTCTGCTTAGGATTCAGTTATCAGCGATGAAGACTGAGCTTACAAATATAAAACAGACAAACAAGTCGTATAGAGCAAAATCTTTTATAAAGCTGGCATCTAACCTCATTAACATCCACTCCAGTAGCATTTGCTCTTTCTTCCCTCTCTTGCTGAAGGCGCCTAGAAAGCCTGAGCTCTATGTAGTCGCTAAGCAGAGATTTTGGCAGATCTTTTGCCCCCAAAACAGCTGCCTCTGGTAATGGCATAAGCTTCTTGCTTTTCATCGCTATTAAGCAGCATTTGGGACACATGTATTCAGCTTTCCCACCTGTATCCTTTTGATCATTGAAAAGGGCACATATCTGGTGCTGCCACTGTTTACATTTATCACACTGGACCCACTGCAAGAGCAACCAAATCTTAGAAAACAATTCAAACACTTCCAACATTCAGCAAATCAAACGAGTTGCTAATTTCAACTTACTGGTTCTTCAGCTTCCTCATCATTCTTTTTTTTATCGAGCTTTGCCTTTGGTATAGAAATCCCACAAAATGTAATATTCCCACCTCGAGATACCTTATAGCATGTGTTACAGAAATAATGTTTGATGCCGCTTTCCTCTGAAGTGCTGTAATAAATCACACCCCATTTGATACGGGCACTACAAGTTGAACAATACAATGGTGCTGGGGCAAGTAACAGGTTATCCTCTGAGCACAAATTGCAGGTGTTCTCAATGGCGGTATGCACCATCTCTTTTCCATTTTTTTCCTTCAACATTCTCTAAGAGAAGACGCACAAACATATTAGTGCTCAATCATCAGTCTTTGCAAATTGAAAAGAACAAATTGCATTTACAACAAGTTCACATTTATTGAATGTGCTTATGATCTTTATTTGCCAGCCTAGACCTAGTAAATCAACAAAAGCTAGTGCTAGTCTCCATAGCAGTTTCACTAAACAATGGCCATCATCCAAAGAGGTGAATGACATAATTGTGCATTGTTTATCTTTTCATCTAGAAAATCAACAAACGCTAGTGCTAGTCTTTATGCAACTTCAGTAAACAATGGTCATCGTCCAAAAAGGCAAATGGCATATTTGTGTATTGTTTGTTTTACATCTATGTAAATAATAATAAATCTGCTCATTGGCTGTTTGGAAACCTGAACAACATTTGTATTGATGAGGATAGAAAAACTTTTGTTTTTTTTTTTGGGGGGGGGAGAGAGGGGGGGAGGGAATGGGAACGTGCGGTGTCCGAGCATGCAATGGACTAGAGTAAGCATGCATGTTGTCGAATAGATAACGTTTGGTAAGATCATGCGTGCAAGCTAATATATGCTGTTAACACTGGATAGTAAACTCACCTGAGCAGTCGATTGCCGAAGGCTTGATATATGTTCCTTTATTTGTTCTGCTGTGAAAAATTCTATCAAGGACACACCTTTTATCATTGTCTCTGGCTTCAATTCTTCTTCAAGGTCAGCGACTGGTGCATTGAATTGATTTTCTTCATTTGGCCTGGCTAGGTCAAAATTAGAAGCCGTCACATCCTCTTTTGAAGACACATTAGGCTCGTCAGGGAGCAAAAAAGGCATGGTATTCAATCTCAACTGCTCAGAATCATCTTCCACAGTGTCCGCAATTCTATTAACACTTCTGGGTTCCATCTCCATTTGTTCACAACTGACAATCATCTCCTCCTCAGAAGTACGTGAAGGACTCTCAGTTTGAAATCTAGGAAAGCTATGTGCAATATTGTTGCTTATGTGATCACAACTATTAGGCTGCTTAACAGAATTTGCAAACAGTTTGATATTACCCTCAATAACCTCAGAATTGATGGACACTGGAGATTCTGGCCATTGCTGCAAGGGTGGAAGTCCTTCACCCAACAGAGAAGCAATTAGATTGTCATTCTTTAGACGCTTTGAGGGAGGCAGCTTGAATTCTGAACGGCGAAAGCCGGACTCCGAAAGTTTTGCCGCGGGCACAATGTCTTCTGAACAGCAAGAGCCAGACAAACTAGAATCTGTATCTTTGAGAGTCCTTAGGAAGCCATTTTCCGCCTTAAAATTTTGGTGAAATTTAAACATAGTGTGCTGATCCCGGACAGGAGCGCAAATATAACAATTAGCAGAGTGACAACCATCAAAATGGGATAAAAAGAAGTGGAAGCGTTCACACATGCAACTCCCATGTTTGCAAACGGTTGAATGCAAATGGTTAACAAAAGAAACTACACAGTCCTGTGAAGGGGCCACTTTGCTCTTGTAATTAATATAAGCAAGCAAAGCCCGTTGCTCCACAAGGAATTGAAATGGCTCACCAGCACCCTTTGCACCTAATGCTGATGTGGAACTCTCTGAAGTAACTTGACCCCCGTGTAATTGAACTGAAGGGAGCTGAGAAGGAATGGATGCCATTTGACCACTGATTGGGCTACAAACTTCATCTTGTTTTCTTGAGTAGTAAGGCGATTCAACCTCTGATGGTCCTTTATGCAAATTATATGCTTGACAAGGCCACTTCTGGTCATGCTCTGACATCGGTAAATCATATTGCAGTGAAGTTTCAAGATTTGAGTTTGTTATGCCAAATTCTACACTCTGGAAAGAGCTAGAAACTTCAGAAATCTTCTGATGAATGTGTTGTGGGATCTGCAAAATTGAATTAGGAGACTCTAGCCCCTCTCTAGGTATAGCCCTGACATTTTGATTATTCTCCACCCCTGAAAATTAAATGGACAAACACTCACATGAGAAGAAAAGATGAAGAAAAGCGAAGGGGAAAGAAGAGTAGAATAATGGCAAGACATTTGAAAGCCAAATTATATGAATGTAAGTGTATATAATTCTTAATTATATGCCATGTCAACTATGAAGCAAGATCACAAAGGAAAATCAAAAATTAATACACATCAAATACCAGTTCTCAAAAGTTTATTTACCATTCATATTTGAGCTCAGGCATGAACTTTATGCATTGATGTCATTGCTAATACCAATACATTCATACTTGATCCAGCACGTCAACACCTTGGACAATTCACAGAAGGAATGCAAAGAGCTAAAAGTCCAAGGTTTTGAAGAGCATAAAGGCTACAAAACACTATGCCTTGAGACCCTGAGCAAACTACAGCTGCGACCAGTCCAGCATAAGGAATGCCAGTAGCTCCTCAATTCAAAGGACAGCTGGGCTTCTTATTAGGTGTGACGACAATTAACAAAAAAAAGAAAAAGAAAAAAGAGGCTTTAGGGACATGGACCAAACACCCAAGATAGCTTGCTTATGAGGCATTCAAGGAGATCCAGGGTGTTTATGCAAGCACATGAGCGTGTTTGGCTTAGTTTCTAGAGGATATATATTCTTCAAAATAGTGATTTATACAATTGCTTTGACGTTCAATGCAAAACGATAAAAATCATCTTCCAGCTAAATGAGAAAACTTTGATGTCAATCCATCTTCTCACACTAAGTAGAACAGGTCACTATCAGAGAGTTGCAGAAAAATTTAGTTCAGATATCGTCAAAACTAAACAATGGATGTAAAATACTGATAAAACAAAAATATTGGATATAGAATAGAATTTACAAAAAAAAGAATGTAATTAAAATGTGTGCATAAGCTTACCACGAGCATGATGCTCATGTTGAAATTCATCTTTGAACAATGCCTCAAAATTGTATGGATGACCCCCTCCAGAAAGGGCTTGCTGGCTGTCAGAAAATCCAAAGAACCCACTTCCAGAACATCTATCCCCACTGGAGCATGTTGTAATGGAGGAAATCATATCAGTTGAGAGAATCATCTTGCCAGCGACCTGATTAGTGCCTGCAGTTGAAGCAATGTCCATATTTGCAACTCCCGACTTATAACCACTGTCAAGCAATTCTACAGTAGGATACAGAATACCACTTTATGAGACCAAAAACTAAAATAAAAAACTGAATTTGGACATTATGTTGGAAGGGTTGCAAACCTTTTAGGAAGCCGAATTGATCAGTGTTGTCAGCCATCATAGAGTTGATGTAACTACAAGGAGGATCTGCTGCTCGTAAATTGCTGCTGTCAGTCAAACCCAAGGTTGGCATTGCCATACAGGTGGGAATGAAGCAGTTATAAACTTGTTCTGTGTTGCTTATACCATCCACTTTATGTTGGATTAAAAGTTGCAAGCGATACCATAGTGTATCTTGGTTCATGTACTCCTCCTGCAAACCAATCGAATATTAATTCTTCAGCTTTGCAAGTACTTGTATATGGAAGGCTTCCCTTAATAACAAGGTGAATTGCCTTGAAAAATGTTACATTTTTGGCACTGACCATAATTGATTTCAAGATTCATAAATGACACCATACATAATGCATTTTCTCAGTTTAGACATCTAAAACATGACAGAATAAACTACTGTTACGTGGTGAACTAAATACATCCTCAAGCAAAAAATTAAATAAACCATCAATCAATTTGATTAATACTCGTCATAGGACATACCTTGGAAGCAGCCTCCATAAATAGTTGGTTCTCTAAGATGCTAATAAGATTACATGCTTCCTGCTGCCATTCATGGTTCACCCTTAGTTGTAGGATTTCAGCACTGCATAAAAACTGAAATGGTTACCATTTTGATGTATAATGGATTGTGATTCAATTTAAACCTCCTTAAATGCTCAATTATAGTTCTTTGAATCTTCCCTTAAAATGGCATCAATACTATTAGTAGCTTAGGGAAAACTTCAAAACTTACATTCTAATTCTAACAAAATCACGAAGGCGAGTGATTTTGGGATTCTTGCGCCAGTCAGTCAGTGCATCAAAGTCATATATATGTTTGCGATGTAAACCACTCCCCCCTAAACTTGAAAAACTGGAAATAGGATTGTTCAGCATTTGGCCAAAAATATGCTCTGAGTCTGACGTGAGACCCTTTGCAAGCACAGTGGTCAGTTTCGCCTATACGTATTCAGACTGTAAAGATTAGTACCTGTTAAGCAACAGGAAAAAGCATATGAGAAAATCCAATCACATAAGACAATTTGAGATATTGCACAAATTGAACTCCATCTTCAAAGGAAGTACTGCAAGTCCATTAAGAAGGAACTAACATCTAATATTTGTGGACAAAAAGAATGCTTTATTGCTATGAAACCTCTAGTGACCATCACTTGCGTCGCAAACAAAATCATCGCTCAACATAAAGTAATATCCTTCAAAACCCTATGTTTGAACGTTGTTCAATTACATGAATCCCAAGAGTGCCCTACAAAAATTTAAGTACCAATTGTTGATCATGTCAAGCGCAACAATGACCATAAAAATTTAAGTACCAATTGTTGATCATGTCAAGCGCAACAATGACCATATACACCTCTAAAATTGGGTATCCAAAATTTCATTCAAACTATGATAGACACGTATTTATTCCTATATTTTATTTAATCCCCAGCTGAGATTATAAATTTTTTTTAAAAAAAAAGTTGAATTATGCGAATCAAGAACAGCAAAATTGGATCTCAATCACACAATGTCGTCTCAGATGACATGACTGGAAGCTAATTAAGTGCACCGAAGTTCAAAACCCCTTCACGAACATGCAAAGAACAAGTTTTCGAAAACCCTAGCGCAATCGAAAATTCACCTAAAAGCCAAAACCATAATCAATTCATCATCCCACCGCCTGGTCAGAACAACCACCACTACACAATTCGCTAAAACCCTCCCGTTCCGCACAGGTCCGCACAAATCGCACCTCAATTCTTGAAAGACACCGAAACGACGCCGTTTCAGGGTCCTTCAAATTCAAATCCCTCACAAGAAAACAACAGGAACAAAAGAACCCTCTGCCGAAAAAATTAGAAATTAAAGAGGAAAAAGATTATCAAAAAAAAAAAAAGAAAAAAAAAAAAGAAACAATTCGCATAGAATTAAACAGTAGAAATTGCGAACTTTCAACAAAAAAAGAAGAAATTGCGAACTCACAGTCGCAGATTACCTAAAATTGCAGTGTCGATCGAATTCGGAACCTGAATTATTATTTTGGGGTTAAAAGTTGGGAGGACGAAGAGTGACTTATTTAGCGAAAAAATCGAAAGCAATTCTGGAGGTAAACCCTAAAAAAAGACGCAGTTTTTAAATATATAATATGATAATGGAATTAGGGTTTAAGGTAAGGCAAGATACCTCCTGACGTAGGATTCGGATTCTCCTCTTTCCTTGTCCGAATTCTTTTTGGTTTCTCTATATATTATTATTATTATTATTATTATTAAAAATTAGAACTTAAAACATCGTTCCCGTCCTTCCTCTTCGTATATACGTACACTCATGGCGGTGGGGCGGGCTGGGCTTTATAATCATTATTTTTTAAAAAAAAAATTCAGAATTAATCATTAATTGTCACTTGAGATAAAGAACTGGGATTTGCATGTGGTATATTGGATTATTAGTATGACTGGTGTGGTGGAACAGTGATTAGGTGTATTTTTTTACGTTGATTTAAATTTTGAGTCTTTTCAAAGTTATTTGTACTTAAAAATATTTAAAAATTTATATTGAGAGATAGTATTAAAGTTTATATTTATTAACACTAAAGTCAGACATACGGAGGCACATTTAGATCTATCATAACTCAGGTAGATGATTTTCTTTCTAATGAAGTTGAATGAAGCGGTCAACGGGTAATTTTTTAACTCGATTCACAGGTGAAATGATAAATATACTTATACTACACTTTTTTGGTTATTCAAAAGAAATTTTGCTTTGTTAACAATATGGAGGCAAAATTTAGGTTATTAGGATAATATCTTTTTAGTAACTCAATCTCACAAACAAATCATGCCATAATATTGAGCATTTGATTATATTATATTTGAATATAATTAAATTCTTTGACTCTATTATATCTGAAACTTATGTTTGTAAAATTTATTTATACGTGAATTATTTCCAAAATAAAATTTATTGTATGTAATTTATTATGAATTGTTTGCTCATAATTTTATAAGTTTTTATGTCATCCTTCATAAATTTTTATAATAACTTCAATTTATAATCTTGCTAACAAATTAAGTATCTGACGAGCCAATGGCCAATAAATAAATTGACAAGGCTTCTGAAAGTTGGGAAAGCAAAGTGAGCTTTCCTTTTATTAGCACTATAGGAAAAAAAAGAAAAAAAAAAGAAGAAGATTTGTTGCTATAAAACTAAGATAGAGATTTCCCCATTTTTTGATTTTTGCTTTCTTTCATTGGGGAGAATTCCAAGATGGCTACAAATAGCATATGCTTGCGTAGATAATTTCTAACTAGCTATCAACCATACAAAATAGTTGTTAAAATTGGACTGCAATAAAAAGTGATTTTTTTGAACCAAGCAAAAAGAAGTGATGCGCGAACCTTGTCTGCCAAAACAGTAATGCATATAATTATAGATTCTACCCGCCATGTGCAGAACAACTCGTTTGGGTCATTAATGGTGTTGTTATGGATGATGATGGTGCTGAGTTGGCTAACTCCTAGCATAACTTATGTGTAACGGGGAGGTTTTTTTTTTATTTATATATATATATAATGAGAAAGTACCTGTAGCATCTCAAAATCTCTTACAGAGTATTGTGATTTTATATTCGAGAGAGATACCGAATGAATGAATAGTTATAATATTTTTTACGTTAGACAATCAATTATAAATTTAACTCTAATTACTTAATCTTGACAAAATTTTAATTCATAACCTTTCATATTACTTAATCTTGACAAAATTTAAATTCACGACCTTTCATATAGATCCATAGCACGCAGTTTCTTCAAACAGAATAAGCCCAGCACAGAACTGAGCCATCCAAAAAGCCGTACCAATGACATCGCTAAGACAAGAAAAATTTTTAGCGAAGGAACATTTGTTAGAATATAGGGGTGCTTTAACTTCTTTGTTAAGAAGCAACGAGGCGACGGGGACATTTTTCTCAAGAGATTCGATTCAATATTCATTAGACTATTCATCTCAAACAAATAATCCATTTTAATGAAGTATGATAACTGGAAAATGCAAGATGAATCCCTTGGATGCTTGTGCACCAGCAGTCTACTCAAACGACAATTGAAATGGTTTCTCAATCAAAGTCAAGCATTTTCAATTTCGTCATCAAGATCCAAGTTGAATTGCACTTCATAACTCCACTTTTATAAGTATTTTCTAAGTACACAGACAACTTTCACAGACGTTCAATGTTCTTCCAATCCAACAAATGCCAACCAGGACATGAAGCAACTCCCAACATATAGAATCCAATAACCTAGCGAAGAATTGTCAGAGTTCGATCCCACAATGGAAAGACAATGCCAGTACCCTAATACAGTTTACCCAGATAAAAGTTTCTATGCTAACCTTGTTGTCTAATTGGTGATGAGAAAGTAGCCTAGTGAAGATTCTACATAAACGGAAAATAGGTAAGAAACCATTTTCTACAAGTTACACGAGGATCTGAGCCCTACTGTCACAACATGTCTGCACTACTCATCTCCTACTTCGGTGGCGATAGCGGTCATATTCGTAGCTCCTTCGAGCTGAATAATCCATGCTATCATTGTCCCAGCGATCATTTTCATCTTCAAATCTGGCTGAGGAACTATCGTGCGGTGAAAAACGTTTATTAGAGTAAGGGTATGGTGGCGAACCATGCCACCTGGGACTTGAAGAATCATCGTATGCAAAAGTGCTCCTCCTTCCCCTCTCAGAATGAGACCTTGCAAGAGTAAGTGTCAGACTTCTAGACTTCTAGCATTGTCATAGAGTAGGGAAAGTAACTAGAATCACAATTACCATACCTTGGAGGGTAACTAGACATTGATGGGCTAAGCACGGAATCAACACCAGGAGGACCATCATCTGTGAGATCTCTAGACCGCCTTTGCCCGTGATGGCGCCATCTACTCATAGGTTCTGAAGAATAACTGTATCTATGTTGTGATTGGTTCCCAAGTGAATCAAAACTTGACAGCCCAGGTGACCAAAGTCTTTCATCTGCATTTTCTGGGATTGGAGCATTAATTCCCGGGAATTCAACAGACTTTTTCCTCTGTGGTTCAGGAATTCTTGTTTCAGCAATCTCGCCTTCTTCATGTTCTTCCTTCGCATCCGCATCACCAAATATTGTGATCCCTGATGGCTGATCATCATCATCTGGATCTGAAATATGAAGGTAATAGGTCTTACCAAAATGCAAATGGAAGCTACATACAACACAGAAACCATTGTACAGGATGAACTGTTTGTCTGGAAATTGGGAAAATGGTCTAATTTGATTCTCCTTTTCATGGAAGTTGAATTGAAATACATAAAACATTAGCAAACAAATTTGGGGGCAAACAGGGTTAAATCATGTAAAGACATGTAGCTTGGGTGCAAATATCTGTTGTCTAGTGCAAGGATTTGGATTATGGACATCGCTACAGCTAACTCCACTCTTTCTGGAAAATGAACTGTGGTTTATACTTTCACATATACAAAGTTCACCAGCCATATGCAAATAAAACAGCAAATAGGTTGACAGGTTTATCTCTCATCTGAATGCAAACAGCAAACTTTTATGCAATAGTCCTTTATTGTGCAAAGTATTTTAACTCCCTGAAAGCCTGCCGGTCCAAACAGGACCGTGGCAGAAAAAAGAGCAGTGAACAAGAAACCACAAGCATTTTGGGGTATTTCAATCTAACTGACAATAGGGCTCCCTATACTACATTTGTGGTCAGATTTTCCTTGGCACATCACATATAGACTTTAAAGCGACTCTAAGGCTTGAAATGTTGGACATACAGGTAAATTAATAAGTTACCTAGGTATCCTGGAGGGTATCCCAGTTCTCGCATTCTGTTAAGCCAGGGTGGGGGATCAAGCTCCTGTATGACAGCAAAGCCGGGAAAAAAAGTACAGAAGAAGGAGAAGAACAAACGAATTGTTACCACTAGGAAGACAAACCAGAACAAAAATCATCGCAACATTGCCTTAGAAAAGCAGATATTTTACTACGACTAAATTTTGTCTAAGACAGCATATTCCCAACATACAATCTCAATCTAAAATATTGCATCTGGGAGTTGCTTAACTGTTCTATAAAGGCCCGAAAATCTCAACCAAAGGAGTTATACTGTTGATAGATATGGACCAATGTAATCAATATACCTAACACGAGATGGCCTGAAGACAGAAAACAGCAAATAATTTTTCACATCTGAACAACCGAGACCCAGTATATTCTTGCCTTTTTCGTTCTAGCTTCATCATTCACTTTGCAGGCTTTTGTCACAACTGAACTACAACTAAAATTACAAAACTACCTAGAATCAGCTACAAAGATCTCCGAACTCGGATATTTACTGCCATAAGTTTAATTCCTAAACTAAGATTATATTGGGTGAGCAAAAAGTTTGGCCTTGTCCTATTATAGCACAAAGAATCTCCAACCTATTACCTGCAAGGTAAATTTTTTTGGAGACTTTCTTACATCACATCAAACCCCTGCCAGTTGCAGCTTTGATGCAACCAAATATTTGGTACATTCCATATCTAGGTCAGACCACCCTATGTGCTACATTTGGACTTGAAAGCCCTTACCCCAAGACCTAAAAGTTTCCGCGTTTCAGCATCCAGAGCACCTGGCTTTAAACCATCATATTTTCCACCAAAAGAGCTCTGATAATATCGAACTTGATTGCGAGAACTAGCACTTTGATTCCGTCTGGACTTGTGAAGTTTTCGTGCATGGTTAACAGCAATGTTGTCACGAGGCTTAGGGCATTCCTTCAAAGAATGGTTGTAAGAACCACAGTTGAAACAACGAGCAGCATCATCCACTATCAAGCCTCTATAAAAGATAGAAGATAGAATGTAATTCAATCAATGCTATTTTTTTGATGGGGTTTTTTTTTTTTTTTTTGAGGGGGTGGGGAAGGGGGTTCTCAATCAATGACAGTCTATACAATCTTGCAAACAGTCGTGTGGCAGTATTAGATTAAGAAATGAGACTAAGTAAATATCTTGTGCAGGAAAGATGGTTAATTGGTTATGCAAGAAACTACACATTAATAGCATGTCCATGCTAAATATGCAAAAGAAGGTCATTTACCCATTGCCATCGGCAAGACCATCTGCGGAGGTCAAACCTAATGCATATCCACGATCATAAAGTGGCACAGAGGAATCCAAAGGATTGAAGCCATCACCTTCCTGTTTCCTTGTTTGGTTCTCTATCCAGAAAGACTACACATAAAAGAGCACTCAAAGGAACAAATTAATGTAGTACAAAAAAAAGGAAGGTATTTAAAGATTCAACGCAGCTTAATCATTTACAACTTCAGATTATGACCTATGCAACAGAAGAGGTATTTTGGCACTAGAAAAGTGTCATTGCTATCAAAGTAAAATATCAAGACAAAGCATATTCTGGTTAAAGATTGGATGCAGGGCATTAGGTCCAAACCAACTTTCCAAAATTTCAATAGAAAAACCCTGGCAACAGTAAAAGTAAACCCTGTTGTGCAAAAGGGTAAAATCCACACTAACAAACAGTACGAAAAAGTGGGAATACAGATCCAATCCAATTGCAGTGAAAATTCTAATGAAAGTCAACAGTGCTAATGATGTCACCACAGCATTGGCAGCTCAGAAAATTGTTTATTGGCTCGGAACTATATGATAAACAATTTCAAAAAGAGCTTGTAGATTTAGGACTAGGATGTCATTGGCTAGTCCTTTCAGTCGAAAAATGCAAGACAAGAAACTCAGTATAGGGAATTACCACTGCAGAGGTCTGTTTGACTCCTACCCTTAATGCAGGGAAGTACGTCTCTTCACCAGATTCTAGGACTTCATTTCCATCCTGCAGTTTAAAAAAATGCATAGACCAAACTATCTTGATCAACGATACAGACTTATAGCAAAAGCAAGAGGCCATAACTTGCACAAACATAAAATCTACATACAACCATTCTCCAATAGGAAAATATATGTCCACACTCTGCAATCGCACTTTATTAGGCCATATTTAGAGCACTTGCATATCTTAAGAATGCAACCTAAGCCATCTAACGTGGTTAAAATAAGGGGCTAAATTTTCTTTCTTCTACATAGCAATGTAATTAAGTTATCGCAAAGATTTGGAAGAGAGTGGCTGAAAACTGATTGCAGATGCGGTCCTCTCAGAGCATACTTCTATGGATCTTTTTTTCCTTTGAGTGAATGTTGTTTGATATGTAAGTTAACTAAAAGTTAGCCCATGAGGATCAAGAGAGGCCAATTCTGAAGAAAAAGGCTTTTTTTTTTTTTTTTTTTTAAACCACCCATTCAACTCATACACACACTTGGACAGATGATAACTCACAAGTGATTCTGTCATCATTTTTCTTAAGGTGATAGAGAATTACTTGTGAAGAAGAACCATTTTGTGCATGCCACGCTGACCACTGTTGTAAAAGTTCTTCAAGCTTCTGTTTGCTAGCTCTGCAAAAGTAAAGCAATGGCAAAAGATTTTGAACACCAATAATCCAAGCCATTTTAGTGGGAAGTCATGCCTCCAAACCAGCACATGATATAATAGTTTAAAAGTACTTGAAGAAGAAATTTCAAACATCAAGCTCAAATTTCCTGGATGCCAATATACAGTGAATAATTCCACCCTAACCTTGTTAAGCAGTTATATGTGACATGCACAGAAGATTGGTCCTCATCATATGTCATCCTTGCTCTCTTAACACCTGATACGCCTAATGTAGCAAGTTATGGAATGCTCAACAAAAATTAGAATTCCATTGCTGACGTCGACATGGTTTTCTTCAATATAACTTTGCAGATTGAAAAATTCTAATGAGTTTTGGAAACTTAAAATCCCATGAACAAAACTCATTTATAACTCTAGTACGAGAAAGCATTTGTAAAGATGGAGAACATAAAAAGAAGCTTAAAATCAACCAAAAAAAAAAAAAGCTTAAGCTATCAAATGTTCAAGCAGATACGATTTCCATCTGTAGAAAGGTTGTTGATGAGACTTTGATTTTGGAATTCAGGATAATTTTCAGCATTGACTCTAGCGCTGAAGTTATTCAGGTTCTCTGCAACTGCAACAATGTTAGCAACTTCGATATTGACTTGCATGACAGGTGAATCAACCAAATCCATGTCAACCTCTGTCTGGCAAGCTCCAGTCCCAACATCATCTTCCCGGAAAACAAAATTGTTCTGATCTATTTCACCTTCTTCCGGTCCACTATCAGCAGCATTGAACCTCACATTGTCAGCAGCAGTTGTGCCTTCCTCAGTAACAGTCTCCCCTACACGTAGGCCCAATTCTTCTTGATCTGTGGTGGCTTCTCCAGTTCCCATACCACCTTTACTAAGCCCAAAATTCTGCTCATCCATCACGCATTTCACAACTCCAGTATCGCCTTCTTCAGACGCAGAATTACTAGGTTGAGGATCGGCCCCGATTGGCTCAGAATCAGACTTACAGCTTTCACTATTCTCATTTCTATCTTCGAAATCACCGGAAACAGTTCCCATTTCCCGATCAAAAAGCACTTTCCCACATAACAAGCTTACCAAACCAAACAGAGCGGTCTAACCTACAATGAAATGAAGTCATGTCCCATGAGCAGATACCCGATCGCCATATCAGCCAAAAAAAATCATCATACTGAATATAATACTCAACCAAAGACACATCCAAAACCACTCAAAAATCAATAAGAAAGATTACTCTATAGAATTCTAACATTTCCTGAACACAAATGACAAGAAGAAATCAAACATATGTGCAATTACAAAAATAAAATCAAAGTTCTTTCAAAACCAAAGGGAAAGTAGAGAATTGCAAGAAAAGAAAACAGAATTCTTTGATTGGGAATTCTTTTTCGGCTTTCCTTTCTAAATCAGTAGTTAAAAGAAGATAAGATAAAGGGAGAGAGAAGAGACGCACACTTGGCTTCTTTTTCCTTCTCGTTTTCTGAATTTTCTCGGAAACCAAACAAGAAAGTTAGGGTTTCGATTAAGGATTTTACCTGAGGTGAGTGAAACTGTGATTCGTTTTTTTTTTTTTTTCTTTTCGAAGTTGCGTCTCCGACCGATGCGATTCGGATTTCTGACTCCAGAAGCTGAATCGAGGGCGGCGATGGGTTTTTCTGTGGGTCCCCTCCTAAATTATTTTCAAATCTTCATCTCCCCCAATTTTGTTTATTTATTTTCAATTCTATCTATTTATCCGCGGTCGTGGCTGTCTAGGAAAATGCTATTTTTATCACAAAAAATGGAAGAGCCAATTCTAAAGCAAAGGCAACAATTTTGGGTTACATAAATAACAATTCCAGTCTGCCTAGTTCTGAATTCTTAAGCCTTAATTGTTCAAAAAAAAGAACTCTTAAGTCTTTAATTTAACTAGCTGTTTTGTTCGAAATTTTCGAATTAACAAACAAATGTATTAAGTACGTGAAATTCTTACGTTGTGATATACATAAAATTTAAGAAATAATCCGCTCAAATTAGTAATTTTTTTTAAAAAAAAAAAAACTAAAAGTGTTATAGTAGTATATAGTTATGTGTCGACTTTAATCTAATTACCAAGTCAAAAGTATGGTTATTTGTCAAAAGTTACTTCTAACTTTTCTATTTGCTTAATGTGATCAAGTAAAGAATCAACTGGCAAAGTTTTACAATAATTTTGAGTCTGTCTAAACTCTAATTAGTTGAAGATAAATTCCTTCTCCTCTTTAACCATAAGCTCTTTCCAATGCTCTTAATTGATTCCATTTCATTGTGTTTCTCCTCTTCTACTGGTCCTTTCTTTGCAAACACTGGGCTTATATATCCTTTTGAACTCGATGCTGGTTCTGATGGACTTCTCTTGTAGTCTTTTTTAAGAATCCTATCATCACTTGAGCTTTCTGCTTCTAAGGCTGCTTTTGCCTTTGCTGTATTCTTGGCTGCTGAGTTATTGCCTTCTTGGAAATTCCAGCCAGACCCTCTACTGCTGCTGCCGCTGCTGCTTTCTCTAGACGATGTGTCACTAAGTGTATGGAAAATGGTGACACTTTCTTTTCTTCCACTTTGAAATGAGTAACTTCTTGTTTTCCCATTGAATATTGGAAGTAGAGATTTTGACTGCATGCCGGTTCGATCCCTGCCAAGACTGTAAGTCGTTGAGAGCTTTCTCTCAACCCCTTCTCGTTTCCGAACCAAATCTCTAAGTTTTTCGATCACTTCACTTGCCACTGCTTCTTCTGCAGCTTTTTTCTGCAGTTCTGTGATTGTTCTATTGAATTGTTTCTTCTTGAGTTGGAGCGAACGCTGAAAAGCCAAAAATGTGGCTAAGCATGATGGAGTGTAGAATTCTTTAGGAATTTTCACTTGTCTAGGCTTGTCAAGTAGGATAGTGCATGAACATCAAACTTGGTTTTGCTGCAAATCCAGTCTTGTACAATTCCCTAGTTTTTTTTTTTTTTTTTTTTTGTGGAGTGGAGAAGACTCTAATAAAAGGAAACTGCATATATCAAATCTTACTCGCTTTTCTAAAAAATTTCCCAAGTTCTGGCCTTGCAGCTTCTTTTTCCTCCAAAATATGCAGCAAAATCGTACAAGGCCAGCCATAGCTATTAAGAGTATGGACTCAAAAAGCAGGAACACCAATATTGTCCCGTCATTACCTGAAAGAATGAGCAATAATCACACTTTTGTAACAGCTAACTGATATATCATAATTTCTTTTCAAATAGAGGATTGAGGCTTGCCCGTGTAACTAGTACGGAGAGGCCTTGGACTTGTTTGTGAGCAGGTAGACACAAGCTTTTCATCTGGTAATCAAAAGAAAAGAAAAAAAAAAAAAGCCTAAAAATCATATCATCTGTAATGGAGATCTGAAAGTACATTGCAGGGAATGATTACATTTACTGTGACACAGTAGCGGGTTGCCAGCATCTGCATCATTTGCAAGAAAACAAGATATGAGTTGCTGTTGTAAAAATTAAATTCGCATCAGGTTATAGAAAATAAACTGATATGATATTTTATGTCAATTACAAAGGTTAAATATACACTTTGTTGGCAATATTCAGATGTAGGAGCCTAAGGGTTCCCCCATAGGCTTTTCATATTGTCTCAATCTAATGCTATATTAAAGTAGTGAACAATGAGACACTCCACTTTCTAAAACAGACATTTCAAAAGTGCCCCTGACCAAGTAGTGCCAAAGCATGGTATACATGACTTGTTAATAGAATCTCACTTGAAGCGGTGATAAATACAAGTAGAATTCCCTCGTCCAGTACAAAATGTCGCAGATCACTTTGAGACAGTAAGGATGAGTATTGACCTGACGAAGGACAAGTGAAAGCAGTTGCAGTTAACGAGCTATTGGACATCACAACAACGAAAGATGACAACTGAAGATGGAAGATATAATACAAGTTAAATATTACCGGGGTACTTTTCAGACCAATGGATGGTGCCTGTTGCAGGAATCAACAAGGTGAAGACCACACCTTTAGGTCTCATTGCTGTTACATAAGTGTATTCACCAATCAGATTGCCAGTTTTTCCCTCCATCTCTGTCTGAGAGATATATACAGCATAGCCTGAACAGTCAAGAAATGGACCAACTTGGGCAACACTATCCAATTCAGAGGCTTTTGTCAACTTCTTCAAAATCCCAGTTGGTGAGATTGAGTACAGGAATCCATCCAGCGAAGTAATAGATATCCAACCTGTGATAGTTAATGATCTAAGAAACAAAATGTGAAATGATTTGAATGATTTCCCAACAAATGCGTGTGGTTCAGTTTAAAAAATCTAGTTTCTTCAAGTTAGTCCCAAACTACAAACCACTATGATAGGACAGCTAGAAGCACTCTTCAATGTTAAAACACATATTTACCATTAGAATCCACAATGGGAGCACACTCTTCTGTACTTACTGGTCCAATAATTTGCTGCCATAAAATGTTACCCACGGTTACATCTAATGCCAATACCATAGACCTGACTGGTATGGTGACATACACACGGCCATTGTTTCCTGCTGTAACAGTGAAGTCTTTGTGAAATGAGCTTAGATCCTGGACCCAATTAAAATGAGGACTACGAAGAGACAATGAATAAAGTTCTCCAGCAGTATTTGGAATCTGCAAGATAAAAGGACAGATAAATGTCCACAAGCTCAAGATGATCATAGAAAAGGTCCTCATACTATGTACACATACTATTTCTAGTTAGAAACAGATAAGAAATTTACAGCTATATGTTGTTTTACATCGATAAGCTAACAATATGAGACTGGAACTGTCAACAATGTAAGTAAGTAGGCATAAGAAAGGCCTTACATATATGCTAGCTTCACATCGATCAATCACAGGGGCTGAGGTGAAATAACAGTCTGTAATGCCTTTGGAACAACCTAGACGGTATCCAAACTGGGAAAGAACTGGTCCAGCACTCCAAACTAGTCGCTTGCCCATTGTGTATGCAAACAGTCCTCGATTCTTGATATTGATAAATACATATGAACTCAATGTGCTCACAGCAAGACCAATAATTTGACCTGCATCTTGTTGACCTTCTTCTGGGCCAAAGAAGACTTCTGCAGTTGGTGGAGAAGTTCCAACATCAAGAAAATTGATTTGCAGGACTCTGTTCTCTGCAATCAAATATATCTGCCAGCACCATGAAGTAAGTCAATAATTATAGAAAATATAAACTTGCAGAATAATATGGCAACATTGCTATGTATTTTAAAAGCCAAAATGTAAATCCTAGACTTTACTTAAAGGAAAATGTGCCTTTAACACGCAAACTTGAAGGAACTGCACATTAAGTCATACTATGTAATCTTGCAACATATATCAGCCATACAAGCAGCTTTATCTATTCATTTTTTTTATCAAGTTACTCCTTTCCTCCGACAGTTCCTGCCATAAGATAGACTGTGTACTACTAGACTCTGACACTAATGTTGTAATGGAGGTGAACAAGGCAGAAGTCACTGAAACGTCACTGAAGTCTAGCATTTTGTCTTTTAGTTCTATGTTCTAGTTTATAGCCTGAGGAAAATGCAGCTGTATGATGGTTCGCCTATCAATATCATACACAAAACATAAAAAATTCAAACATAAGATTTCATTTATTTGCTTACTTTTCCTTTGCCACCGTGAAGTGGAGCCGTGCCAACATTGCAAGTGTAAGCCAAACGCAGGGTCCAAACAATGGAACCATTGCTTTCGAATGCAAACAAGTTTCTTTCAGAGCAAGTATATATCCTGCCATCATCTCCTATCAGAGGTTTTGAAAGCCTGGAAGGGGTCTCTGTTGAAGGATCCTGACCTGAAGAACAAAAGATTTACATTAGAGATTGATAAACAATTAACAAAACAAGACTGATAAAGAAGATAGAATTGCTCAATAGATCATGAGGGCAGCAAACTTATGCTTAAAAATTTCCGGCAAATTCTGCTATTTTCTGTTTTATGGTCCATCAGGATGCCCATGAAAGTCAGCTAAATAACAAGCAAAAGCCCTCCCCTTTTGCCTAAATCCCACATACTCCCCTTCCTTGATTCTAATCTGTGTCCCCCAAGACAGATGTGAGGCTCTTAACCATCGGGGCATCCGTCAGGGGAAAAAATTCTGCCGTTTTCAAGATAGCTTTGAGTACTAAACACAACAAGAATGCATTCATTTCTTAGAATCTAGTTAGCCGCTTTATCATCATTTTTTTTTTTCCTTCTTAAATCCATACGTCTATCTAATATATGCGCCTAAAATTGCAGAGGATTCAAGGGCCTTAGTAAAACAGTTTCAACTTCGATTTTGTGGGCTCTAGCGGTACCAAAAAAGAACGATAGAATCTAGTTTTTCCAGAAAAAAAAGATAAAACAACCCCTTAACTCACAAACCCAGAAGTAGAATTCCTGTTCCAGCTTCACTGTGAACCCCATTACCAGGAAAGTTGTTCACAAAAAAAAAAAAAAAAACACATGAAATGAAGAAGAAAAGACGCTTCATTTGGCAGTTTACAAATAAATCGAGAGACCCAGAGAGTTACCAAAGTAACTGTGGTATTCTGAGGAAACTGAGGCGATAATTAGGAGTAACAATAGCAGAAATTGAATCTGCATTGTAGAAACTACTGAAAAATATCTAAAGCTTTTTTTTTTTTTTCTTTTTTTGATAGCAAAATCTGAAATTAAGGTTTTCATTTGTTGGGTTCTCCAGCCCAAAAAGAAAGACAACGACGGTTACCAAACCGCCGCTTGGTTTATGGCGGGAACATTATAGAAAATTAATTTTTCTTTCCAAAAAAAAAATTGTTCTTTAAATTTTCTCAAAACAGAAATATAGGATCTTTTTTTAGTCCCAACCTCTTCTCTCTCAACTCCTGATTAAATTAGCCACATGGCTAATCTAACTATAAAACATGGTTTTAATTTTCTGAAAACTTTGAGCTCTCAATCCAAACCCTAACTAAAAAGATTACAAAGAATGCCCTAATCTCTGAATTTTGCATCAGCCTTATTTGTAAATTTTAACTTAGAGACAAAAATTTTATTTGCAGTGTGCTCAGGACAATCCTCTCATAAATACGTGGCACCGCTTTTGCTTTTTTATTTTAGAATAAAAAATAGACAGGGTTTTTGATAATTGAAAGGATGTTTATTTAACGGACACTAATCCCATATGAAGAGGGAGACGCGGTGGTGACTGATGATAGCCGTTCTTGATGTACTGATTTGCCCTCAAAAATGGATGGTTGCAGCAAGTAGGACAGGAACCTTCAAGTTTTGAATTTTATGCGATAACTTGTACTTTTGTTTGCTTATGGTGATTCATTCGGCGTCAGACAGACGGACAAAGATAACAAGAGAATACAGGGAACTTGGTGAATACAGGGAAGGACAAGCAGTTAAGCAAGTGGGGGTCAATTTTTTTCCTTGCATGTTGGTGGATTTGGAAGTGGCGCAATGACTATGTGTTGGGAGGAATCTCCTCGCTAGAATACTCAGCTAATTTTATTTTACATTAAGCGAAGGAGTGTGAGGAAGCATGGGATATAGGTGACGGTGGGGAGACTATCCGTAGAAGAGAAACCATTTTCATAGGGTGGTAATTGTCACCTCCTAGTTGCATTAAAGTTAATATTGATGCCTCAGTTCATGGCCGGAGCTATGCTTGCGCTGGTGGCTTAGCTCAAGACTTCTGTGGCTCGTGGGTTGGAGGTTTTGTGTGTAATATTGGACCAATTAATATCTTTGCTGTAGAAATTTGGGGCATACTTTAAGGTCTTAAAATTGGTTGGGAGAAAGGCTTTAGAGTTATCATTGCGGAGACAGACTCACAAATTGTGTGCCAGACCATTCTACAGGGTGGACCCACTACCCACCCCCAATTTAATTTGGTAGCTTGTTGTCAGGAACTCTTACAAAGAAATTAGTCTGTTCGTATTAAGCATGTGTACAGGGAAAGGAATAGAGTGACAGATTGGCTAGTTTCTTATACAGTTTCATGTGTTACTGGTTTAACGCTTTTGCAAGAATTTTTCCCAGGACTCTCTTTTTTTATTTAGGCTGATTTGGTTGGAGTTCATTTTCCTAGAGATGTAACTACTTAACTTTTAGGCTTGCCTTCTTTTTTTAACCAAAAAAAAAAAAAGATAACAAGAGAAGAAATTACGCTGCAGGCTTGTCATCGGTTCAACAAATATTGTCTTCAACAACTAGCTAAGGGGCTATTCGGACACAATCTTAGTTGTTACCACGGCCTCTACCATTTATCTGCACTCGCCTTCTAGAAGTTATGCTAGAAAAGATTGAGAGAGCAAATAAAAAAAAAAGAATTAAATTAAAATTTTTTATATAAGACAATACTATTTTTCTTATTTTTATGGATTAGTTTATTACATCTTATAAACTACTAACTCATTAGTTTATCACATTTTATTGACTGGTAACTCACATTAATGCAACCACTAATTTACTTTTTTTGAAAACCTATCTCTCAATATTTATTTCTTTCATACACAAAGGTGGAATTTAAAAGAGAATCAAGTTACATGCTACTCAAACTAACAAATGTTGGTATAAAGGGCCGGATCTTTTGAAAATCCATTTTAGAACAAATTATTACTACCGAAAAAGGTTTGTTGGGCAACTCGGAATGCACAGACGGTGTTCAAGTAAATTTATTACATTTAGCTTCTTTTATTTGTGAGAGGAAGTAAAATGTTTTGGTCAATGTTTATTATTGTTTAAGTTTCTAGCTTTTCCCGTAAAAGATGTTGCTAATAATTTGTCTTAGCCTCTTAGACCTACAGCTACAATGAAAAGCAAATTAATGGACCAGTTTGAAAGCTAGAATTGAAATCAGGTGAATATACAAAATCTTACCTTAGACTATTCATCTTGAGACAAATCTAATTCCCACGTTGTTCAAAAACAGAATACATGTTCAGCTGCAAATTTTTTACATCTCAAATTGGTTTCTTGTCAATTACCATCACTCCCATTAGTGCCCCACTACATGGAAATGCAAATATGATATGTATCCACTTGTCATCGGCTCTCTGACTTATGAAAGGAAAAATGGTGGAGGAGGGCAATAATGGATCTCAAATCATTCCATTCTATCGCTTGATATATTAGTTTAAGTGAAAACTTAATATATATTTTTTTATTATTAATTTAAATTCGAATTTTATAGATAATGTTTGTGAGATTTTAATTTTTGTAATTATCAAATTTAATTATAATTTTTGCTTTAATTCAAAACTTATTAATATTGTTTGGTCGGTTTGGAAAATACTTACTCGGACCCAATAATACTCGTATGATAGGTACTTTCATAAGAGTTGAGTTAAATAAAACATATAAATGAGAGATATTTTAACTCTAATTTAGAGGTCGAATAATTAATAAATTTATGATTTTTTTTTTAATTTTAAAAACAATCATTCCATTCCCACAACTGTTTATCGGGAAATGAACTGACAGGACACCCCACTGTTATCCTCCTTGTATAATGACAACAGACATGAACTAATGCCCAGTAACACCACGCAGAAAGATATCGGAGACCTGATGGGTTGAAGTACGAGAGGACTTTGTGCTGTTGAATAAGAGAACTTGTGCTCTCGCGTGGCGTTGGCTAGGTAATTAAAAGTTGCTAGAGTTTCATTTTTAAATGTGAAGAAGATTAAGACAGTGAATCCAAAAATTTTTAAGGACAATATTGAAAAGTGGATTTAGACTATACACACGTTATATTTATTATTTATTTCTATCTTATTTACAAGTATCAATAATTATAATTAATTATTCTCTTGTGTTTATTTATTATTATTTGTACACAATTTACTTATTTTTTATATCATATTTGATTTATTTTATTTCCTCACGATAACATGATTTAAGCAATTTTTTATATTATTTAATTCACTCCCTCTTAGATATTTCAGGACCAATAGTCTGAGATAATTATTATTGATACCAATGTTTCATTCTTATTAAGAGTGGTGTGAGCCACGTGCAGAAAAAAAATAGAGAAAATGTAAGTGGGCCAATTAGATGTTTTATTTGCAAGAATAATGCTTCTACTGACAAAACTTTTGTTTGACACAGGTTGTAATTGTAATATTCCATTTCAGAATATAATTTATCAATTTGCCCAGCCCAGTTTGTCTCTTTTGTTGCAATCATGAGGATGCTCACTCACGGATGCACATGTCGATGGTTGGCACTTGCCTTTATGGACATAAAGTTTATTTTATATAGTTTGTGCTAGGGAGAGAAAATCAGAATTTCATTAAATTTCAAAGCAAACTTAGTGCATAACAGATAATAATGAAAGACAATCAGCATTCAGATGGTCATATGCATTATAAATATTTCTGTGCCCATCGCCAATTTTCAACCATCTCTTCAGAGACGAGCGTAGGGATATGGGTCTCTGGGAACGCATTTCCCACCAATTGCTGGCGTGCCAATTATTGTTGTTGCTAGTTGTTAGCTGCTGTGCAATATCAGAGACAGAAAGCCATGAACTTCAAACGTACATCATCCAATTAGACCATTTCCACAAGCCTGATTCTTTCTTAACCCACGAAATTTGGCACCGTTCCATCCTGAAATCATTGTCTCAACCTGCTGATGACCAAGAAACCCTGCTCTACTCTTATAGCCATGCCCTCAACGGCTTCAGTGCCAGGCTGACAAAATCTCAGTTAGCCCAGATTGAAGAATCTCCAGCTCATCTTGCAACGTATGAAGAGTCCTTCGGCACTTTGCACACCACTAGAAGCACCCGCTTTCTTGGCCTGAATCACAACTATGGCTTATGGCCTAGTTCCAACTATGGTGAGGGTGTGATTATAGGAGTCATTGACTCTGGAATTTGGCCGGAAAGCGAAAGCTTTAGTGACAGAGGCGTGCCTCTTATTCCAAAGAAATGGAAGGGAAAGTGCGAGAATGGGACTGCATTTAGTCCTTCCATGTGCAATAAGAAGCTAATTGGAGCTAGATCTTTTAGCAAGGGACTCAAAGCTGCGGGCTTAAAAATTCCTTCACCGGATGTGGACTATGATTCGCCAAGAGATTATGCTGGCCATGGCACGCACACCTCATCTACAGCTGCAGGCAACCGTGTGTCTGGAGCAAATTGCTTGGGACAAGCAAGAGGGACAGCTAGAGGGGTGGCTCCACTTGCACATGTTGCCATGTACAAGGCAATCTTTAAAAGCGACGACGACAAACTTATTGCAAAAACTGATGTGCTATATGCAATTGATCAAGCAATTGCAGATGGAGTAGACATCTTGTCAATGTCTCTTGGCTTCCCGCCAACACCTTATTTCGAAGATCCTGTTGCCGTTGGAGCCCTCTCGGCCATAGAGAGAGGGATTTTTGTCTCGTGTTCAGTTGGTAATGAAGGAGAATTTTTCACAGTCAATGACGGAGCACCCTGGATCACAACCGTCGGTGCTTCCAAAATTGACAGGATTTTCACTGCTACATTGACTCTAGAAAGTGGATTCATTATCGAAACGCCATCATACTACTTCCAGAACATGTATATCACTGATATCCCTCTTTATCACTCAATATGCAGCCCGGGTGAATTTACTGAACATAAAGTTACTGGAAAGGTAATTTTCTGTGACCAAAGCAGTAAAGTTAATGTTTCACAACAGGTAGACGAGCTCCAGAGGGTAGGTGCAGATGCGGGAATAGTCATATTAGACATAGTATTATGGGCTCCAGTCGACTACACAATCCCCCTCATGATTTTATCCCCTGCTTCTGCTGCTCGGCTTAGAAATCACTTGACCAAGTCCAGTACTTTGCCAAAGGTGAAAACTTTGAGTATGATTTCCACCAAAGTGGGAGTAAAACCAGCACCACAGGTGGCTTCTTTCAGTTCTAGAGGACCAGACTTGATCAATCCGGGCATTTTAAAACCAGACGTTATAGCTCCAGGGGTGGATATTTTGGCAGCGTACACGCCAAACAAGCCGTATATGCAACTAGGCCAATTCAATTTGGTGACAGATTATGCGTTGAAATCCGGCACATCCATGGCAGCACCTCATGTTGCTGGCCTCGGAGCTCTGATTAAAAAGGTGCATCCCAAATGGAGCCCGTCAGCCATCCGATCTGCTCTCATGACCACAGCTTATATCATAGACAATACTGGTTCAACCATGAAGGATCTCAAGACAGGCAAGGCAGCAACACCTCTGGCTTTTGGTAATGGGCACGTAGACCCCAACAAAGCCATGGATCCCGGACTCATCTACGACATGAGCTACGGAGATTATGTTGACTTTATATGCAGCCTCGGCTACACGGACAAGCAGACACGTGCAGTCATTCGGGGAAGTCACTGGAATTGCAGCCGAAAAACGCAAGATTTGAACTACCCTTCTTTCATGGCCTTCCTAAGCAATGAATCCAGCTCTCACACTGTGAAAAAATATAGCAGGACTGTAACAAATGTGGGGGGTAATACAGCTATTTATCGTGCAACTATTGACAACATTCCTGAAGGTCTGAAAATCAGGATCGAGCCTCAGACCTTGTCCTTTACTCGCAAGTATCAGAAGCAAAGTTTTACTTTGAGCTTGGAGATTGACAGAAAGGCACTGAGATCTGATGAGATCTATGCTTTTCTTAGATGGACAGACCAACACAACCATGTGGTGTCAAGCCCAATAATGGTCGCCACTTCCACGGAATAAGAATATGTTATGGTCTTAATGGCCCATTTCATTCTAGCTCCTTTTTCCGCGGTTGTTGCTTTGTTATTGTTTTGTGGTCTCTTTAAATTCCTATTTCCTGTATTCGACCATGATGTAGGAAGTCAGTTAATTCAGGAAGTGTAGGAGCTGTCTGTATAAAACAAGTGTTATTGGTATTAAAATCATCGTGCAATATTAAAAACCCAAAACACTGTTATTTTTAATAAGCAATTTATGGGTTGTTTATTAGGGATTTTTAATTCGAATTATATTTTTAATAAGTATAATATATTTATGATATTACACTACAAAATAAGTAAAGTTTACTGAAAATAAAAAATAAAAAAATAAATTTATATGACGTTAAATAATGAGTAAGTTTTACTCATTAAAAAAAAAATAAGATTAACAAGTATTATTCTATATTCATAAGATAATAAATTCACACTATAACTCATATATACATATCTTATTAATTAACTAAACATGAATTAAGATGAAATAATTTACTTCTATCTTATACTATTCTATCATAACTTGTGAAACAAATGCAGTCATATATTATAGGGATAAGCCTCATTTTAGTTCTAAATCTTTTAAAATTTTTTCAATTTAATCTTATCTTGTTTTTTGTTTTCACTTCAGTCTTATAACTACAGTTTCAATTTCAATTAAGTCATAACTTTGATAGAATTATGTCAAAATTTAAAAAAAAACATATATGATTCAATAGAATACACAAATACAGTTAAAAAAATTGAATTCTATTGTTAAAAAAAAAGAAAAATACTTTATTAGATACGTTTTTAAAAAGAGAAATATATTATTAGGAGATATTTTAATTTTTTTAATAGCACATTTCATTTTTTTACCTGTATTTGTGTATTTTGTTGAGTCAAATTTGTTTTTAACATTTTGAGTTGATGCAAGTTAAGATTTAATTAGAACTGAAACGGTAGTCATAAGACTGAAGTTAAAACAGAAAAAATATGAAATTATGTTAAAAAAATCTTAAAAAGTTTAAGAGTCTATTTGTCTTATTTATTCGATATTACTGTTACTAATTGTTGTTTGTTAATTGTTATTTTATGTTACTAATTGCTGAAAAGACTAATGAAGTGTTTGATTAATTTTTTACCTATTATTATTATTAAATAATTAAATAACTGATTTAGACATTTAATTTATATTAATATATCTCATTGACAAAATTATTTTTATATTTGTATACTTTCTATTTTTAGAATAAATATTCTATAAATAATATTAAAAATTTTCTCACTTAATTTTTAATTTTTTTAAAAAAATTATTAATATTTATAAGAAAGTAAAAAAATAAATATTTCAGATATTTTTTAAAGTGTTAATATTTATAAAATTTTCAAATGAAAAAAATTATTTAAAAATTATTAAAAAAATAAAATTATTGTATTTATATAAATATTCATAAAATAGCACAATAATTAAAATTTTTAATTTATATGACAAATAATAAAATAATAAAATTTTATAAATAATTTTTTGAGAATAATTTAATTTATATAATTTACAGGTCATTCCTCGGTAGGAGGGTTTACTATGCTACAAACCACAGTCACTAAACTCATCATTCAACAGCCAATGAAAACGAAATAGAGTCCAGAAAAGTCAAAGATAACAGAACAAGAGAGAAGAAATATTAGTCTACTTCACAGCATACGCATGCGCAGATTTACAATTCAATCTCCTGCTTGCAATTGAAATCAGGGGAAATTTCCCGTCCAAAGACCATCAATCAACTACCGTACACTTGGAAAAAACACAGCGTACCCTACAAATTCTACGGTGCGAGATCACCGTACCCGATAAACCCTACCTTAGCAATCGCCGCGGCCATTAATTCTTTTCCGGCTGCCGAACTTCCTCCGACTAAGCTGATGGCACTGGTTCTATTGCCGGGAGAAAGTATCTTGGAATGAGCGAATTTTTCATAAAAAGGCTTGCAATGTCTTCGTCTCCAATACTTAACCGCAACGACGATTCTGCTGTTTTTTTATTTAAACGAAAACAGTTGGCTGCCCGATGGCTTTTTAGCCTAAAAAGTGTTTCGATAATAACAATTTTTTTATTTTAAGTAATAAATTTTAAATTTTAAATAATAAAAATTTATCATTTTTTTATTATATAAAATATAATTATAATTATTATAAATTATAAATTTATTATTATCCAAACATTCTCTAGATAAAAAAATCCCAGTCTCTTAAGTCGTGCTCTTAATCTCTTATTTAAGTGAGCACTTTTACACTTTGAGAAGAAAAAAAAAGTTCAAAATATTATTTGAATAAAACTGATCAAAGTTTAATATATAATCGATTAAATTATAAGTGAAATTAAGTAAAAGAAAATATTTTTTTATTATTAATTGTAATTATAACTCAATCGATTGTATATTGAATCCAACTAATTGTATTAAGATAATATTTTAATTTTTTTTTTTAAAAAATGTAAATTTTTTCTATTCAAATAGGGAATGTGCAGTGATGATGTCTACAGGAGAGAAATATTGACCTCTTGTTTCCTGACGACTTCTTTTTTCAAATCCTGATTCATTAGCCACCTGGCTATTCCAACCTGAAAACGACATAGTTTTAATTTTCCGTAAACTTTACCCCGCAAATCCAAACCCTGACTAAAAAGATTAAAAAGAATCCCCCTGGTACTTGAATTTTGGCTCGGCCCCGCTTGTAAATTTGAACTCGAAGACGGTAATTTTATAGCCAAAGCCAATAGATTGACAGGGTTTGCGGCGATGATAGCAGTTCTTGAAGAACTGATTTGCCCTCAAAAATGGATGGTTGCAGCAAGTAGAACACAAACCTTAAAGCATTGAATTTCATTTTATAAGGAAACTATTGCATTGCCAAACGATTCGGTGATTGAATTCTTTTGTTTTTAAATTTTTTTTTAAAAAATTAAATTTTAAATATATTTAATATTATTTTAAATATATTTAATATTACTTTAAATTTTAATTTATTTTTTTTTTTCGAAAAAAGTAGTATAGATTCTGTTTAAATACTCAATATAGCCATGCATGTGTACTGATTTGATAATAACTAGTACTTTTATTTAATTACGGTGGTACATTCCACTTCAGACAGACAATAATAGAAAACTAGATAAGAGATTACGTTGCAGGCTTGTCATCAGTTCAATAAATGTTGTCTTCAACAACTGGCTAAGGGGGGCTTATTCTTCAGCAACTGGCTTAGTGGCGACCATTATGGGGCTAGACACCACATGCTTGTGTTGGTCTGTCCATTTGAGAAAAGTATAGATCTCATTTGAACTCAGTGCCTTTCTGTCAATCTCCAAGGTGAGAGTAAAACTTTGCTTCTGATACTTGCGAGTAAAAGACAAGGTCTTAGGCTCGATCGATATTTTCAGCCCCGCAGGAATATTGTCAATAGTTGCACGGTAAACAGCTGCATTATCCCCCACATTTGTCACAGTCCTGCTATATTTTTTCACAGTGTGAGAGCTGGATTTATTGGTTAGGAAGGCCATGAAAGAAGGGTAGTTCAAATCTTGTGTTTTTCGGCTGCAATTCCAGTGACTTCCCCGAATGACTGCACGTGTCTGCTTCTCCGTGTAGCCGAGGCTGCATATAAAGTCAACATAATCTTCGTAGCTTATGTCGTAGATGAGTCCCGGATCCATGGCTTTGTTGGGGTCCACGTGCCCATTACCAAAAGCCAGAGGCGTTGCTGCCTCGCCTGTCTTGATATCGTTCATGGTTGAACCAGTGCTGTCTCTGATATAAGCTGTGGTCATGAGAGCCGATCGGATGGCTGACGGGCTCCATTCAGGATGTGCCTTTTTAATCAGAGCTCCGAGGCCAGCAACATGAGGTGCTGCCATGGATGTGCCGGATGAAAATGCATAATCTGTCACCAAATTGAATTCGCCGAGTTGCATGTACGGTTTGTTTGGCACGTAGGCTGCCAATATATCCACCCCTGGAGCTATAATATCCGGCTTCAAAATGTCCGGATGGACCGGGTCCGGTCCTCTAGAAGTGAAAGAAGCCACTTGCGGTGCTGGTTTTACCCCCACTTTGGTGGATATCATAGTCAGTGTTTTCACCCTTGGCAAAGTACTGGACTTGGTCAAGTGATTTCTAAGCTGAGCAGCAGAAGCAGGAGATAAGAACACGAGGGGTATTGTGTAATCTTTTGGAGCAAATAATACTATGTCTAATATGACTATTCCTACATATGCGCCTACCCTCTCAAGCTCGGTCATCTGTTGTGAAAAATTAACTTTACTGCTTTGATCACAGAAGACTATCTTTCCAGCAATTTTATGTTCAGTAAGTTCACCTGGATTGCATATTGAATGATAAAAGGGCGTATCGGTGACATATATATTCTGGAAATAGTATGATGCCGTTTCGATAATGAATCCACTTTCTAAAGTCAATGTAGCAGTGAAAATCCGGTCAATTTTAGAAGCACCGACGGTCGTGATCCAGGCTGCTCCGTCACTGATTGTGAAGTAATCCCCGTCATTGCCAGCCGAACATGAAACGAAAATCCCTTTCTCTATGGCTGAGAGGGCTCCAACAGCAACAGGATCTGCGTAATAAGGTGTTTGAGGAAAGCCAATAGACATTGACAAGACGTCTACTCCATCAGCAATTGCTTGATCAATTGCATATAGCACTGTTGGTTTTTAGGGAAAGCTTGGAGGTGGGAAATCAAGCTGAAAGTTGCAGAACATGGCTTCAATGCTTGCTGAAAATTGCAGCAGAGACAAAGTCTCTGGTTTAGTGTTTGCAGCAGAAACAAAAGAGCTTGCTGGAGAGAAATTCCAACAAGGGAGAGGCACACATTTGAGGTACAATCTGACCTCTTTCTCTCTCAACTTCCATTGATCATAAACCTCTTATATATAGAGGTGATTTACAAGAGCAGTACATATAGCTGTTACAATTTCTGCAGTGCTTTCAAATTCAAATTCAAATACATAATGACATCACTACTTGACTAAGCAAGCTATGATTATACTTAAGACTGAAATTATCACATCAACAGCTACTAGGCAAGCTCCAGCATCTTCAAATCAGCAATCATAACAGCCATAACTGATTTTTAAATACTGGAATGCAAAATGGCAGCAACATGCTTCAACACTCCTCCTTGGTGCTGTAATTTTGCATGCTTCAAACTTTCTGGTTTGGAACCAATCTTCAAGGATGGTTGGTTGACATGGAGTCTTCAAATTTTTTGGTTTATGGAAACCAGTCTTCATTTGTATTTGGCTCCTCTAGAGCCTTCAACTTGCTGGTTTTTGAAGCCAGCCTTCAAATGTTTTTAGCTCACATGGAGCTTTCAAGTTTGCTGGTTAAGAAACCAGTCTTCAATGGTTTTTGTGCTTCATTATTTCTCCTCCTGAAGTCATGGAGGTCTTAAAGCTGAGTTCATTCTTTTTCTCCTCCTTGAACTCACAATGGAGGGTCTTCATATGCTCCACAAAGGATGCAACTTGCTGGAAAACAAAGGTTTTCCTCAAACTTTTGAAAGATGAGGCCTATGATGCCTCTACACAAATTGCAACTAACAGGACAAGGCTGAACTTAGAAGTTGCAGGAAAGGATTTTGTTGTTTTAGACCTAAAAACTTGGGAGTTTCAGGTTTTGATTTTACTGCAATTAGAGAAAAGAACAATAGCAAGCAAGAAGAAAGGAGAAAAGAGAGGTTTCAAATGCTTGAGTGGGACAACTCTCTGATTTTTCCACATTTTTCAAGTAACAACTCTCTCTTTCTCTCATTCATAGCAGGTCTCAAGAGGATCTTCCTGCTCTGAATGCTCTGGTTTAGTGTTTGCAGCAGAAACAAAAGAGCTTGCTGGAGAGAAATTCCAACAAGGGAGAGGCACACATTTGAGGTACAATCTGACCTCTTTCTCTCTCAACTTCCATTGATCATAAACCTCTTATATATAGAGGTGATTTACAAGAGCAGTACATATAGCTGTTACAATTTCTGCAGTGCTTTCAAATTCAAATTCAAATACATAATGACATCACTACTTGACTAAGCAAGCTATGATTATACTTAAGACTGAAATTATCACATCAACAGCTACTAGGCAAGCTCCAGCATCTTCAAATCAGCAATCATAACAGCCATAACTGATTTTTAAATACTGGAATGCAAAATGGCAGCAACATGCTTCAACAAGCACATCGGTTTTTGCGATAAGCTTGTCCTCGTCGCTTTTAAAGAGTGCCTTGTAGACGGCAACATGTGCAAGTGGAGCCACTCCTCTAGCTGTGCCTCTTGCTTGTCCGAAGCAATTTGCTCCAAACACATAGGCGCCTGCAGCTGTGGATGAGGTGTGCGTGCCATGGCCCTCAAAATCTCTTGGCGAATCGTAGTCCACATCCGGTGGAGGAATCTTTAAGCCCGCAGCTTTGAGTCCCTTGCTAAAAGATCGAGCTCCAATTAGCTTCTTATTGCACAGGGAAGGACTAAATGCAGTTCCGTTTTCGCACTTTCCCTTCCATTTCTTTGGAATAGGGGGCATGCCTCTATCATAATAACTTTCACTTTCCGGCCAAACTCCAGAGTCAATGACTCCAATAATCACGCCTTCACCATAGTTGGAACTAGGCCATAAGCCATAGTTGTGATTCAGGCCAAGAAAGCTGGTGCTCCTTGTGGTGTGTAAAGTGCCAAAGGACTCCGCATACGTTGCAAGATGAGCTGGAGATTCCTCAATCTCGGCTAACTGAGATTTTGTCAGCCTGGCACCGAAGCCATTCAGGGCATGGCTATAAGAGTAGATCAGCATTTCTTGGTCATCAGCAGGTTGAGACAATGATTTCAGGATGGAACGGTGCCAAGTTTCGTGGGTTAAGAAAGAATCAGGCTTGTGGAAGTGGTCTAATTGGATGATGTATGTTTGAAGTTCATGGCTGTCCGTCTCTGACACTGCATAGCAGCTAACAACTAGCAGTAACAATAATTGGCGAGCCAGCAAGTGGTGGGAAATGTGTACGCTGAGAGCCATCCCTGCGTTTGTCTCTGAAGAGATTGTTGAAAACTGTCGATGAGCACAGAGATATTTATAATGCATATGACTGACAATCCGAGGTTATAGTTGACAGGAATGTCTGAGGTCTAAAAATGAAGATAAAAGCTACGGTTCCAGATAAAAAGGAGCCCAAAAATACGTTTGAATATAACTACTTAGATTTAATATGTAACTGACTGGATTTTAAGTGTAATTAAATATAAGAAATTTTTTTTCTTATACTTAGTTGTATTTGTAATCCAGTTAGTTAGATATTAAATTTAATCAATTGTATTTGGATGTTTTTTTGAACATATTTCTCTCTAAAAATGTAACATTGTTAAAAAATGAATTGTGTTAGTACGCACGATATGAGGAACAACTCGGACACTATCAGAATTGAGAACACGTTGAAAAATGAAAGGAAATGCCTTTACTTGAAGGATCAATCATGGCACATGCCCAAATTGTCAGGCTTTGTTCGATTGTTCATATTAGTTGTGGAAACAACAAAAATCCTCAATTCCCATTCATTTGGGATCGATTATAATGCACTAAGTTTGCTTTGAAAAGTCTAATGGAGACATGGTATCCTCTCCCTTGCAGAAACTTCGATAAAATGTGGTGTTGACAATGAATCTATGGCTTTAATTAACTTAATGTCCATCAAGCAAGGGCCAATCACGGACATGTGCATCCGTTAGTGATCCTCTTCATGATTGCAAGAGACACTGGAGCCGGGCACCTTTACATTTTTATATTCTAATATATTTTATTGGGACATAAAAATTTAAGAGAAAAGAAAATATTTCTACCTCTAAGTCGAGAAATATTTATAGATTTTAAAAGATTTACAATAAAATTTACTGATCATTTATTTATAAGAATTCTAATAATAATTAGCGATATTTGAACTTGAGATCAAACGTATTAACAATCAAATCTTCAATTATTGCACCTACTCTTATGGACTATTAAACTTTATATTCTAATATGAAACAGTACGACATATATACATCATGTGAGCGATGTAAACAAAAGATTTTTTTTTTTAAGTGCTAAAGCATTATTCTTGCAAATGAAACATCGATTGGCCCACTTACCCGCATTATCAATGGGGTCCAATTAATCTTTTAGACAAAACTTGAAAAAATTCTTCTAATCGTTGATGCAGCCCAAGTTGCCAAATGAAAATATCACCCTTTCCAAAATAATAATAATAATATTCAAAAAATTGCTGAGATTCTCCTTTTAAGCTGATTTTAACAAATTACTTGCACTACATTATCGATTTGTTCATAAAAAGTAATAATCAGAAGACAAAACTCGTTGGGGCGTAAGCACTGTATCAGAAAGAAGAAAGGATAATTGCTCAATAAAAATGAAAATTTGAAAACATTCCACCATATTAATATTGTTTTGACAATGATATTATATATTAAAAGAAAAAAAAGGGTTCCATATTTCTAACACAGCTGGTTAGAATGTTCCGTTAAAATTTTTTTATTTTATGTTTAAATTTTAGCAATTCTAATCTTATTTTTTGATTTGTTGATCTCTTGTAAAAAAATTAAAATAAAAAAAGGAAATAGGGCACCCAATACTCATCTAGCTCGTGCTTGGGAATGTAAAATTCCTTCTTTGTAGAAGGAATTCCAGTAAATTAAGGGACATCCTCATATTTGAGAAGCAAATATGAAAAGAAGGAATTGGTGGGACATAGGGGCATTTTCCCACGAGTCCCCCCCCTCCCCCCAAAAAAGAAAGTTGTTGGAATAGGGTGGGATGGGGCCAGCCTGTCATTCTTTTTTTTAAAAAAATTATTTTTATTAAATTTATATTTTTGTTTTAATTATTAATTTTTACTCTTTAAAAATAAAATTTATGTTATAACATACTATTTTCTTTCTTTTTATATTTTACTTATTCACAAAAATAATATTTTAATTATTCTTTTTTTACATTATACTTTCTCAAATAAAAAAAATATATATTCTTTCTTTATATTTGTTTCTCAAACCTTCGTCTCTCTCATATTTCTCTCTTCTACTTTTTTTTTTCAAATAAAACAAAGGTTTGGGTGCGTTACTAAATGAAAATTCAAGACTATATATATATATATAAGAGTCTTGTTATGTGGACGTAAAAAAAAGAAGTAGAACGGATGGAAAAAACTTTTTTTTGTAACTCGCTGACTTATTTGTGTAATTAAATACTTAATTTTTATAATAAAAAATAGATTAAAAATACTTTTAAATTTCGTTGTAATAATTCAACATTCCGTTTTATAAATGAGTTGGCAGGTTATATAAAATTTTTTTTCCAATCTCTTTCTCGTTCATCATATCCTTTCCACCAAAAATTTTCACATATATATATATTAATCAAAGCGAAAAGAAGCAAACTGATGTTTTTGTTGCATGTGCAATGACATCACATCCTCTTACGTCACTATACCAACCAGAACCAAAAAAAACGCTCGAGTGAGAGGCACAAATGGAGAGAACCTTACCTCATTTTCTTTGCATACGAGGAATATTATAATATTGTGGTCCAATACACGCACACACACACATATATATATATATATATATATATATATATATATATATATATATATATATATATATTTGTGTGGGCCGTTTAACAGAAATCTAAGTTAAAAGCTTTCATATTCAAGTTTTAAATTTTAATTTTAAAAAAATGTATAAAATTTATAAAAATAAAAGAAAAAAAAGATAAATGAATGGGCATGACTGAAAACGTGATAGACACGCGATAATCTGAACCGTTAGATCGTAAAAAATTAATTAAATTTTAAAAAATAAAACATAAATAAATTATTAAAAATTATTAAATTAACAATATATTTTTTTCATATTTTCTTAACATATCTGAATAATAATTCTCAAATAAAAGAAATTAATGTCATGGTAAAATTTACAGTCTATTAGAAAGAAAATCTACAGCAGAGAACAATGATTACTTTAACGAATCATGAGCCTAATGAAAGAACAAAAAATCTAAAAAAGCTAAACACTTGATTTGAGAACGCGAGGCCTTAATCTAAACTTACATAAAATTAACATTTTAACAAAGTTTAAATCAGCGGTCAAAATGCGTATTGTGTCTCATTAACGGTCTTTATGATCATTTTAGCAGACTATTGTTGCTGTGTCTCTCTGCTTTTATGCAAATATTTTCGATGTCTTCACATCGAATTTGTGTACGAAATTACATAATTTAATGCAATGATTTCTGATAGGGTGAAAAAAAAAAAAAAGAGAACGCGAGGCCATCGCCCATCGGTCATATCATAATTCACTGGTGGGTCCATTGAGTAAAAGACAAATTTGTCACCGCCTAAACCCAGCACCCCAGGGCCATGTATGAATCGTATAAATAAGGATGGTAAAACCGTAAAAGTGCTTTATGCCATTTTGTTCTTTTTTTTTTTATCCACCCATTTTATCCTCCTTTTAGAAAAAAATTTGAAAAATACAAGAGATGATGAACACATTAATTGATGAAAAAAAAAACTTATTAAGTACAGTTTTTGTGGGATTCACCATACAAAATATGTTATAGAAAACTTAACAGAGATTGATGAACCTCACAATGTAATTATATTTAAATAATCTTTTATGTTTATCGAGTTCAACTATTTAATATTTTTAACGCAGAGATTAATGCTCACTTTAGAGACTTCACCCTTTTGTTTTTAGAGGTGACTGGCAGGATAATATATAATAGAATACTATAAGATAGGGTAATATATAGGCCAGGATAAGTCATATCTTATCCCATTTTTGGAATTACCTTGAACAATTTGAATAGTTGAGCTTGGTGTAAATAGCAGTAATAACCTTATAACAAGTGGCCAAAATTTCTAACTGTTTTTTTTTGGTCTAGTTGTGAGGTTTGAAAGGATTTATCAAAGTTTCAATAAAAAAATATTTTGAAAATTGGGTTTATTTTATATAATAAGATAGTATATTAAAATGATTGATGAAATAAAATTAATCTATTACAATAAAATAATACTCTTATTTTAATTTATAAGCTTGAGTACTTAGTCACACCCTCAAATGGGGGTGGAAGGAGCCCCTTTAAGTAGAGAAAGGCTGTCAAAGAGAGTTGGCAGTCTCCAGAATAAACTGAGTTACGTCTCCCCCATTTAGGGGTGCGATATATTAATTTTACCGTTAGTTTATAAAAAAAAAAAAAAGAATTTATGCACTTCCTTATCCTTTGCACACCAAGGGATTAAATTTGTTATCCGCAACAATTCTCCGGAGCTTCCTGCCAAAATTTGGAGGTTTTACATATTTCTCATCGACCATCAAGCATAATGCTATAGTATCCATCAAGGATTAGAACTTGCGCAATTTGTAAAGCCCAAATGCAATTTTATTACACATAGGAGATTTTAAAAGATTAGGTTACGTTTTTTAGAGAACATTTCAGTATTAGAGTTCAAAATTTTTATTTTAGAGGTCTTAAATTCAAAATTTAGAATAGAAAGGAAGGAATTTATAAAAAAAAGAGCTATTCTCATTATATAATTTATGACCTATCAAATTTTTTAAATGAATAAAAAGATATGAGACTACGCATGCGTATTTGAAAGCCATTGCCTATTTGAAAGCCGTCTTGTCATATGTAATTATTATAACATAAAGAGGATTAACTAGCAAAAATTGTTAATAAAAATATAGCACAAATTGTGAAAATTTTATTTTTTTAGTCTTTTTTTTAAATGATAATGAGAAAAAAGAATCAATGAACAAAAAGAGAAAAAAAAAAGATACCACTTCATAGTCATATAATTTGCGACATATGAAAGATACGTAGTTAATCTAATAATTTATTTATTTTTATTTTTTTTAAATTTAATACTCTTTTTACTATTCAACAATCTAAATCTTAACATATTAATTTTATATTTGTCTACATAATTTTTTATTTCTTACATGGTTGTACATGCTGCATGATGAGTTAGATTACAAGTATAGCCTATATTGCTCAGTTTTTTACGGGTAAAGCTGGCTACTTCCGCACTTCAGCAAGTGTAAAATAGTGGCTGCAGGAACCGTATATGAATATACGATAGTTGCGCGAACCGTGTATGCCTAGAAATGGCCCTCTCGTACTTGAACCCACCAGGTCTCCTGTACGTCTGCGTGGTGTTGGTGGGTAATCTACTATCAATGCATTTGATACATAATATAACGTAGGACATCATGCGATAAATTGGTTAACCTATATTATGTCACCTTATGGCATATACTAAAAGCAATCCATACGTCCGACTCCTAAAATTGTCTTTATAAAAGGAGGGTAGTAGTGGGGTGTCCCGTCAGTTCATTACCCAACAAACAGTGGTGGGAATAGAATGATTTGAGGTCCATTTTTGCTCTCCTGAAGCCTTTTTCCTTTCAGAAGCCACAGAGTCAATGACAAGTGGATATATCATGTTTGCAGGCACATGGATATCCATGTAGTAGCGCACCACTGGGCGGTGATGGTAACTGACAAGAAATCATTTTGAGAGATGCAAAAAAAATTTGAAGTTGTACCTGTTTTCCAACTTGTTTCAATACTGGCTTTCAAATTGGACCGCTAACTTACTTTTTAACAGAGCAGGTAGGCTTAAGAGGTTAAGACAAATTATTAGCAATATGTTCCGTAGAAAAAGTTAAGTGACGGCACTTAGAATGTAACAGAAAATATAAATCAATATTATCTTATTTGATTTCATGAATAAATGAAGCTGAAAATTAAAAAAAAAAAAAAAAAAACTTTAACACCTTCCTGTGCATACCATGTTGCTCAATTAAAACGTTGTTAGGTGGCAGTAATCTATTCTAAAATGGGTTTCCAAAAGATCCGGCACTTGATAGAGGGGAAGCCAGCTAAAAAAAAAAAAAGATAAAAGGGGAAATCACTTCAATTTGGGCCCATAACGGGCCGGAAACCAAGCACCTCGATAACCGACCCACTTGATAAAAGTGCCCATAGGCCTACTGGCTAGTCCAATTTCAATAAGGAGACAGAAATTGCTGGGGAATGGAATTTCTTTCGTAAGAGTGAAATGTTAGTATACGGTAATTTTAAATCATTGCTTTTTTTTTTAGAAAAAAAATTGCTTAAGGAATGGCATATGCCCAGCGGCAATGGACAAACAAAAAAGAAAGGAGTTACAATAATAAAATACACAATGGAACCCGCCTAGAATGAGGAGGGAAAGAGAATTATTGATGTTTATAAATTATTTCACATGGTCGACAGGTCATTTCATATCTTTTTAAGTTTCAAATGGTCATCCCATCTTAATATATATTTGTAAGTTGTATGCCCTTATTAGTTTTTAGTATATATTATGAGATTTCATATACACCCACCAAAAATATATTATGAGATCTACTTTACTAAGAAAAATTAAATTTACTCTAAAATTTATTATATAATTTATATTATATTTTATATTTTGAACAATAATATTTACTTAGAGTTATGTGTATGTATGAACGTGAATATATATATTTAAATAGTCATATCTATACTCTGTCAGTTTTTAATTTTTTCAACATTAATATGTTACTGTATCCACATTTGTCATATCCGTATCACAATGTTTGTGTCACTCTCTATATCTGTACAACTTTGTTCATAATTAGAAGTTTAAGAACTAAAATAGACTAATATGACCTGCCAACCTTTGTGGAACTTCAGGAATAAGCCGTACGTCTTCTTGGCGATGCCGAAGCGTCCTTACCGGGGACTTCTGCATCTCCATTGCGTATGTCAGCAGCCGTATGTCTGCATCTTTACCGCTTCTCGGATGATGCTGCAGGGTATCCCTTAGCTCCTCGCTTTCTTTCTGAGTCAAATGGAACCATTCCTGTTCCTCTTAGTCGTTTTCTCTTTTTTGTTTTATTTAGAGTTAACATACAATAATATTATTAATTTTACCTAAAATAACAAATTTAATACTAATTTTAAAAAATAACAGTTTACTCATTTTAAATTTTTGTATAACAAATTTAATATGTTATAAAATTTTTTAAATAAAATTTATCTGTTTGATAATGTGACACTAGTATATATGATTATTATATTATCGAAATAAATATATTTTTATAAATTTATTATTAAAATTAATAAATTTTATTCATATAAAATTATTACGTGCTAAATTTATTACAAAAATATTTAAAGAGGAGTAAATTATTAATTTTTAAATTTAATATTAGATTTGTTATATTAAGTAAAATTAATAATATTTTTGTATATTAATTTTTTTATTTATAATGATTGTCTTTGCAAACGTGTTTGCTCTTTTTTTTTTCCTTTCATTTTTTATTAATAGATGAATAACGTAAGTTTTCTTTCGGTTTTCACAATTTTCTTTTTTAGTCTTTTTTTTGGTCCAATCTATCAATGCAGTAATCATCAAACATAAATTTGAAATTTAATAAACTCGAAATTTGAACATCCAAAATCTGAAGTAACTCGGTCTGAATCTGATGTGAATGGCACCATATGTTCGCCATGCCATCTCTAATTGTAGGATGCGACCCACTTGCCTGATCCGGCGTCGTTTCATCGTTGATATGTTACAACCAGCGCCAACAAGCCCTTTTGTCCACTCTGGGTTCGTCGGTCTACGGATTTATCATCCTACAGTCTACAGTCACTGTACTCATCATTCAACAACCAATGAAACCGAAGTAACATCCTAAAAAGTCAAAGATAAAAAACAAAACGAGAAGAAATATTACTCTACTTCACACCATACACTTGCGTGGATTTACAATTCAATCTCCTGCTTCCGATTAAAATCGGAAGAAATTTCCTATCCAAAGACCATCAATCAACTACCGTACCCTCCGATAAAACAGAGCGTACCCTACTTTAGGAATAAACTCTACGGTGCGAGATCGCCGTACCCGATAAACCCTGCTTTAGAAATAGCCACGGCCGTTGAATCTTTTCCGGCCGTCGAAGGCTCCTTGTCTCATCATGGATTGCAAGGCTGATGGCTCTGGCCCTGTTGCCGGGAGAAATTATCTGGGGATGACCGAATTTTTGATAAAAAGGCTTGCAATGTCTTCGTCTCCAATACTTGACAACAACGATTCCGTTGTTTTCTTTATTTATATAGGCATGGTGTGGTTATGATGTCTCGGGCTAATGTTACTAAAAGATGGCATAGTTTTAATTTTCCGTTAAGCTTCACGCTCCGATCCAAACCCTGACTAAAAGGATTACAAAGAATTCTCGTGGTTCCTGAATTTTGGCTCGGCCCCACTTGTAAATTTTAAATCGGAAATGGTAATTTATAACTCTAAAAAGTTATTTTTTTGAGAAAAAATTGTTTGAAAATTTGCTCAAATGTAATAAATTGAATTCAACGTCCAACGAGTTGAATTTAGTGTGTAAAAAAATAATAATAATTTTTTTAACTATATTTATAATTAAAACAGTTATAAATGAATTTAATTAATTACATTTAAATAAATTTTTTAATTTTTTTTTTCTTATCAAAACAATATGACAGTGCTCTTTTATAACCAATAGATTGACAGGCAGTGATGATAGCAGTTCCTGAAGAACTGATTTGCCTTCAAAAATGGATGGTTGCGGCAAGTATAACAGGAACCTTCAAGCATTGAATTTTATTTGATAATAACTAGAACTTTTTTTTTTTTGCTTAATTATGGTGATTCATTCCACTTCAGGCAAACGGACAATGACAGATAACAAGACAAGAGATTACATTGCAGGCTTAGTCATCAGTTCAATAAATGTTGTCTTCAACAACTGACTCAGGGGGGCTTATTCTTATTCCGTGTAAGTGGCGACCATTATTGGGCTTGACACCACATGGTTGTGTTGGTCTGTCCATTTCAGAAAAGTATAGATCTCATTTGAACTCAGTGCCTCTCTGTCAATCTCCAAGGTCAGAGTAAAACTTTGCTTCTGATACTTGCGAGTAAAAGACAAGGTCTTGGGTTCGATCGCTATTTTCAGGCCCGCAGGAATATTGTCAATAGTTGCACGGTAAACAGCTGCATTATCCCCCACATTTGTCACAGTCCTGCTATATTTTTTCAGAGTGTGAGAGCTGGATTCATTGGTTAGGAAGGCCATGAAAGAAGGGTAGTTCAAATCTTGTGTTTTTCGGCTGCAATTCCAGTGACTTCCCCGAATGACCGCACGTGTCTGCTTCTCTGTGTAGCCGAGGCCGCATATAAAGTCAACATAATCTTCATAGCTTATGTCGTAGATGAGGCCGGGATCCACGGCTTTGTTGGGGTCTACGTGACCATTACCAAAAGCCAGAGGAGTTGCTGCCTCGCCTGTCTTGAGATCGTTCATGGTTGAACCAGTGTTGTCTTTGATATAAGCTGTGGTCATGAGAGCAGATCGGACGGCTGACGGGCTCCATTCGGGATGTGCCTTTTTAATCAGAGCTCCGAGGCCAGCAACATGAGGTGCTGCCATGGATGTGCCGGATGACAATGCATAATCTGTCACCAAATTGGATTGGCCTAGTCGCATGTACGGTTTGTTTGGCACGTACGCTGCCAATATATCCACTCCTGGAGCTATAATGTCTGGTTTCAAAATGTCCGGATTGACCAGGTCCGGTCCTCTAGAAGTGAAAGAAGCCACTTGTGGTGCCGGTTTTACTCTCACTTTAGTGGAAATCATAGTCAGTGTTTTCACCTTCGGCAAAGTACTGGACTTGGTCAAGTGATTTCTAAGCCGGGCAGCAGAACCAGAGGATAAGAACATGAGAGGCACTGCGTAACTGAGTGGAGCCCACAATACTCCGTCTAATATGACTATTCCTACATATGCACCTATCCTCTTGAGCTCGGCCATCTGTTGTGACACATTAACTTTACTGCTTTGGTCACAGAAGATTACCTTTCCAGCAACTTTATGTTCAGTAAATTCTCCTGGGCTGCATATTGAATGATGAAAAGGCATATCAGTGACATACATGTTTTGGAAGTAGTATGATGGCGCTTCGACAATGAATCCACTTTCTAGAGTCAATGTAGCAATGAAAGTACGGTCAATTTTGGAAGCACCGACGGTTGTAATCCAGGCTGCTCCGTCCTTAATTGTAAAGTAATCTCCTTCATTTCCAGCCGAACATGAGACGAAAATCCCTTTCTCTATGGCCGAGAGGGCTCCAACCGCAACAGGATCTGCGTAATAAGGTGTTGGTGGGAAGCCAATAGACATTGACAAGACGTCTACTCCATCGGCAATTGCTTGATCAATTGCATATAGCACATCAGTTTTTGCAATAAGCTTGTCCTCGTTGCTTTTAAACAGTGCCTTGTAGACGGCAACATGCGCAAGTGGAGCCACTCCTCTAGCTGTGCCTCTTGCTTGTCCGAAGCAATTTGCTCCAAACACATGGGCTCCTGCAGCTGTAGATGAGGTGTGTGTGCCATGGCCCTCAAAATCTCTAGGCGAATCGTAGTCCACATCCGGTGGAGGAATTTTTAAGCCCGCAGCTTTGAGTCCCTTGCTAAAAGATCGAGCTCCAATTAGCTTATTATTACACAAGGAAGGGCTAAACGCAGTCCCATTCTCACACTTTCCCTTCCATTTCTTTGGAATAAGGGGCATGCCTTTATCAGAATAGCTTTCACTTTCTGGCCAAACTCCAGTGTCAATGACTCCTATAATCACGCCCTCACCATAGTTGGAACTAGGCCATAAGCCATAGTTGTGATTCAGGCCAAGAAAGCTGGTGCTCCTTGTGGTGTGTAAGGTGCCAAAGGACTCCGCATAAGTTGCAAGATGAGCCGGGGATTCCTCAATCTCGGCTAACTGAGTTTTTGTCAGCCTGGCACCGAAGCCATTCAGGGCATGGCTATAAGAGTAGATCAGCATTTCTTGGTCATCAGCAGGTTGAGACAATGATTTCAGGATGGATCGGTGCCAAGTTTCGTGGGTTAAGAAAGAATCAGGCTTGTGGGAATGGTCTAATTGGATGATGTATGTTTGAAGTTCATGGCTGTCCATCTCGGACACCGCATAGCAGCCAACAACAAGCATTAACAATAATTGGCAAGCCAGCAACTGGTGGGAAATGTGTACGCGGAGACCCATCCCTACGCTTGTCTCCGAAGAGATTGTTGAAAACTGTCGATGAGCACAGAAATATATAGAATGCATATGACTGACTATCCGAGGTTATAGTTGACAGGAATGTCCGGGGGCAAAAAATGAATTGTGTCGGTGGGCATGATACGGGGGACTACTTGGCCTCTATCAGAATTCAGAACAAAGGTGAATGGTAACAATGAATCTAAAGTTGCAATTAACTTTACGTCCATCAAGCAAGGGCCAATCATGCACATGTGCATCCCTGAGTCCTCCTCTTCATGATTGCAAGAATAGTAATCCATCCTCTTCATGATTGCAAGAATAGTAATCCACTGGGACCGGGGACCTTTACATTTTTATATTTTATGTTTTTTTGACACATAAAAATTTAAGAGTAAAAAAAATATCCCTATTTCAAAATTATGATATTGTTGTAGGCTTTTAAAAACTTATAATAAAAGTCACAGATTATTTATTCATAAAATCTCTAATAAGAGTCAAAAAAAATTTTAAATTTAAGATAAAATACGTGGAAAAACTCTACTCTTCATTGATGCATCCACTTTTTTGGACTTTATGTTCTAATATGAAACAGTACGGCATATATCCATCATGTTAGTGATGTAAATAAAAGTAATTTTAGTGCCAAAGCATTATTCTTGCAAATGAAACATTGATTGGTCCACCTACGCGCATTATCATTGGGGACCAATTAATCTTAGAAAAAACTGGAAAAAATTCTTCTAGTCTTTGATGCAGCCCAAGTTGCCAAATAAAAATATTACCCTTTCCCAAAAAAAAAAAAAAAAAACAATAATATTCAAAAAATTGCTGAGATTCTTTTTTTTAAGCCCATTTTAACAAATTACTAGGACTACATAATTTGCTTATAGAAAGTAACAATCGGAAGACAAACTCGCAAGGGAGTAAGCACAGTATCGAAAAGGAGGAAAGATAATTGCTCAATAAAAATAAAAATTTGAAAATATTCCAACATATTAATAATTTTTTGACAATGATATCGTGTATTAAAAAAAAATAGGCGTTTCATGTTTGTAGTACAATTAGTTAAGATATATTATTAAATTTTTTAATCTTATATTTGAATTTTAGTGATTTTAATATTATTTTTTAACTTGTCCGTCTCTCTAGTAAGGCAAAAAATAAAGAAAAAAAGGGAATAGAGCACCCAATACTCATGTAGTGTGCGTTGCTAAATGAAAATCCAAGACGCAAAAAGGGACAAAAAAAAAAAATCTTGATGAAAACAAAATGAACCAAGCTGATGTTTTTGTTGCATGTGCAATGACATCACACACTCTTACGTCACTATACCAACCAGAACGAAAAACACGCTCGAGAGAGAGGCGTAGATGGAGAGAATCTTGTATCATTTTCTTTGCACTCGAAAACGAACATGCCCAATTCCGTCAAAAAAAAAAAAAAAACGAACGTGCCCAAATAAGAATTATGTTCCTTAGTCAAATTAATGCCACGAAAAATTATACGGAGAATATTATTATACTGTAGTCACACACACACATATATATGTCATTTAAGAGAAATCTAACTTAAAGATTTCTATATTCAAATATTAAATTATAATTTTGAGAAGACATGTTAAATTTATGAAAATAAAGAAATTATTGCCATCATAAAATTTATGGTCTCTTATGTTGTGCTTGTTGTGCCGTGGAAAGGTGGGAAAAAGTGGAGAAAGGGAAAGAAAATGATGAGAAAAATAAGTTATTTAGATAAATAGAGAAAGTTATGAAGAAAAAAATATAGAAAAAAAATGAAAAATAATTTATAAAAAAATGATGAAAAAAATAAGTTATTTAGATAAATAGAGAAAATTAAGAAAAAAAATATAAAATAAAAAATAATGATTATAATTTTTATTTTCTCTACTAAGAAAAAGCACAACAAACACACAATTAGAAAGGAAAATTTACAGTAGAGAACAGATATTACTTTTTTGGAGATAGTGGAGGGCAAAGCCCAAAAAAAAAAGCTAGCTAATTATAATTTTAAGGAGATGAACTTTAATCATGTGCTTAAAAAGAATGCTCAGTGAACCAGCAGAAGAATTTTGGAGGATTATGAGTCCCGTCCTTTAATTCAGTGCATAAGAAACAAATCAATCTGCTGCTATGCTCTGTTATCTTTGCAGCACACATAAACAAAATGAATAAACTGATTGGTTACAAATATATGAAAAAATATATTTAAAAAAACATATAAAAAAATATTTTTAAATTTTGTTACAATAATTTAAAATTTTGTTATATAAATAAACTGACTGGTTGTACAAATAAATTTTTCTTATTTATTTTTTCGTTTGCCAAATTTCGTCTACTTACCTTTTCTGAAAAAGGAAATTCAAAAAGCTAAAGGCTTGACTCGAGAAAGTGAGACAAAAAAAAAAAAAAAAAAAAAAAGAAAGTGAGGCCATAGCCCATCGGCCACATCTTTTTTTCGATAAAATTCACTGGTGGGTCCATTGCGTAAAAGACAAATTTGTCCCCGCGTACAGGTAAGCACCCCAGTGCTACGTATGAATCGTAGACATGGACGGAAAAAATTATATTATCTGAAAAAAAAAAAAAGTTTGAAATTTTATTTGAATGTAATTATTTATATTTGATGTGTAATTAGTTAAATTTAATATAAAGAAATGACAGTGATTTTTTTTTATTTTAATTGTACATTACAAATTAAATATAAACAGTTGTATTCAGATAATATTTTTGATAATTTTTTGTCTGAAAATGTAATAAAGCTCGATGGTAAAACCGAAGTGCTTTATGCCACTTTATTCTCCTTTTAGAAAAAAAATTTGAAAAATGCAAGAAATGATGAACACATTCGTTGATGAAAATAATAAAAAAAGTGCTTATTAAATACAGTTTTTGTGGGATTCAGTTCACCATACAAACTATGGAGTTGGGAATTTAATAGAGATTAATGAACCTCGCAATGTAATTATATTTTTATCGTCTTTTATCTTTATCGAGTGAAACTATTTAATGTTTGTAAGAAGAGATTAATGCTCACTTTATAGATTTCATGCTTTTGTTTTTAGAGGTGATTGGCAGGATAATACATAAAGAATACTAGAAGATAGGATAATATAGGATAGGATAAGTCATAATTTATCTCATACTTAGAATTACCTTGGACAAATTAAATTGTTGAAGTAGGAGTAAATAGCAGTGATAACCTAATATCAATTAGAAAAAATTTCTGACTCTTTTTTTTTTTTTTTTCTAGTTATGAGGTTTGAGAGGATTTATCAAAGTTTTAATTAAGAATATTTGAAAATTGGATTTATTATATATAATAAGATAATATATTAAAATGATTGTGATGAGATAAAACTAATATATAATAATAAAATAACACTCTTATTTTAATTTATGAGTTTGAGTACTTAGTCACACCCTCAGATAGGACAGGAGGAGCCCTTTTAAATAGAGAAGGGCTATCAAAGGGAGCTGGTAGCCCACATCTCCCATGTTTCCCCTGCTTAAGAGTGCCCAACTAATTTTATCGTAAGGATGAAAATTATGTACTTCCCTATTCTTTGCACACCAGGGTGTTAAATTTGTTATCCACAACAATTCTCCGTAGCTTCATGCCCAAACTGGAGGTTCTTCATATTTCTCATCGACCATTAAGCATAATGCTAGAGTATCCATCAAGGATTTGAACTCGTGCAATTTGTAAAGCCCAAATGCAATTTTAATACACATAAGGGATTTAAAAATTTGAGACTACGCTTGGGTGACTATTTGAAAGCCGTCTTGTCATATCTAGTTATTATGACATGGAGGGGATTAAGTAGCACAAGTTGTGAAAATTTTATTTTTTTTTAGTATCTGTTTTCTTTTTTTAATGGCAATGAGAAAAACGGAACCGTGAACAAAAATAGAGAACAAAAAAATCACCCAGTCAATTAGGTTATTTCTTATATCGTTGTACATAATAATTGATCAGTTAGATTATAAGGATAGTCTATATTACTCCATTTTTTATGAATAAAACGTGTACATATAATCTCTTTCATTACTTCATTCTGCTTAGGGAACCGTGTACGCCTAAAACATGGTCCTCTCGTACGTGAACCCATCAGGTCTTGTTATGTCTGCATGGTGTTGGTGGGTAAGATACTATATGTCTCGCTCCTAAAATTGTCATTATGTAAGGAGGGTGGTGGCAGTGGGGTGTCCCGTCCGTTCATTATCCGACAAACATTGGTGGGAATGGAATGATTTGAGGTCCATTTTCGCTCTCTCTAGCCTTTTATCTTTCAGAAGCCAAAAAGTCATGGCAAGTGGATACATCATATTTGAAGATAAATGGATGTGCCCAGGTAGTGGCGCACCACTGTGAGGTGCTGGTAATTGGCAAGAAACCATTTTGAGATGCAAAAGATTTGAAGCTGAACACGTTTTTCACCTTGTTTCAATACTGATCTATAATGTATGGACACTTTTAAAATAATCTTGAACACGTATCAGATACTCTAAAATGTGTCTAATAAAAAAAAATAAAAGTGAAAAATTTGGATATGTATGTTGAACACTTTTAATTTATATGTCTTGAACATCTAATATATCGGATTAGATAATTTTAATATATGTGTTTGATATTATCAATTAGTATGTTATATATATATATATATATATGATTATGAATTATACGTAGAAAAATGTTAAATTTATTAAAAAATATATTTAACTTATATATATATATAATATTTAATATATGTTTAATAATCGTATCCATATCGTACCATGTTTTAATTTTCTAGGAGTTTTCATATGTTCGCGTCTTTGTTGTGTAGCACTTTGGATATTGATTTTCAAATTGGACCATTAATTCACTTTTCACCCGAGCAGATAGGCCTAAGAGGCTTAGATCAATTGTTAGCAATAAGTTCAACCGAAAAAGTTAGGTAGCAACACTTGAAACTTAACAGAAAATATAGATCAATTATATTTCACTTAGTCACACAAAAAAATAAAGTTGAATATACAAAAATTATTTTAACACCTTCTTGTACATACCATGTTGCTCAATAACACATTATTAGGTGGTAGTAATAATCAGTTCTAAAATGGGTTTTCAAAAATCCGGCACTTGATAGAAGGGAAGCCAGCTTAAAAATTTTAAAATAATAATAATAATAATAATAAAGGGGTTTAGCCCACAATAGGCCGGAAACCTAACACATCGACAACCGAACCACTTGATAAAAGGGCCCATAGGCCTAGTGGCTAGTCCAATTTCAATAAGCAGACAGAAATTGCCGTCCTATATCCCATCGGACAGTACCAGAACATAATTACATAAATCAGGGGAGCAACAAAGAACAGCCAAGAGATTAGTACAAGCAAGAATAGCCCAAGAACTTAAGACAGAAGTTGTTTTCTCTCCCTCTCTCTCTTTTTTTTCTTTCATTTTTATTAACTGATGAATGAAGTCAATTTTCTTTTTGTTTTCTTTTCCTTTCTTTACAGTAATCATCAAACATAAACCCTTAGAAATCTGATTAATTTGAAATCTAATGTAAATAGATACTGTGTGTTCGTTATCTCTAATCGTAAGATGCGACTTACTCGCTTGATCTGGCATCGTTTCCTCGTTGATACATTTTTGTTCGTTCGAAAAAAAAAAAAAAGAGAAATTTTGGTGATATTTCAACAATTTTGTTAAAAATTATTGTATCTGTGATTAATTGATCAGCAGCGCTGACATCTATTGATCGGCGTGATCACACTTCTCATCACACCGTAACCAACCAACCAACCAACCAGCGCCAACTAGCCGTTTTTTTCACCCAGGGTCGTCGGTCTGTGGATTTACTATCCTACAGTCTACAGTCACTAAACTCATCGTTCAACAGCCAATGAAAACGAAGTAACATCCAAAAAAGTCAAAGATAAAAAGAAAAGAAAAAAAGAAATATTACTCTACTTCACACTCAGGAAGCAATTTATCATCAAACGACCATCAATCAAATATCGTACACTTTAAAAAAGAGAGCGTACCCCACTTGGGAAACGAATATTATTACAGAAAAAGTTACGTTACTTAAAAGAAATTATTTAAAATTTTATTCGAATATAATTACTTGAATTTGATATGTAACTAATTAGATTTTATATGAAAAGAAATAATAGTAATTTTTTTTTATTTTAATTATACTTAAAATTCAGATAATTACAACTCAAATACAAATAATTATATTTAAATATAAATAATTACATTCGAACAGAACTTTTCACAATTTTTTGTTTGGAAATGCTGATGACAACGGTTTTCCCAAAAGGATTGATTTTCGTATCGGAATTCGGAAAAATTAATTCCCGAGATTTCTTCTGGAAACAAGTCTATGATAATGTTTTCTATACCAAATATTATCTAGTGGAGTTAACTGAAGGAGAGGTACTATTTCTTGTAAGATATTCTGTTTCTATTGGTGAAGATGGTTACTTTGTCAATGCTCGTGATTTCGGTTATGATATTGATGACCATTTACCCGTGAGGACCTTTTTTTTTGCTGCATTCAAGATAGATTTTGAGAAGCAAATTGTGGGTACCTGTCAAGAGTTTAGGTGATGCTGCATTGTTTGTGGGTTTCAACCACTCATTTTCTCTCTCAATTCATGATCATGCGGGCGGAGTTGATGCCTAATTCAAATTATTTTACTAATGACAAGGGCAATTTGAATGGTTTACCTTATGAAGGTTATGACATGGGTGTTTACAATTGGAGGCTACTCTATCACACCTCTCTGTCATCCTTTTAAGTTTAGAAGGATCCTACCCCATCCAGTTTGGGTTTTGAGGCCAAGGCCATAATATATCCACTCTCTCCGGATCCTTTTGTAAGCATGGCTCCGACCTTTCAGGTGAGGACCATCTGTAAATGTTCCTTCTTTGGCTTTCTTTTATTCGTCAAGTTGTATAATAACTCTTTCTTTTTTTGTTGTTAAATGTCAATGCAGGCAAGAACCAGATTGAGACTGGTTTTTTTGTTACTTCTCTTTTGATGAAGGATGGTGTGATGGAATTTCCTTGGATGTTTATGTAGGAATGGTTTTGATTTATAGGTAAAAAGCCACTAACTTTTAAGCGACAAACTAATTGTGTTATTATGTATAAGATTTAATGTCTGATATGATACTGCAGGGAGATTAATGTACTGTTCCCGCTTGACTGCCTAGGCTCACCCGTTGCTTCCTTTAAATGATTCTCTACTTGTAAAATAGGAAACTGTATTTTGCCAACGGATGTGGATTTGCTTACATTTTTTTTGCTTAAAGGAGAAATGATTATACTCAAAGCAACGTGTCTTTAATTATCTGTGCTGATGATCTTTCATTAATGAGAAAAAGTTCGTTGGTCAAAAAAAAAAAACAAAGAAAAAAGGTTCACAAGGATTTTTTTTTTTTTTAAATTCAAAAGAATTGGAAAGCATAAGTGGTACTTTGCACTGAATACACTCAAAGATAGGTTCAGCCTATTAGGCTGAAATATAGAGAAGCAAATTTTATGTTCTTCAACAAGGGTTATTGCCCATTTATCAAATTTGGAGTTTAATTTTATCGAATATTTTAACAAAAATTTAAATTCATAATTTTATGGTACGAAAGAAATCCTCTCACTTTGTATTCACAAGAATTTTTAACATTATGGTTAATCGTTTTTAATCTTTTAAGAAAATACTCTGCTGTGTTTCATTAACAAAACATTATCGGCGTTAAAAAGTTGGAAGGAATAGGGACGTGGGTCTTCCTTGAGATTTTTTTTTTTATAAAAATTATTATGTACAAATAAATCAAATAAAAAAAAGTATATGTTATGTGGAAATTGTTTCCTAAAACAATGAGTTAGAAATTTTTTTGTAACTATAAGAATTTATAGTGTAATAAAAATAACAGTAATTTTTTTTATTATACTTGTAGTCAATATAATTACACAATAAATTTATATAATTTTATTATGAAAATTTTTTCTAAAAAATTCCTCCAAGATATGTAATAGAGTTCAATAGAGGAAATACCACCTAAACTAGTAATCTGTACTAACTTGGCATGCTTCTTACTCGTTCAACTGGAATTTGAGTTGCACAAGCAGCATTTGACTTTTGAATTAATCTAAAAATTAATTGTGATTCTGCACTCCTAGTTTCAGATTTATTGATATCATTTAGTTTATTTATAAGAGAACCGATTAGATCTAATAGTTCTTTTTCAATTAATTAGGTTAAATGAAGTAAACAAACAAAATTACTTCAATTCTGACCGGTAAATTTAATACCGATATATTTAATAATTTATTTTTTTGCAAACAAAAAAAATGTATAAGGTGAATAATAAAATAAGCAAAAGTTGCAAATCTTAAATGTGATTAATGTTTAGACATCATATTATTTATATATATATATATATATATATATATATATAGAGGGTTCTCTTGAGACATAAGTTAGTGGACAGAAAATTTATCAATAATACAACAGTTATTATTATTTATACAATAAGACTAGTAAAATGTGGTATAAAAAATTATTACATTATTTTTTATTATCACAAAAAAATTAACTTTATTATACAAATATATCTTACAGTTATATTATACAGTTTTCTATCCATTTCCTCCAACGTTTATATATATATATATATATATATACACCGCGAGCCTCCCCTTCCCCCTCCCCCTCGATGTCCATGTCGTCAAAACTTAGCCACCAAGTGTTGTTCCGGGGTCCGATCGTCTATACATAAGAAAAGCGAGCGATTCTTATAATTTTTTCTCCGAACCCAGAAAACCCTACTTTAGCAATCCTGACGCCAGGCAACAATTTCTTCTCCCTCAAACTTCCTCCGACTAAGCCAACAGCCAGCAGTATGTGGACTTTGCTGTGCAGGACCGCCGCGAGAACTAAGTTACCTTCGTGTTTCTCCAACCATCTTCTCAGAAACTCTCGCAATGCAACTCACAATAGCTCTTCTGTTGCAGCGGCGGCGCAATTTAAGGTTATGTCTTCAGCTTCCCCATCGTCATCATCGTGCTCTTTGGCGTCAGCGCTAAATGCTTCCAGGTTCGGAGGTTTACGGCATCAATGAAGAGGACGATTACAATTACTATGAAGGTTTCTACTGCTTGGGAGAGAATAGGATCAAGAGGATCCGAAAAACTCGAGACCTCCCTGACGAAATTATCTTCTCAAACTGCAAAGGTTCTTCTAAAGGATGGCTTGCCTTCTTGAACAGCTTGGACTGCCGAACGTATTTGGTCGATCTGTTTCTCCGAGTTCTCGAAGAATTCTCCATCTCCCTTCCATCCTCAGTTTACCTCACTTCATGGAAGCCATTCCCATTCCAATTCCGGACAACCCTTGTCCCGAAAAGGACGTTTTAGAGTACGAGACTAATGGCACTGTTACGGAGAGAAGTGCTAGTCAGCAGAGCAATATTTCAATCAAAAGGCTTGCAATATCTGACCATGAATTGAACAAGAAGGATTTGGATTTTGTAGTTATGATGTGCCCGGACGATGGGCTTGGACTAGCCTTTTGTAGAAATGGAGACTCTGCCTGGACGCTGTTACCAGGGTCCTCAACCTGTGTTAAGGACGTCGTCTATTCTAAAAGGAACAAGCTTTTCTATAGTATTGTAACTGAAGATGGCAAGTTTCAGGCTTGGGACTTCAACAATGCTGATGATAAGGGTTTTCCCAGAAGGATTGATTTTGATTTTAATGTTCCCTACGGTGACTTCCATTACCCTGATTTCTTCTATAAACATGTCCAGAATAATTTGTGCAGCACCAAATATTAGCTGGTGGAGTTACCGGATGGAGATATTCTATTCCTTGCAAGATATTCTGTATCCATTGGCGAAGATGGGTTCTTTGTCAATGTTGATGATTTCCCTGATGACGTCCATTTTCCCATGAGGGCTGCATTTTTTGCTGCATTCAAGCTAGATTTTGAGGAGCGCATTGGGCTACCTGTCAAAAGTCTAGGTGATACCGCCTTGTTTGTAGGTCTCAACGAGTCATTTTCTCTCTCAACTCGTGATCATCCGCAGTTGATGGCCAATTCAATTTATTTTGCCGATGACAAGGACAATTGCATCTACAATGACATTTGCCCTTATGGGGGTGAGGACATAGGTGTTTGCAATATTGAAAACTACTGTGTCACACCTCACTTTTATCCTTTTCAGTTTAAGAAGATCCGACCTCCTCCAATTTGGGTTTTAAGGCAAAGGCCATAATATATAGCCACTCTCTCGAGCTACCTTTAGCTACTTATGTAAGTAAAGCTCTAATCTTTGGGGTCTTATTATTCCCAACTTTCTCTGTTCTCATAAGTAAAATGGTTGTTGACATGATGGGTTCCTTTATGTTCAGGAGAGATGCAACTTGGTTTGCTAGAAATTTGATCTCATGCTGAAATTGTAACAGAGTGTGCCTCTTCCACATTCTTTAGCTCTAATTTCTTTCAAGTCAGGGACACTGCCCGAAAAGAGGACTGGCCTGAAAAGAGGGACTGGCTCTGTTATATTTTATCTGTGCAGGCATTTTCAGAGTGCAAACTGCCATTATTTTTTATAGGATAACTATGCCATGGTTGCCGCATTTGCTAATTTTTTTCATTTTTCCCTTTTCTGGCGCCCAACATTTATAGACACATCTGTCATCATTTGTCTAGCACCCAACACACAAAGCCACCAACATCATTTAGGCAAATTTCGTACACCTGAAATGGAGGATATGATTTAATGATGAGATTCTCTTAGGCGGCTCGGTGCGGTGAGGTGGGGATTTCTCAGTTTCTTAAAATTTCAGTAACTGAGCAATGCAGTTCTTGGCTTGCTAATTTTCTCATGATATTTAGTTACTGTTGACTTGCAACTGTAGATCTCTCTCGTTAGAATTGTCACTTTCCTGTAAAATTTAAATTAGTCTTTAAATTTCAACTAAAAAGCAAGTTTTCTAAATTTCTTACCACAAAAATGTTAGTGAGAGTAAGTAAGAGATGCTGCCATCTTTTGTACCACTTAGAAAATAGAGTTTGCTTGTTTACGTTTTATTATTTGTAGATTTGTCTTAAATATAGTGAACCATGTATCTTATAATCATTTTAGTTTGTATTTATACTTGTAAAAACTCCTATATAATGGAGCATTTAAATCAATAAAAGTAAGTTATGTTCAACTTCATCATGTTTCTTGATATCTTTCTTTATCATAAATGGGTTATAGCTCTCTTTCTCTTCTTCTTTTTGCTGTATTTTTCACCTTCTACTACTTAGCAGTTCACTGCTGCATTTGCAGCTCTAACATTCATTCATCATCTTTATTTTCCTTCATCTTCTTCACTCAAAAAACCAACATCTCCATGATTGTAATTTTCAATGATAATTCAGATGTCTGCTGCAAAGTTATCTACATTCTATTTTTTGTCAGGAAAAAAAAAAACAAGGGTCATACTCTGATGTTTTCGCTTTTACTCTTTATTGAAATATTCTAGACTATATTGACTGTAAATTCTAGACTATATTGACTGTCTTGAATATTCTATCTCCCTACAAACTGGGAACTGGAAGAATAACTATATGGATTAATTTCTTCCGAACTTAAAAAAACACTAAGATAAAGAGAAAGGAAAAAGGGAAAGCTTGAATGGATTATGTTTTTGTTTCTGTTCCGGATAAATACTTTTATTATTATTTTTTTGGTTAATTGATTTTAACTGAGACTCAACCCAAGATTTTTAATTTTAGAGACGATTATAGTGTTACATAAGTATTTCCTTTACAGTTACGCGAATGAACTAAAAGTTGACGATGATGATGAAACACAACGTGATACCCAATGGCCCAGTTGGCGTATTCGACTCCAACTAACGAGGCTTATGCTTTGATAATGTTAAGGACCAAAAATGCAGTTCCAATCATTTAACTAACGAGGCATATACTTTGATTATGCTAAAGTAACTGGTTTTTTCATACAAAAATATCAGATTATGCACATGGCAACTGATTCCTCATGTTCTGTAAAATAGGAGTGAAAGCCAGGAGCTAACATGGGCAGTGATGATTCCCATAAGTGTGACAGTAAATATGTGCGTAAGTTAACACTTTATTAATGTTTCATCTTTGCAAGATTTGCGTTGAGAAGCTTGTAAGAGCAATTTGGTAAGCCTTGAGTTGCTAAGGTTGCTGCTGTGTGTTTCTGGTGTTAAGACCCCAATTCTTCCCCCACACAACAATCCATGCATCCGCAGTTCGTTTTCAATTTGAATGGCCTCATCAAACTTTTGTACTACTCTATCGAAACAAAGATATCTCCCACAGGCGTCATAATCCATGGCTTCATAAACATGGATGTGTGCTTCTGCCACCTTCTTTACATCTGCTGTTGCCAGGACACCATTTTGTAGCATGGCCGAGCCACCTGCAATCAGAAAAACAATAAGCTTGGTCGGAAACCATGCCATCTTTTAGATGTCAAATCAATGATTACAAATACGTTTATTTGGGAATCTTAAGTTCAAACTTTAGAAAACATTGAAGCAATTGGATGGAAATAACTACCTTTAAGATATGGAACAGAGGTTTCTCTGTGAGCATAGGGGAATGAAGTAGCCATGAGCAGACCAGGGCAGATAGTTACAAGCTTCAATTTTAATTCCTTTGACTTCCTCCAAGCAGCCTTCTCTGCTACTGTCTTGCCCAAGGCAAGCCAAAGCTGTTTTCAATCACATTAAGACATGCAAATTAACATATTGTCCTTCAACGACTAACCAAAGAATTGTGCACCAAATTGACATGTTTAGTGAATGAAACCTATGCCAAGCCACCAATTTTTTCATTTTCTACCGTTGGACATTGAACAACTAATTCCGTCATGAATTTTATACATTTCAAGATAAATGCCAGCCACGTAAGTTCATCTGATACAATAAACACAAGCATTCAACATAAAGCAGTAAAGCCAACAAGTTTAGAAAGGCCAAACTTCCTGTGGCAAGGAATTATCTGCTGCAATGTCAGGGAAATTGGACAAAAGAACAGGAAAGTTGGTTCGGATAAGTTAAAACCTTCTTGTCTCTGCAGAATTCCTCATTGCTCCAACAGCTTTCATCAACAACCCTCTCCGGATTTTGACCAATCCAGATGGAAGCAAGAAGAGAAGATGTGAAGATACATCTCTTCACGTTTTCTGCGCTACCACAAGCTTCCATAACATTCCGTGCAGCCTCAGCTTCAAGAAATGCCATTTGTTCCTGCAACAATCAATCGAATTGCGAGATCGCAGAATATTGGCTGGAGCATTTTTCATAGCATTAGATGAGCTATACTTGGACAAGAATCCTAGTTTCTGCAGTGTGACGGTACAGTAACTTACCGAGTAGCCAGAAATCCCATGAGGATCAATAAAGGAAGAAGTGTGGAACACAGCTTGGCAACCCCTAAAAGCATTGCAAAGACTGTCTAAATTTTGCATCTTTGCCACAACAATATTCTCTAGTTTGTTCACATCTTCATCTTTTATTAGCCTCCTCATGTCTTCGTAATCAACTGTTAGTGGAAACAAAAACTTTTTGTAAAAGAAACTTTAAAATAATGATAAACAGAAAGAGAATACATTACGAAATGCTACACCGACATAAGAGATAAAAAGGGATGATAATTAGACAAAAAGTTTCTTTCTTTGTTGGAATTTCTAATGGATAGCCGTACTATTCTTTCAGATAAACAATGATATCATACAAAAATCGCTCCATTAGATCATGTCAAAATCAATTTGAATGTTAGATTTAGATTCAAAATAATGGTTTGGTAGTATTTGAAGCAGAAGATTGGCAACACAACTTTTGGGTATAGTAAACAGAATTTGTGTACATATAGAAGTGTAAAGGAAAAAAAAAGCACCAAAAACAAAAATATCTTTCCCAGAAAAGTGGTGTACAAAGCTGTACGGACCTGGGTTTTGAATGGTGACTCGAACAAGGTAGCCATGAGCCAAAAGCTGCTTGACTATATGAGAACCCAAGTAGGAGTTGCCAGAGGTGACACAAACCAGTTTATTCTCTCGTGCACTCAAACAACTAGCACTAAAAGCCTGCCCATTGCAGCAATGATTTGCTTTCTCCCTAAAATTTTGCCTTACTAACGGTTCTGACAAAACCATTTCTGCCATCTTTCTCTGTCTGCACCTGGCTTGCATAGTTTTTTAAGGTAAAGAGGGAGCTGCTTTTAATTGCTCACAACACACATAATGGTAGATGAGAAGATCAGATGGAGAACAGCACGAGGTGGTAAGTAAGCTATGTGGAATTATCACAGTTATTAGCACATAATATAATATTATATCAGAGAGTGCGGCATTACTGTAATAATTAGAGGTAAATCCTCCCATTCTCAAGTTTACAGTTTGATTCTTAAATTTCTCAACTCTTATTTTTCCTTTCTTATCAACTAAACTTCTATTTCCAAAGAATCAAAAAAAATATAATATCATGCGAGAAAAAAGTATTTTAACTATAATAATGATTTTAATATAATAATAAAATGATATAAATTAAATAATGAAATTTATAAAAAAAATATTAAATATTAAATATGACTTATATTGAGATGCTACAAGTTGCTGTTTGCTCCTTAAATACTAAGAAATATCCGGAACATGTCCAAATGCGACATTCCTCGAAAAAGACTGCTTAAGCCTGAAAGAAAGAATTTTCTTTTCTTTTTGCTTTCTTTTCTACGGTGCATTTGTCAAGAAAGCAATGGTTAACAGGTGTTTAGATTAATCAGCTGTCTGTTCCCACAAGGATTAAACCGACAAGTCAATTTACGGATGGGACTATATTCATGGCATGCCCCCCAACTGCCAATTTATTTGAACTTCCTTAATAGCCCTCACTGGAAGTACTATTCCGCAGCAACCTACAAACACGGCTGGGACTATACAATCTTTTCACTGAACATGGAAAGCTCAGTTTCCAGCAGTTCTCAGAATCTGTAAACATGGAAGATGGTTCCTATCGCGTTGCTTAAAGTAAGCTGAACATGGGGTTTGCCATAAAGTTCACAAACTTTAGTGGCTGCGTATGTTACTCTTTTTTTTTTTTTCAGTAAAGGCCGAGTATGTTACTCAAGATAACAGGCATACAAATTCCAACTTGTGAATGGAAATTTCAGAAATCGAAATACATATAAAAACAAAAACTCAAGGAGACCTACAAATTTCGGATAAACATGGAAAGAAGGATGCTTACATTACTATAATATGCAGAAAAGAGGCAACCTTGCAAGCTAAATCATTTTAGCCAAGAAGGGATACAAAGAAGAAAAAAATTTACAAGAAACACAAAGGCACGAGAGTGTACTCATAGTGGGTCTCAAAAAATTCCGAGACGGGGCGAAACTGTTACTCATCAAGTCAGCTGTTATCATATGTTCAATGCAAATCCTAAAATCAATGGCTTTATAGCAAGTAAATTTATGATATAAAGGTACTCCTGTCAACATGGCCTCGACTCCTCGAGCTACTTTGCGTACGATTAAAGAAATCTGAACTGTAGTCTTGACTACCAAATGCTAGCCTCCGAAACATTCTGATTTGTGCAGAATGTTCTCTTGAATCAAATATTTCACTTTGGCCAGGTTTCATTCCGTTGGACAAATCTGACGCCTCATCTAGCGAATCTAAAGCTCTCACCACCTGGGAAGGAGAAAGAGGTGAAGTGAAACATCTACAAACAATGAAGTGAAGAGTTGGGACCAGAATAAATCAAGAACGATGATTACTTGACTCATTCGTGGCCTTTTTGTAGCTGAATGTCGCACACAAGCTGCTGCTGCCTCAATCATCCTAAACATTTCACTCGCAACATAGTCCTTCTCCAGCCTTGGATCTACCAAGGCGTCAAAGTATTCACTATCAAGTGCTTCAGCAAGCAATGGTCTAGCCTGAAGATAAATTTGAAGAAAGATTAAACATGGTGCCTGAATAACTTGGCAGACCTTCATTTCTGTGCCAACTACTTTGTACCCATCTGTCACTTTTTTTTTTTAAAGGAAGAAAAAAAAATTCAAGCTAGTTTCTCCCATCAAATTCCCAGAAACAAAATGTCAATCCCTCATCTGAACTTATTTTAGTGTAATAGGCCGACGGATACAAATTTTTATGCACATAGTTACGAAGGAATTACTAAGAAAAAAAGAAAAACCAACTGAAATACAGAACTGCAAATTTTCTGGGCAGTGAATCACAATTGACACGTGAGAAAACCTGTTATAGGTAAAAATTTAGGACTTAAAACAGAGATAGAATAGAGTCACACATGCAGGATAAAATCTCCTTTTCAAATAAATTGTCTATAAAGGACCAAACTTATCACACTTTCTTTTCCTTGAAGAACAGGGATTTTAAAATACCACAAAATTTTACAATAGAAGTAGATCTCAGAATACGCACAGCTCTAGAGAAGCTAACATTTAGAATTTTCAAATTGACTTACCCATTCAACCAGGCTCTCATCTCCCAATGGCTGAGAGGCGTCTACAGGCTTGCGGCCAGTAATTATCTCCAACAGCACAACTCCAAAGGAATAAACATCAGATTTTTCTGTCAACTTGCCACTTGTTGCATATTCAGGAGCCATATATCTGGAAAATCCAAGTTCCAGCCATAAAATATTAATAGGAAATAGGATATGTGGGGCCAGAGAAAACAAGGAACCTCTTGATATACATTCAACCTACATAGCAAACTCTGTCATATCTAATGTCATTTATTATGAAAAACTTATCAAAAAGTGTGCTTTAAACAAACCAGACTGATAAAGTTAAATACAATAATGCGGTGTTGAACCAATATTATCCTTCACTACTTCTCCAATGCATGTGTACAACACTGACAAAAATAGAATTCTCGTGGTTCACCTACCCAAAGGTACCCATAACACGAGTGGTTACATGTGTATTTGATTCCAGTTCCAGCGCTAACTTCGCGAGGCCAAAATCTGATACCTGTCCGTTAGAAAGTCACATGTTACAACAAACACAAAGAGGTAACTAGTAAAGAATGTAAAATCCTCCATGTTTTCGAAGTGCACTATTACAGCACAAATTAATCATCCACTCAACTATAACAGTACAAGAAGGCTGCCTGCTTGACAAAGGACCCAGAACAAATGCTCAGCAGAATTAAGATGGTATAGAGTAAACAGCCATATGGGTAATTCTTGCCAAAGTCAATTGTGGTTCTTAACAAAATCAATGCTGAAAGAACTGGCATACCCGAGCTTCAAAATTGCTATCAAGAAGGATGTTTGACGACTTGATGTCTCTGTGGATAATGCGAGGATGGCCTGATACATAAATATAAATCCCAAAAAACAAGAGAGCAATCTCTCAATAGAGGTTATAGTTAAAAAGAGATGCAAAAGAGAAGTGTAAAGATTTGTAAATAAGAACTTAAATGGATCACAAGAGGAAAGACGCAAGCAACACTAAATGGGCTTTTGGACACCACATCTTACCTAAAACCTTAAAGCTTAAGTTATGAGTTTTCTAGCCACACTTATATATTGATTTACACCTTTCTTCCTTTCTAATATGGGATTTCTATATCTTATACTTCAACACGTCTCTTCACGCGAAAGCCCAACTCACTTAGGTTGGGCCCAACTCACTTGGGCTAGCTCTAGTTCACCATTAAATGTAAGGGACAGCGAGATTCAGGCTATGATACTATCTAAAGATTTGTAAATAAGCGTAGGTGCAGTAACTTAGATGGATTACAAGAAGAAAGAAGCAAGCAACACTAAATGGGCTTTTGGACACCACATCTTACCTAAAACTTATGAGTCTTATAACCACATTTATATATTGATTTACACCTTCCTTCCTTTCCAATATGGGATTTCTATATCTTATACTTCAACAAGGAGGGTAGAATATAGAGGAGCAACAAATATAGTTGTATTTTAGTGGAGGTAAAACCTGCCTTTTGGGATAGTATGCCCTAAAAAATTTTGATGCTCAAAGGTTCTAAGCATCAGCATCTTAGTCCACTAACATTTAGGAACTTTTGCCAGCTTTGACACTAGTAATATTTTTTAAGAAGGACGTCCATAAATTGTCAATCTTACACCAAAATGTGCCTATAATTCACTATTAATTAGTAAGCACTCGAAACCAAAATCTTGCCCAAAACAAGAGTAAGATTGCTGCTTCATGCATCAAATAAATACAACTTAAAATGGTCAGCAAATAAACTTTTAGTTGGAAAACTATTCCAGAAATGCAAAGAGAGAAAATTACAGTCTTCATGTAGGTAAGCTATGCCACGGGCTGCTCCAGCTGCTACCTTAACTCGAGTTGCCCAATCCATAACTGGCCTTCCTTCACCTGCAAAAGTCCATAAGAATGCAGGAAATACAATAAGTACAGGCATAACCAAACTCTAAGCTGGAAATCAAATTATTAACCAAATTCTAAGATGGAAATCAAATTATCAGAGAGAAAGAAACAGAGAGAGCCATCTGCAAATCATATGATGACTGTAAGGCATTTATGAAGGAAAAAGGTTGAAGGATCTCCCTTTAAATCCAGATGTCTTACCATGAAGATGATAATGAAGAGTATTGTTTGGGACATAGTCATAGATAAGCAATCGTTGATGCTCAGATATACAATAACCCACAAGTGAAACCAAATGGCGGTGATGTACTCGGCCAATAATCTCAACCTCTGCCCTAAACTCACGCTCTCCCTGTGAACCACCGATTTTCAATTGTTTTACAGCTACCTGTCGTTCATCTGCAAGAATGCCTTTGTATACACAGCCAAATCCACCTTCACCTAAAAGATTCTGGGTAGAAAAGCCATTTGTGGCTTGGACTAGCTCATTATAGGTGAACCATGATTTTGAATTGCTTACTCCACCTGGCTCAGATGGTGAATACATGATATTATTGACAGAAGGGCTTCCACTAAGGGGAGCTGGAGGATATGGCCTTAGAAACAATGAATCTGAAGACCAAACACAAGTGTCAGTACTTTCAGCACATTTGCGTTCGCATTTAATAACGCTTACCAATTTTCTAAAAACATTGAGGACAGCAAAAGTTAATACTCCAACATTATTGAGAAATTAAAAACGGCATCCATGTACTGATGCCAACATAGTCAAGGCACAAAAATCGCTATCCATTCCAAAGAAATCAAACATAGAGTAACTTGAATGTGAATGTTCTATAGAAGGTGCCATAAGGAAGCCAAGTTAAAACAAGAATATTAAAGTGACTAGCATTTAACCATTGACATCGGCCTAATAGTAGCAAAAGGGCAAAAGACAAAACGTGAACCTAAGCCCCATGCCTTAGGTTGGTTTTATTAGCTTCAAAACCATGCCAAGGCCATAAAAATTTTAGCTGAGTGGTCAAATTGCATCTCAACAATGTGGATCAAAACATTAGTCATTCAAATTTGTGTGCTTTACTTCAAGGTCTGAGCAACAACGTGACAGCTGTGGGGGGTGAAAATTTTTTGGAAATTAGCAAGTACCGATGAATTAAGAAACAACAAGATTGAATCCATTACCTGAATTTTGGGAGGACACAGATGCTGAGGGCATAATGTACCCAACATTTGATTTAGCTCGCCTTCTCTTTTGTTTACGCACAAACCACACAGCCATAACAAGAAGACTGAGTAACACAAAACCAACCGCAATCGCTACTGCCAATGCACCTACAGAGTTTAGGCCACCTCCATTTTTTGATGTCATATTTGCTGAGTCATTAGTTGCATTAGTTGCCCTTGCAGTTGGTTTTTCTGTAGGTATAGAGGGTAAGGGTTCTGTGGTAGGACTTCCATTTGTTGATGAATTATGTACGGCAGGAGGCGATGATACAGGCGCCAGCAAGGGTGTTGATGGGACTGAAGTAGGCGGCGACGGCAATGTGGACATTGAAGGAGGTGGAGAATTCGCCACAACTGGGGGACTGCCGGGCTGAGAACTTGGTGATGGAGAAGTAACTCTAGGAGGTCCAGGGGAGCTTTTAGGGGCCTTTGCGACCGGTGGAGGCAGCAAATTGATGGAAGGCGGGGTGGAGACATTGGCAGGAGGAGGTGGAGAAGGCGAAATCGCTTGTGGAGGAGATGGGGATGTCACAGGATTTGTTGGGGAGGCTCGGGGAGGAGGTGTGCTGCTTCTTGCAGGCAGCGGAGCCAATACAATTGGAGGAGGAGGTGGTGTAGTAGCAACAGTTGGCGGAGGAGTAACTACTGGGGCTGGAGGTGGTGTAGCAACAGTTGGTGGAGGAGTAACTACGGGAGCAGGAGGTGGTGATGCTTGAGGCAATGGTGGTGGGGACGCTGGAGGCGATGGTGGAGGTGCAGATGGTGGTGGTGGTCTTGTTATTGTTGGCGATGCTGGTGGTGATAGAGGAGGGGTTGGAGGGGAAGCAACAGGGGGTGCTGGCGGGGGTGACTGAGGGGGTGGAGCTGAAGAATTAGATTGAGGTGAGGAGACTGGAGGATCAGTAGTCTGATTGGGCTGAGATGCTGTTGGAGGAGATGGTGAAGAAGGGAAGGGTGGTGAGGAAGAAGTTGAAGGAACTGCAGAAGGGGAGGAGTTTGGTGAAGGTGATGATGTGGAGGCCATCTCTACATCTACACAAATGTATGCCAAACCACTACTCTTCCAATACAATTTGGCAAATCAGTCCCACAATACTTCTCATCTAAATTTCAAATTGCACATTGCAAAAGCGTCGAGTAATACTAATTTATCCCAAGCCCAAGCCAAGATTCAGTCTGAAAGCTGAAGTAACTTTACTCTTCTGCTGTGAACGGCAAATTCTTCAAGAAATTGCATAAACATACAAAAACCAATTCAAAGAGCCGCAAAAGCAATGTTCTTTGACTTCTTGAATGAAAAAAAAAAAGTACACCCAGATCAGCCAAGCACGAACAGACTAAATCCCCAAAAAAATTCACAACAATGAGATTAGCCAACACAATTGGACTCCTAAAACAAGATTTTCTTGGACCAAAAATACGAACTTTACACCCAAGACTTCAGATGGGCAAATGCAGCAATACCCAGACCACCAAAAGGCGACAAAAAAAAAAAAGCCAAAAGCCAAAAAGCTCAAGAATGTCTTACCTATCTCTCCCTATGGGGTTCCAAGATTTTAGTAACTTTATGCCGTTTCACGAGTTGGAATGTTGGAATTTGGTGTGCTTAAGTTTAACAAGAAAAGGTCTTTTCTTGCAAAGAAAATTGGGAGAAAGGAGGCGTTTTTGTCCATAAAATATCCAATGAAACGTGGGGGCGACTTTGGGACAGCACATCCATTCTGGTCGTAATTGGACATGATGTTAGAAACAGAGCAGAGTGTAGAGAGAGAGAGAGAGAGAGTGGGTGGTAGAAGTGGCGTTTTAAAGCCATTTTGCCCATTCAAATAGTTCTACCGTGTTCCGAAGTTGGATGGCATCACTGTATCTTATTCTTGGGCTTAGCTGTTATTTTGCTTTTCCTTTTTGCGGTCTCCCCACCCACACCCGGGGCAACATGGCATTTTCTGCCTTTTTTTTTTTTTTTTTTTTCTCTTGGAGCCCTTTTTTTTAAAATAAAAATAGCAATGACATTAGCCAAATAGATATTACAGCAAGTGAGAAGATGGAATAGTAGAAATTTACACTGACAAATCATCTTGCCCAATACATTCATTTGGTGAAGAATTAGGCATATGAGCTAGAAAATGAGCCAATGTATTTGTTTCTCTTTGATCATGCTAGATACGAAAGTCCCAAAAAGATTGAGAACAGAGTCGAAAATCTACTGTCAACACGTGAACAAAAGATGTCACTGAATATTAGACTCTGAACAACAAAAATAGCAGCAAAACAATAAGATTCCACAATAATGCAATTCAGCTAAAGTGAATTAGCCAATTGCACCCCAATTCGGAGGGCCATTAATTCAAGAACCTCCACTCAAAAGACATCAGAGAAAATTTGTGACAATGCAAAGATGAACGCGCCATTGTGATCCCCAGTAGCAACACCGGCCCGGCCAACCCAGGAAGGGAGCCGAATATTATTTAAAGGATGATTGCATTGTACGAAATTCCTTATATGGGAACAAATTTCTGCCATCTAACGTGGGGTGACTTATTTGAAATCATACGTTTTTTATGTTTTAATTTTCCGTTTGGATCATGACAACAAAAGCTTATGCGAATCACTTAAACTTTTGCACGTGTAATAATAATTCAATAATTTAAGGCGAAAAGGGACAAAGCAAGAACTGTGGTATTTTAATTTAATTTTAGAATATTTTAGTGAGTAAAACTTTATTGAAACTTATGTAGGTATAAATTAATATAAATATTGAATAAAAAAATAAAATATTAAATATTATTAAAAAAACTAAATACTTACTTATATCCCCTTGAAAATGAGCAATGTTCTTTAATTTTGGTAACGATGCTGGTGTCGTGTGCAAGGACAGGAAGGAATTGTAGAGAATCATAGACTCTTAGACAGACAGACAATGCAGTTGGCAATGATTTACTACGAAAATCAAAATTAATTAAAACGGTAATGCTATATGGCAAGACGATTTGTGATCAAATAATGTGCATAATACAATAAGTAATATATTTTTTAGGAAACTGTAATAATAAAATGTGAAATAAAAAAATATTATTAATTTTTATTTATATTTTTTTTATTATAATTATATAAAATACTCCGTTAATTGTAATATAAATACTATTTAACTATAAATTCGTCTGATCATGTAGAAGGATCCTAATTAAAATTACCAAAAAGATCATAAGTCAACGCACGCGCTAATGTGACTCAGAACAAAAAAATGGCACACACGCTAATGACTACATTAGGATTCACTTCCTAAAGAATGGTAAATTTTAGTCGTAAGTAACTACTCTGCATATATGACTATATGAGTATGTAAATGAGGTTTTCTAATATTAAAAATTAATTTATAAATTTCCCACGTCCGATTGTGACTGTGAGAGGTCTTAGCTGGAGAAAAGCTATATTAACAAATAAAAAAACGTTACATATATATGTACAATAAACAGCATGGGGGGGTCGCTTTATCCAAATTTGTTGTGCACAATACGGGTCCATGAAATAAAATTCGTAAAAAACAATTGCTGGCAATAGTATTGTGTATTGTGTGTCTGTGTTATCCTGATTTGTTTTGTCATTTTAACTTTGTTGCTTATGGCTGGAGGGCCTTCAGCGGGAAGATTTACTTGGTGGGTTTCTTAATGCCTCCGAAAAGGACAATCTCGACAAACCAACAAAAGGCTCGTTGAGCTAAGGATGGAAACTGACGTTTCTTGCTTGGAGTTTCAAGCCAAGCTAAGTGTCCATGTCCCTGCCCCAACAGAGAATCTTTTGGTTTGTATTCTGATTGTCACATATAATATAATTTTTTGAAAATATAGACTGGTCTTATGAGTAAGTTGCGTTTTTACTTAAATGATCTATAAGTTCTTAATATCATAAAAAAAGACAATTTAGTATATAAGACTCATATTTGTGTGAGATGTAGAAAAGAGTTAATCAACACAGTCTAATAAAGAAATTGTTATCAAAATTCAAACTTATAACCACTAAGTTGAAATAAAGCGGGCAGCTTTATCCAGGCTGCAACAGCAGCAACAATTAACCAAAACCCATAGGACGGGGAAGAACTTGCATAGGCTGCTGCCCTATGGCCACGGGAGAAAAAAAGACCGCCAGAGAACATTGGATAAGTTGATGAAAACTTTGTAGACGTTGCAGTGAGCTCATTATTTCGTGCACGCTTGATCATAATATGTCCCTTGATAAGCCCAAAGGTATATCCATTTGGTAAATCTGTTACCAAGAGCTAGAAATTTTGGAAGGAAACTGACATACCAGGCCGGGACAATGGTAAAGATGGAAGAGGAGTAAATTTAACTACTTTGATTTCAGTGAAGAATGAAGTTAGGAGACGAAGCATTCATAAAAATGGTACTTTAGCATGTAGTGATGGCTTGCTCATTCAGAATGAAATATAAGAAAAATTAGTGAACCAGAAACAAGATACAGAAAGATTAGCTTAAAATAGATAATTCCTCGACATCGATAAAAGACAGCAATTGAAAATTAGTAAGGAGCTCTGGATGGAGGAGATATCAAGCCAAAATGAATCCACAATGAATATTCAAATAGAGGATGGAAGTACCAAACATAAAAAGGCAAAACAACTATCACACATATGCTCTTATACTGAAATAGGTCGCACTTAAGAAAGGAAAGAAGGGGTAAAAAAAGGGATTCATGTCTCAGGGGCAAACATTGGTGCGTTTGGTATATGATATAAAGTAAGATAGTATAAAATAGATTAATCTTATCCCGTTATATTTTATTTAGTATACAACTAGTGTATCCTATACTATATTATTTTATACCATGCACCAAACACACTCGAATCATGTCTTACTCAAGCATATCTTATCTAGCACTATCAGAGACAATAATGGCCAAACCAACAGAATTTCCCTCCACCTTCACAGTGTTCTTCCATTTCATCAGCTCTGCTGTGAATCCACCATAATAGATTGGTGAGCGAGTTACCGTCATCATAACCACTCAACTTTCCAATTTTCTCTAAAGCGCTTTCCTTATCATAAATCGCTTCCAAAGCATGCACAAACCCTTTCCAACCTTCTCCAACACCTTCTCTTTGTAAAGCTGGCAATGTCCAATTCACAAGTTCTCTAGCAAAGCCATCAGAGAACAAATGCTCGGTGATAGGCAATATCGGTAACAGCTGAATTCCAAGCCTACATTCTCTCCAATCAGGAGGCGCAAACCAAAGCCCGCTGTCCCTCTTATTAGACCACAGAACACCAACCACCCTATTCTCTCTAGTGAAATCTTCCTCGTATATATTACCACACTCTCTCACATGCCACCACATTTGTGCTGCTTGAATCTCCATTGCAGCAAGCATGGATCCAATGGCAACCAGGTGAGTATCTCCGTAGGCTAAACCCATCAAAGCCGCCGAATAGTAAGCATTCACAGCTTCACTTGTGCTCTCCTGGTTCCTCCCATCAGCAAATTCAGTTAGTCCTCCAGCCCAGGAGTGCAACTTATACAAATCAAAACACCTCAGCCGTGGATAATTTGAATCCGATCGCTTGCTCAAGTTCATAAAATCAGCCATTAGAGTATAAGCTTGTGGCCTGTACCTCCTTCCCCATGCTGGATCAATCTTTGCAAGAACTGCAATTGCGTAAAGAAAATAACCCAGATGATAATGGTGATCATTATAGACTCCAAATCCAAAATCCGCACCAGAATCTGTCGACCCTTGTTTGGTTACAATCCCACCCCACTTATGGTCATACAAAAAACCATTACCACCAAATGTCCCCTCCAACCATGGTTCAATTGTATCCTTCAGAAACTTCCTTATCGCAGGAATCACATCAGAAAAACACACCTCCTCAGCTATCAAAGCCAGCCTTGCTGCCCTGGCAATCAATTTCCCATAAAAATAAGACGATGTTGTAGATATAGCTGAAGGGTTCAAATCAGCAACATCCTTGCAAAGTGCAGAAACAATTTCTGCATACGATTCCTCTTTGATACCCTTAATGGAATGCCAGGTTACAGAAATAGGGTCTAGTTTCAATAACCACGAATCTCCAACAATACCAACAAGCTCACCATCAACACTTTTGTACTTAAAATCATCCAAGACAATAATATCACAATCATCACCAGACAAAAGTTTGATATGCAGAGGATGTGCAAGCATAAGCAAATCACCCCACCCTTTCTTTTCCCATTTATACTCCAAACAAAACGGTTTAGTGAAAGCTGCATCACCTGATACTGGATAGCAAGAACTGAACCGATCAAGAATTTCTTCGCAATTCGGATCGGAATCTGGTAGCACGGCGATCCTGATCACGCCTGAAAACCCACCAGAAGTAATCAAATTAAGGCTGTGACTCAAATTTATCGGCGAAGACGAATATATAAGCCATGTCTGATTGTTGTTAAGCTTAATGGTGTACTTGGTGAGTGAGTAATTTGCAGAGAACGAGAGAATGGCGTGGATTGTTGATATGGAAATTGCAGTCTTTCCGGTAACAGAACAAGTCAAGAAAGGGCTGCCTCTGACGAGGAAGAAGCGCAAGTTTGAAAAGGGCAAATCCAAAGTGAGGCTAAGTTCACTATAGGAGGAAATTATATGGCTTTTTTGAGGATCTGGGGTGGTTTCGTTTGATGCAGAGATGGTGAGATCAGCGACAAAAATCTGATACACGAAAGAAGAGTTGTGGAAGAGAGATGGGTAGGAGACAGAAATGGAAGAGTTGGAGGATTTTATGAGATATGGGTGGATGTATTCGGGCTGATCGCCATTTTTGAGAGTAAAGTTTTGGAAGAAGGAGTTTGTAGGCAATGGGGAGGAGAGGAGAGAAGGCGAGAAGAAACGGGAAGGGTCAGGCAGGACTGTGGATTGCGCTCTGGGGAAGAGGAATGGAAAATTTGGTGGTGGCTTTTGAGGAGCCATTGCTGGAGCTGGAGGCAGTGAGAGTGGTGGTGGCTGTTGCGGTGGTGGTGGTGGTGGTGGCGATGGCGGCGATGGCGATGGTGATAGTGATGGTGGTGATAAGGGCGGACTTGGAGAGGGAGGTTTATAAGGTGGAATTGGTCGCCGGCGTTTTTTGAAGGACTTAGTTACTAAGATTTTGACTCTTCTCCTGAGTTTTTTCAACATTTCTGCAGTGGGGTTTGGTCCAATTTATTAACTTGCCAGTAGATGAGATCGAAGAGACAAAAATAAAAATAATAAAATAATTTAATGATTAGTTGGGATTTGATGTATGGAAAGAGAGAGGAAATGGGGCAGATTGACTTCTTTTGTTTGATCAGAGTTTTTTTTTTTTTTTTTTGAGAATGTGGTTGGAATGTGGCTGCTTTTGGGACTCAGCGTAGCCGCGTAGGGGGTTGGTTCTTCAAGAAAATTGGAATGGAGAAAAACAGAAGGAGAAGAGGAAGGTTAACTGCATTGGAAGGGAAGTTGAAGCAGATGGGTTGCAAATATTTGCATTGCAGGAATCTGAATGAGTGAAGGGGTGGAAAACCTTCAGGTTTTGTCTTTTTGGTCCTTTTGCAATGCTTAGGAGCAAAGAAAGCCAACCAAATAGAATAGAACATTTCAATTGCATCTTTCAATTATTGGATTCACATAGAGATGAACTTGGAGTGCAACTACGTAGTTTCAAGGTCCCTTTTGGTATCTTTCCATGACGATGACAAAATGTGTAAGACCCAAAAAAAAAAAAAAAAAAAATATGTCAAAAAAAAAAAAAAAAGAAAGGGAATTTTTTATGCCTCTTAAAAACTAAAACATAGAATAAAAATTCTAACAAAGTGTCTCAACCAAGTATGAGACAAGAAAGGAAATTTCTAGTTAATCTTCAAGAAAAAAATTATATAGACATCATATTTAAACACAAAATGATAATACAAATCTATTGTCTGAATTTTAATCGTTTGTTAAATGGTGTATCCAGTATAACTAACAGTTCAAATTTAAATAATAAATCTATCTTATTATATTACATCTAATTTTTATATGTATATAATAAGACTATGTTGGAATATTTTCAAAATGTAAAGTAAAAAAAATATATATCAAAGTTGTAATTTATGGGTTTTGAACCCATGACCTATGACTTAGAAGTCTTTAAAATTAAAGACAACCATTGGGCTAGCCTATCATATTTGATAATTGTCAACAAACAAATATTTATATGATGTCTGAAAGCATATTCTAGAAAATGGCAGAAAATCTAAAAGTTGTGCCCCCTTGGATTTGAACCCGGGAGGCACGCCTGCCAGCCAAGTGTCTGGACCGTTTGGTCTAAGTTGGTTTTGTGACAGTTATTAAATGCAAATGATATATGTATATATATTGAAAAGTTCCAGAATAAAGGGAAAAGACGCGAATGGTGAGTTTCGAACTCATGACCCTTCAATTCAACTGTCGAGCGGTTAACCACTGAACCAATCGCGTTGGTTGATAAAAGGCGCGAATTGTTTTATATATAGAAATGTTTCGAGCGTGACAGAAAGTGAACAAAAACTTTCATTCGTCTTTCCCTCATTTATCTCCACAATTAAAAGGTCTATTGTCTAAATATTTACTGCAGAAAATATTTAAACATTTGATAGCAATTTTGAAACACTATAAAAGCTATTCTCGAGAGCTTGATTTCAGTAGTGTAAACTGCAGTCAAGTGGGCTTCATTTTATCCTGTGAGGGAATTCGCTGTAACCTGTTTGCACCGTATTGATGACGAATTTTACCTTAAGGAGAGTGAAATTATTACACGACTTGAAGCAATTATATATTCAAAGACAGTCTTACAACCTCCGGTGTTTCAACAGACTCTAATGTTAATTATGCCATTTAAACAAGTACTACACTTTACTTAAAAAAAAAAAAAAAAAGCAAAGGACTACACTGCTGCAATAGAAGCGTTCATGTCACCGCTCAATGTGAGCCTAATAAACTCGATCCAAACCAAATTTTCAAATCATTAAAAACAGATCGCACCATGGAGGAATGGTGGATGGTGATTGAGAAAACCGCAGCAGGCCTATAAAAAAGGCCAATTGGCCCAACGGGCCTTCTAATCGACCAAAAAAGGACCAATTTAAAACAGAACCACAAAACAAGGCATACCGAAATCCGAGCCCACGGGGAATAATCGGAGATTCACAGTTCACACGAACAGGAGTTTCATAGATCGAAGAAAAACCGATGGCGGGGCTGCTGGCGTGGGCGGCGGATGTGGTGGGGGGACACGGCGGAGGCCAGAGCAGCAACGAGGAAGACAACATTCCAATTGCCTTCACCGAGGAGCAACACAAGTACGTGCAAGAACTTGACCGGAAGGCCGCCTCTCTGAGCCGTTCGATCCAAGATCTACGGCTGAGATTGCCTCCTCCCGACATCTCTCAACGTCTCCCTCATATTCTGGCCCACTCCATCGCCTCTAACGCCGCCTTAACTCTACAGTTGAACGCTCACTCTGCCACCAAAGAGCAGGTGATGCATAAAGTTGTGATCTTTACTCGCCATTCTCTTCTGGGTATATATATATATATATATATATATATATATATATATATATATAGGACTACTAATTTTATCATCTGGGTCTCAGGCTTTTTGGGATCGGTTGCTGAAATTTATTGAGTTTTGCCATCTGGGATTTTGAATTATTGGTTCTTCTGCTAATCAATGTGTTAGCTTTATCATTTTCTAATCCTCAACACAGATTTGGCTGCTTGTGTAGTTTTGGTTGATGGATTTGTGTTTAAAAGTTTTTGGACAGTTCTTTTTGCTTAGTCTATCTGTGTTAAAGACATGCTTTTTCCAACCTAATTGAAACTCGTGACGGCTTTGGGGTATGATCCTTCTATATTGTAATGCGTGGTAGTTCTATGTTTAAGATATTAATCATGTTTAGTCGTTATTTAGGCTTTTGCCGTCCCATTTATGTGGTTATTTTTGAGATTTGGATACTCTGTACATTATTTCATGGATTGGAGAGCAATTGAAATTGGCCACTAATGAACCAAACTGGAATAAGGTTTGGAATCTGCCAATATTAGGCTTTGAGAAAGAATTTCTTTTTCCCCTAATGCCCATAATAGTTGGTTTTTTTTTTTTTTTTTTTGAGCTGCACGAATATTGAGGAGATTAGTTCACCTATGCACTTGTATTTGCCAACTTCAATAAGCAAAGGGCTTTGTTGCTTTTGATAAATTCCTCTTCTCTTTATTTATTAGACAAAATCAGCATAATGTTGCAGTTAAAAGAAAATTTTCAAGATTATTTTCCTTTTCTTTTCCTACGTTTTAAGTCAATAATTGAATTGCTTGATTATAAATAGTTGTTTTGCTGCTTAATTTTTTCATGTTTGTTCCAAACGTTTGTGATTTGTTCACAGCTAAACTGCTCAACTATCTTATGGTGTAAATGGATGATCACTACTTTATTAGATAATTCCCTTGTGCACTTACTAGCAATTTGTACTGATCATTATGGCCAGGCTCAATTGAGAGAGGTAACGCTGCAGGAAGAAAATGCTGCTTATGAAAAAGCTATATCAAATTGTGAGAACAAAATACAGGAGAAGGTGCAGGAAGCAGATTCACTTCAGAGGAAATTACAGGTCAGGCTTTAATATAACATTGCCTGTGTACTGCTTTGCTAAGCAATTGCCAGTACTTTTCTATCAATGCTTCATATGATGCTTAGAGTTCTTGTAGGATGTCTCTAAAGCACCCCTCTTTTGTGACATAATTTCAAATTTTCATGCACATTCGTGAGCATGCATTTTTAGTAGAGGAACTTTTCGGTTGCATTTTACTCACATGACACCTCATAAAATGTACAAGCTGATTCGTTAGTTGCAATGAATTTGTTGGGCCTTTTCTTCATTTTTTTTTAATTATATAGGGAATGGAGGAGATGGAGAAAAGTATGAGAGAGGAGCTGGAAAATGTAGCGTCTGCCTTGAATACCAATCATTTTGAAAAATCTGCTGAATTAGTTGTACCTGAGTCAACAATTGAAGTGGAACCAGATATAGAAGCTGCAAAATCTGCCATATTGGAGAAGATAGAGAGCAAGAAAAAGGAACTGGTACAATGGGCCCTTTCTGTTGAAACGATTAAATTGTTTCCTCCTAACTAGAATTATTTTTCAAGATAGTGGGATATCTGAGCTGAAAACATCTTTTATCCTCTCAGATTTCAATGGAAGAAATTGTTCGAGAATTGGAGAAAAAATGGGCAGAAGTTCAGGAAAATGGATTAAAGCAGCCAACCCCAGGTATCCAATATCGTGTACTTTAATTGTTATTGCATGGTTAAACCAAGATCGAAGGAGATTTAATTTTCTTGTTTGCATAAAAAAATGAAAACTTGAGGTTGATATCAAGGCATATGGGATTTACAAGTAATATAACATAAGAGCAAGCAAAAGGTGAAAATAACCTGTCTTTATAGAGAGCATTTAGTCCTGTTCCTTTTGCCGTATGGGTTTCTTGGAGATGGCATTTTATTTAGAATGAGCCCACACTGATGCCGAACAGACTGAAAACTCCTCCATGGAGTTTCATTCATGTGCAATAACTAATTTGGTAACTTCATTGGGTAGAGATGAAACCTTTCATACTTTGTTTATAATTTGTAGAGATGATAGGATTTTCTTATACTGAATTAGCACCTACATTTTTGACGTGAAACTATTCATGTGGTGCAGCTCAAAGAGAGAAGATGCTTGATAAACAGCTTCATAGTCTTATTGAGCAACTAGCAATGAAACAGGTTATTTTATGTTTCTTAGCACTCTGTATCATTGTTATGGCTTTTATACCTTGTAGTCAAATGCTGATTCTTATGATGTCTTGGTGCTTTAGGCACAAGCAGAAGGCTTGGTCAGCGAAATACATTTGAAAGAGATGGAGCTAGATAGGCTAAATGGGTTGTGGAAGAGGCTCGAAAGTAGTAATCTAGAGACTACTACTGCCAGGAATCGTTTTGGAAGAAGCACTTCTGATAGGAGATCTGCTTCTTCTGACAATATCGTTGACAAGCTTCCTTATTCCTTTGGTGGTCGAACTGAGCACCAGCAAAGGCTCATGTTACTAAGGTCGGCTTTTGTGCTCTACATTTTACTATTGCACATATTGGTGTTCATTAAAATTTCATTTTGACTGGCATCTGGAAGTATGGTCATGTATTTTCTCCTCTTTTTTGACATATTCTCAGCTTGTAACATTTTCACTGTAGAAACTTTATAATTTTTCTTAGAAAGAATTATATGTTTCCCATGATGTATTAAACTCTTGGTTGTACGAAATATTCTTTTGCAAATTCAAGGAAGAATCATTTACCATGTTTTCTTAAGCTTTTGATTGTGGTAATACTGCCATGGGTTGTTTAACATGCTCAAAATTTTGTGGATAGTCAGCAACTTTCATCACGAGTACGATCATTTCTGTTCTTTCGGGGTGACTTCCTCAATAACAGAGGAAAACTTGGGCCGAAAATTCATCGGTTTCTGTAATTGGCCTTAGATTGGTGAAATGCATAATAAAAGGAAATTGAATTGAATTCCCTTAGTAGTTCACTCCTCTGCCATTTTCTGTCTCTCCAACAAGAGTTGGTCAAACCTCACTATCTAAGCTTAGCTCTGGACTATCAAGGGGACGTCTTAGTTGTTTCTTTCCTTCTTTCGCCCATTCCTTTTCTTTTTTCTTCTCTTGGTCCATCATTTTCTTTTTCATTCATAAAAGAATTGAAGTTTGAATTTCAATCCCCTTAATTATTTTTTAAAATGGATAACAATGCATAATTAAGAATCTAAGAAGTGATACAACGATAGTCGCTATGAACAGTATTGCTTTCAAGGAAAGGATCTCCAAGCTTCCCTCTTCAACATATAAAGCAAAAACTCATTCCAAGTGTCAACGGGTCCTGGCAAGCACCAGTGAACACAGTCGGCTATGCTGATGTTCCTGTCGTGAGATTGCCCATGTCGGTCTGGATGCCCGTCTGGCCTCAGCAGCATCGCTTCAGTGGTAGCTAGGAGCCGAAACTTTAAACCTCTTTTCCTTCCTTCTTTCTCTGCTTTCCTTAGTTCCTCAATCTGTGTCGTATAGAATTCCAAATTATACTCATCTACCTTCATCTCTTGCCTTGTGTAGGGCCTTGTCCTCTTGCAACTTCCCCCAGTATTCCATTCTCCATTTTCGAAGTGCGACGGAGAAAATGTCCTCAGAAATGTGATGCCTCTGTATCTTTTTAGGCTCTGAAGGGTCTTGAAGGCAGTTTGAAACGCCATCTGGTATCCGTAGTACCTTGTAACAGCAGTAATGTTTTCCTGATAGCAGTTATGACAGCCGGCAACCTGCCCGTTTACATAGTATATCAGAGGGCGGAAAAACCAGTGTCCTGCTGAGATGATCACATAATCAAAAGTTTCAATCTCGCTTGTCCATGCCTCATCAGCTTGGTCTAAGTAAAGGTTCATCAGACTGTTGAATGAATGTCCACCGGGGTCTGCATCGCGGGCTTTGACCAAGAAGGGAGACCACAAAGTTGCTAAGGTAAACCTGTGCGCAGCATAGAACCATCGTTTGAAATATGTGGTGTCTGACGAATATCTATCAGAAATGTCCTCAGGATGAGCCACCTATAAAACACAGAAAGATGTGGAGTGAGAACAATCTTTTTCTTATAATTTCTGCTAATATTTTGCTACCTGGAAGATTTGTGCACTCACACTGGCTAAGAGACACAACAGAGATTGCATTTGGTTTCTCCCCACCGAGTCCCCAACAAAAGCCATGGACTTCCCTCTAACAATCTGCAAAAACTGCATTGCGTTGAATAAAGGTAGCTCACACTCCTCTGGTTTCCACCTCCATTTCATGAATTCTGTATCAGGTCTCCCAAATTTCATGCAGTTTTGCTGGTCGATGATCAGGCGGCAAGTTTCATTGGTGTAGTAAGGCCATCGGGGATAAGGAACCCATTCTCCACTAAATATATCACATTCCTTCAGTTTTGCTGTGCTTCTGAGATCTCCATCATTTACCTTGGGAGATGGTAATGGGGAGTGTGAATTCTGCAATAGAGAGAGAGGGACAACCACGATGAAAATTGAGGTGAGGACCAGTGGGATTAGCCTTCTGGGGATGTTGTAGAGTGTGGCCTTTCCATTGGAAAGCTCCATGGCACGAACCTTCATTGTGGATAAGTGAAGCAAGCAAAGTTGCTATGAGCCTATGACTACTTGCCTCAAATTTTTATGGGAGTAACATATAATGCTTTGATTTTGCCATGTTTTTGGACATGGATGACTTTATTAAAGTTAGCAATGCTTGGGAACAGCTAAAAGATGTGGGGTTTGAAGGGTTCATCTTCATTTTCTTAAAGACATAATGATAAGCAATTGAATACTAGTTTCAAGAACTTCTAACCTTTTCCATTTCAATTGGATTACAGCTTGGTTGTGTTTACACATAATCAAGCTGCATGCTTTCCAGTGTTTATAATGTTGATCTATAATAATTATAAGGAAAAGCAAGATTATATATGTTCTCTAAATTTGTCCAACGCAGTCATTGGAAGTGACAGCAATAATCAATCGTGAGCTTATGAATTCCTTTTTAGAGTTTAGACAGACACGTCATGGTGGTTTAGCCTTGAAGGGATCTTGCAATCAAAGTGCCTGATGCCTTTTTCTATTTCTTGTACATCGGAAAAGTGAAGTGCCTGTTGCTTTTGATGATGGTATTTAATTAGAGCATACAAGAAGTGTATATATATACAGTGAGAGAGGCGTGGCTTAGGAGGGAAGTCATTGTTGATTGCAAATTGCTTATCTGTGAGAATTAAATGGTTGTTCAATGGAAAGAACATTAGCCCTTTTTGGTTTTTTGGTTGGACATTGGAATGATCATCACTTATTGTGGTGTACACCCACCGATATGAATCTCACTAGCAATGACCACAACACACTGTTTTATCATGAATGAGTGAAATTCAATTGCTGTTGAAATTTAAAAAAAAAAAAAAAAGTAATCAATTCAACGGGAAGTGCAGAAGGGTCATGGGGAAGAAAAAAAATATTAGCGAAACTTTGTATCAAGAGATTGAATGAAATAAATTATCAATTATATACATATATGGGTATTCAAATTGAAAAGCAAAACATAAATTATAAAAAACAATATTTTCGTATTTATTGGGGATATAATTTACTCTTTTTTTTTTCATTAGGAAGTTAGTTGGATTATAAAGTAAATGATTAATATACAAAAAAATCATTAATTTCACTTAAAATAACAAATTTAATATCAATTTTAAAAAATAACAGTTTATCCTATTTGAATTTTTTTTAACAAATATAGCAAATTGTAAAATTTTTAAAATAAAATTTATTTGTTTCGATAATGTGATACTAATTTATATGATTATCATGTCATTAAAACAGACATATTTATATAAATTTGTTATCGAAACTGAAAGATTCTGTTCATATAAAATTATTGTATAATAGATTTGTTATAAAAAAATTCAAAGGAAAGTAAATTATTACTTTTTAAAATTAGTGATAAATTTATTATTTTAAGTAAAATTAGTGATATTTTTATATATTAACCTTAAAATAAATATAACTTTTCTCATTCTCATAAATTCATATCTCCTTCAAAAATTTAAACATAAACAAACATAAGTTAAAATTCTTGATTATCGAGAACACAAAATTCAGATTTTTATTTTATAAGTCTTAAGTTATAACATTAAGAAAGGAATATACAAGATTTATGAGAAAAAAATTATCTATTATATAACTCATAATCCAATAAATTTTGAGATAAAAAAAATTCGTTGAAATATAATTAAAGTAGTGTTTAATTAAGAGTACTATCACGTAGATGTAATTTAAAAAGATAGAAATTTATTCCATCTAATACCTTCTAACAGTTTATTCATTTTTTTTATTTTTTTAAATTTAACTATTAGATATCAAATACTCATCTCATAAGTATTCTTTCAAATTTAAATTGTTGTCTATCTAATCTAGAAATTTGTTACGTGTTTGAATAGCCTGTTGCTATCCAAGATTGTCCCTCGTTATCAGACCAGACGGACTCAAGCTGTAGGCAAACTCTTAACGGCCCTAAAAAATGGGCGCAAAAATTGAGCTTCTTGTTCTAGAGTCTAGCCAAAAATATGGGGTCAGTCACGCAGCAGAATATCAGTTGGACTATAATGTCAATCCAATGAAACGGCAGAATTTGACCCAATTACAAACCCTACTTGTATAAAAAGACAGCCCCTTTGGCCCATATTCGCAAAAACTGTAAATTCCTCTTTTTCTGTCACGCCAAGCGGCGACTGCTCCTTTTGGAGTACGAAGCTTCTGATGTTAGGCACGATGTTGGGTTCTGACGGGTCCGAGGTAAAGCACACATCTTGTTCTTCTGACTGAAATCGTTTGCAGTTTCTCTTAGTTATTACTTTTAAGGGCTCCGTTACGTGGCCACACTCATGTGGTCAAAACTATATTTTCTTTTTTTTTTCATAAAAATTAAATTTTAAACGTACTTAATATTATTTTAAACATATTTGATGTTGTCCGTAAATTTTAATATTCAAAAAAAAAGTTTTTTTAAAATTTTATTTTTTTTATCTTATTCAAATTTGGCCACATTTTGGCCATGTAGTGTGCCCCTAACATTTACCGTACTTTTAAAATGTACTTTTGTCCTGGGGATTTCGGTTAAGCCGATATTAGTTGGATAATAAATTTTTTTTCTTCCGGCCTATTTTTGATGGGTTTTAATTTTCTTTTCTTTTTTTTGTTTCTGGGTTCTTGATGATCCAGGCATGAAGGGCAATGTCAAGCTACAGATTTTCAATTCTATTAGCCATTCAACGGTTCAGAGGCTGGATCAAGGGCCTCTCTTCTACTTTTAGCCATGGACCCCAGCAACTAGGATTGAGAAATTGATTGGAGAAAAATGTTGTAATGTTGATGATGCCCTAAGTTTGTTCAGGCAAATTTTTTCAGGGTCATCATTTGGCAACTTGATTTTATCTGTTTGAACATACTTAGGACATCATCAAGATTACTACATATTTTTTTTACCAATTTCTCAAACTTTGTTGTCGAAATAAATTTTCTACAATGGAAAGAAAAAGTTGGTCCTTATGTCTCGCTTGTCGTGTCAATTGTTGTTGGTTGCGGTTCTTCATGTATGTCTTGTAATAATGGAGTTTTTGCTGCCCGTAATTTAATTTTTTGATGACAGTGTGATCCCTTCTTCATGTGCACTCGTTTCTCTTTAATTTTGAGATCTTGTTTCTTATTAAAATTCCAACATTGTTCTGTTTCAAGCTTCAAATATTTTAGAAGTAAAAGTTTCATTTTGTTGACAATATTATCAACGATTCAACTTTGATCAAGCATTAAGCAAGAACCTCTTAGCACCAAAGCAAGATAATGGCAACTTATACTGCTTGATTTGACCCCAAAATTATCTTACTGATGGGCTTGGTTGCAACAAATTTTGCATGGATAAATTTTAGTATGTATCACAAATGTTGACTACCACGACGACCTTTTGAAAAACATACAGCGTATACAGCGTGAATTCAATGCATGTTCAGTGCATTATCTTTCAGCGTAAGAAGAAAAATGTAAATCGTATTAATTGATCTACCCAATCCTTTTACTCCGTCTTATTAGTTTTATAGTTAAATCTTAACGACCGTATCCTATTAATTATGAGTCATAAATGCATGGATTTTATATTAGTACGCTGATAAATGCATGGATTTGTTTATCTTATAAATCATAAATGTACGGATTTTATTTAAAATATTAGAAAAATTAACGTAAAATTCAAAATAGGCTCAAGGTTTCTCCAAATCACGTAATGTAAAATTCTCGGCCATTTTTCTAGTATAGGCCTCAATATATATATATATATATATATATATATATATAATAATTTTGGCTTTTCACCATTCATAATCTTTTTGTTGCTCACCGAAAAACCTACTAAGATAACGAAATTCTTTCAGCGTCCATTTTTTTTATACATAAAATCAAGTCTAAAATTTGATTTAAAGAAAACTGAATTCCAATCACTTTGATCATTAGACATTGGTACCATTCATAATCTCCTGGGGATTTTGGACGGGTTCAGGCCCTCGGTACCATTCATAATCTTTTTTTTTTTTAGTCCAGTCTAATGGGCTGACTAATTTGGATCTACCCGGGTAGGATCTCAAAAGGTGGACCGACCCGGATAAAATTTCAAAGGATGACAAAAATCTTCCAATAAGTATTTAACATGACTGCATTCCTAAAAATTTGAATTTGAAACCTTTAATTAAGCAGTGACGAATCTCTACTATCCGCACCAATACTTGCTGGTCCATTCATAATCTAACGGCGCATAAAAGAATCGTTGCCATCACTAACGATGCTATCAAGTGATTAGGCTAAGATTCTTGCTTTCGAATTTTACTTCTTTGTTTGTCAACCCAACTAATTTAACGGGCTCACTGGTAGGCCAACTTGGATAAAAGCCCAAGATTAGGTTATTTTACCTTGCCGAGCTATATGGAAATTTTCGTCAACTGCCAGGACAGACAGATTTTATTTGTTTTTAATTCAATTAAATTAGTAAGGAGTAGTTAATTATCAGTGAGATTGAGTTTTGAGATTCAATTTTCGCTTCTAAATTATGAATAATGCTTTCACGCATGAAATCCACTTTCCGAATTTTACGCGTGTTTTTTTTTTCTTTTAAAAAAACACAAAATCAAAAGAATAAGCCAAATGACTCAAACTTTTAGGAAAAAAATTAAAATCATAATTTAGAGTAATATTGAATATGTTTATAGTAATACTAAGTACTGATTAAAATTAATTTTTTTATAATAATTTCATTTAGGGTACACTAAATGCTACTTAAGATTTGTTATTTTTTTTGTAAAAATTTAATTCTTTAAAAAAAAAATTGTGTAGACATGCATAAAAACCATGGAAATCAATAATGTTTCCATAAAAACCACAGAGATGCATCATTCACATCAGCAAAGTAGAGACATTTCCGTACGTTTCTTTTGCGCTGAATAGCATCACCTCTAAATTATATACTCGGCGACTAGTAAACGCATAACAAGTAACTGAATATTATTACCCCTAAATTATATATCAGGCAACTAGCAGCTCAAGCTCTACATAAACTTTTACCGGCCCTAAAAAAAAAAAAACGCAAAAATAGAGAACTCAACCTCATTCTCTTTTCTTCTCATATATCCGTCGGGCTCCTTGTAAATTAAAAGTTGAGCTTCTTGTTCTACAGTCTCGCCGAAAATATCGGGTCAGTCAGTCACAGCAGGATATCAGTTAGATTATAACTATGTTTGGTAGTACTGTAAGATAAATTACTATAGATAAAAGTACTGTGAATAAAAGTGTTGAAACTAAAAGTACTGTAATTTAAAGTTACATGTTATTTGGTTATAATAGTGAAAATATTATAAACAAATATAATTAAATTTCAATTGTAGGATAAAATTACTATTAAAATAATTATTAGTATGCAAAATAACTATAAATGACATGACTTTTAATTTATTTTATTTTTTAAAATTTATTGGCAAAGGTAAATTTTTATTTTATTATATTTTATTTTATTACCTATTTATTTTTTTAATTTTTAATTTTTATTCTTTTTTAATTAGTTTTGTATTAGTGCTTATGAAAATAGGATGAAAAATATTGATAATGGTCCACTTTTACTTTTTTTTTTCCATTTACATGGCTCCTAGAAATCTTCCTTGAGGTATTACAACAGAACTAATATGCCCTATTAACACATTTTTTAAGTGGGACTTTAGCTTTCATTTATTCTAAGTCTATAATAATATATGATTTGATTACGTATATAAAGTCACTGCATAGAGTGGTTGATCAATTGATGTGTCAAATTTAAAAATTATTTTTTTATCTTTTTATATAAAACTAAAACTTAAATCAAAATAAATATTACTTTAAAATGTAAAATATAGATACTATATAAAATTTTTTAAAAAATTTTCTTAAAAAAGCATAAAAAAGTTATTATATTATATGGGTAAGAAAATGTATGTACGAAATATTGCCCAATAATATATTTGTTTATTTGAAAAGTTATATATTATGGTTGAGACTATGTTAAGAAAAAGCATATAATTGGAGCTTTTAGAAAATGCAGGTATAAGTGACTTTTAATTGTTGTGCACTGCAGCGTTTTGATAACTGAAATACTAACCAAATGAGTTTTGATTTTGAAACTCAAGCTATTTCAACGTACCGCAGTTAAAACGCAATCCCAAACAAGTCTTATATGTCAATCCAATTAGGCGGCAGAATTTGACCCAATTACAAACCCCAACTTGCATAAATAGTTAGCCCTATAAGCCCTTTTGCCCGTATTCGCAAAAACTGGAAAATCGCTCTCTTTCTGTCACGTCAACCGGCGACTCCTCCTTCTGGAGCACGAAGCTTCTGATGTTAGGCACGATGTGGGTTCTGCCGGGTCCGAGGTAAAGCACACATCTTGTTCTTTTTCTACTTCTTCTTCTTGTCCGACATCGACTGAAATCATTTGCAGTTTCTTTTGTTTTTACTTTAAAAATGTGCCTTTTTTCTTGGAGATTTCGATGAAGCCGATGTTAGTTGGATAATAATTATGTTTTCTTCAGGCCTATTTTTGATGGGTTTTTTTTTTTTTTTTGTTCTTGATGATCCAGGCATGAAGGGACCCGTTTTCAATGCCAAGCTGCAGATTTTCAATTCTATTAGTGGTTGATCAAGGGCCTCTCTTCTACTTTTAGTTATGGATTCTAGCAACTGAATTTGAGAAATTGATAAGAGAAAAATGTGGTAATGTTGATGATGTCCTAAGTTTGTTCAGGCAAATTTTTTCAGGGTCATAATTTGGCAACTTGGTTCTATCTGTTTGAACATACTTAGGGCATCATCAAGATTACTGCATATTTTTCTTACGAATTTCTCAAATTTTGTTGTCAAAAAAAATTTTTTTTTTAAGGAAGGAACAGTTGGGCCCTTTGGTTAGTTTTTTTTTCCTCTGGTGTTGTTAATTGTTAGGTTGTGGTTCGTCATGTGTATGTTGTAATAGGGGAGTTTTCGCTGCCCTTGATTTAATCTTTTATGATAGTGATTTTCCAGAAATTGAACGAGTGAATTTGAGGCATGATTCCTTCTCCTTTACATGCAACCGTCCCTCTTTTTGAGTTTGATTTTGTTGACAGCAGTTTTAATGATTCAATTTTCATTGCGCACATGTTACCATCAAAGCAAGAAAACTTCAGCTTCACCCATAAATGCAAGGATTTCAAGTCCAACCTAGTTAGTAAATTGACATTGAGATTTGGTTGCAATTCATTAATGCTTGGATTTTTTTAGTCTCATAAATCATAAATGCAAGGATTATATTCAAAATATGCCAAAAATTAACTGTAAAATTCAAGGTAGGCTTAATGCTTCCCCCAACTATCTTATCCAGGCTAACCGATCATAGTCGAACAGCGGATAAAAGCATCGTTGCCATCATCTCTTTTTCTTTTTTTTGGTCTTTCGGGAGCTAGAAACTAGCTAATAGGAGATGGGCGATGGGGTAGTAAGTCCGGGAATCGAACCCTTAATCCGATGGTTGTAGGAAAACTATTCTAACCATTGTAGCTAACGCTGCGCCCCTTTTTTTTTTTTTTTTTTTTTTGTCGTCTTAAGGGAGCTGGAGACCAGCTGGTTGGGGATAGGGGTATGGGAATGAGTGGTCTGGGGTTCGAACCCCAGACCTTGCAGTTGGAGGGTAAGTCCTCCAACTAATGCAGCTAAGGCTGGTTCCCATTATTCTTACGATGCTATCAAGTGGTTGGGCCAAGATTCTTGCTTTTGAATTTTATAATGGGCTCACTGGTAGGCCCACTTGATAACAGTCCAAGATTGGGTTTACTTTAACCTACGGAAGTGTATGAAATTTTTTGCCAATTGCTTGGACACACAAAAACAGATTATGTTTGTTACTAATTCACTTAAATTGGGGAGGAGTCGTTAATTATGAGTGAGATACTGATTCTAACCTGAAATTTCGTTTCTAAATTATCTATATTGATTTTTACTTGAAATTTGCTTCTAAATTGTACATTTGAAAAAACTTTGTCACTTTCCTTAGATAACTTTAAAATAGTTATAAATTATTAGGCCGATAAATTATCAAATGACATTAATGAGACATTTGAAGCTATTTAAGTGCTACTCTTATATATTCGGTAACCACTAAACTATAACAAGTAACTAAATCACAATTAGATACAAGCAACAATAACCATAAGTCAATGATCAATTCCAAATTCTTTCCCCTTTTGCACTTTCCTATCAAGTGTGAAAAGAAATAACCTTTGATAATCTTATTTCGTTTCTTTATCAGTTGATTCAGAGAAAAAAGAATATTTATGGAATCAAATTAAAGTCAGGATTAATGGATTGTTGTTGTTATTTATAATTCGGATAAGAATGAACGATTTTATTTTTGGAAATAGAAGAAAGAAACTCATCCTGCTTTTTCACCTCGACACTTGTTATGGTGGGATTCAGGATGTTGCCGTGAAAATTCCCTGCAGAAAGTGACCTTTGGGTGGAGGTTGAGTGGTGCGGAGGATTGCTAGTTAAGTAGCTATCACCTCCAAAGGTTTTGCACCATCATGAATTGTCATTTTATTTTTGCCAACTACAATTCAATTTTCAAACCAGACATTCATTTGATTTATGAGGTCTTTTTCATTAAAACATAATTCTTTTCCAAATATGCCTGATACAATAAAATTATTTTTGGTCCCCAATTCCTTTTAGGTTGTCAGAAACTGCATAATCCCATCGCACCACTAGGAATGCCTCTGGGCCCCACTGTCAAATTTGAAATCAAGAAGTGTTTTTTTTTAGATTTATTAGATAAAAACTAACTAGTTGAGAGAGGGATACTTTTGGAAAAAATTAAGAAATGCTTTTAAGACTGAAAGAAATTTGACTTTAGTAGTTTTAGTTTAGAAAATAGGAAAATAGAAGTGATACTTATAATTTTATTAGAGAGAATTATACTAACACACTTACAAAGAAGTGGGTGAAGCAAAGTAGTTTGACCTTAATAGTTCGGTGCCCCGATTTGTGAAATTTAGTTCATATGTTTATGAGGTGGATATGACATAATCTACGTATTTTATAAGGAAAGTTACTTCCATTTTTTATCTCTAGAACTTCTTAATGTTTGTTTTTTTTTTCCAATTATACCGTCTTATCAAGCCGGCAAATTCGAATTTGTGAAATCTGGATTTTTAATTGGCACCCACCAATAAAAGACAAGAACTAGATGTATTTAACCTCTGTAAAAAAAAAAAAAAAGAGTACAGATTTTGTACTTCTTAAAAAAAAGTACAAAATTTTTATAAATTGTTGTGAGATAAACTTTTTTATTCATTTCTTTTTATTTATCAAAAAATTTATTATATTATAAACTATACGATAGAGTAACTATTTTTATTCTTACACATCGCAAGATAGTTTTTTTTCTTTTCATAAATTTCTCCTCTAAAATTACAATCCAAAATTTTCTACGTAGAATTCTTAAAAAAAAATTTTTTTTCTTTCTGAGATACTTTGTATTACTTTCAAGCTTAGGGAGGGCCAACACAAAACCATTTGTGTGGTCTGGCTTTCCGTGCTCTTAAATACTACCTATTTGTGAGGTGTAACCGTTATACATGTTCATTCATTTTATCTCTCTCACTTGTCCTTCTCAAGCCCCTCTGAGCCCTCTCACTTTCTTTCTTCTCTCTCTCTCACACACACACACACAACCCCACCTCTCTTACTCTTCCCCAACTCCTTATATGTCCTTCGCATTCAATTCCCCAAGCAAAGAACATCTGAAATCATATTCTCTCTTTTGCACTATCTACCATATCTCCACTCCATTTTTTGGTCATTTACAAGTACTCTTTTCCTTTTGCCTCATATTCTTTTATTTATCACACTAGCAGCTATTTTCCCCCAGGTTTCTCTCTCTTTTTTTTTAGAAAAAAAATTTCTTTCCTCTTTCTAAATTTTGGGTTTGCTTATAACTTGCTAATTAATCATTGGGTTCCTTTTTTTTTTTTTTAATGTATGTTTTGTCTAGCAGGTTTCTCTGTTAGCTAGCTATGGTGATGATGGGATTAGGGAGATTGATGGTGAACTTGAAGTCAAAAATAAGGTCTTTGAAGATTAAGAAAGTTTATGATAAGATTGAGAAGAGTGAAAGCATGAGAGTTGAGATAAGAAGCAGGAAGGCCAAAAAACTCATTGAGGAGACCTTAAGAATTGCAGATTCTCCTAAGACCAGAACTTACGCTTTTTAAGGTTCTTCTTTTTTAAATCAAATGTCTTGATGCTGTAATATCCTGTTCTATGATGTTGGGGTCAACATATGATTAGCAGAAAATAATACAAAATGTTTCTTTTTTATATAGAGCCCTTTCTCCCTATTCAGCGAGTTGCATGTAATAGGATTGAAGGTAAATCATCTCAGTTTTCCCTTTTTTTTTTTTTCTTTTTGTTCTTTTTCATCTTGAAAGAGTAGTCAGGAGGGAGCCACACACACAGAAAGAGAGTAAGTGAAGAATGAGTGGAAGTTTAAATCTGCTCGCTCCAATAAAACACACACCTCGTTACTATTAAGGCAAGCTCCACACCTCAAATCATCTCAAGTTGGTGATAGCATAATATGAATGATTGTACCTGCTTGGGCTTAACCTTTTATTTTCAAATGGTCAGTTCATTTTCCACCACCCAGAAGATTATGTAATTAAGATCCATTCATCAAAAACAAAAAAAGGAGATTATGTAAGGATCCATCAAAATTATTGCATCAAGAACATTTAGTACACATAATGTTCGCAACACTTTAAAGAATCTAATTTTGATTGTATATAAAGCCATTTATATTTGGGAGGGTTAGTTTTTCTGCATTCGGATGCCACTAGAATCCAATTCTGCCCCGACAGAAAAGGGAAAACAAACAATAATATATTACCATATAACTTTAAGATAAGGCTGCGTGTAATCTTATTTTTTAGACTATAATATGAAAGTCTCATATACTAGCTGTACAAGTTAATTCTGTAACATTTCAAAGTATATGTAATTTCTATAACCATTAGTAGAGATTGTCGTATCATGAACGTATGGTCTAGAATCCTCGGAGTAGGAAGTTTCTCTTGTGAGTGAATGCAACGCAAGTACTTGTAATGGACAAATTTCCTTGACAGTTCGCTTTGACTTTAAAAATCCCTTTTTTTTTTTTTTTTTTGAACGAGTTCTCATGAACTTGACAGTCCCTCCACTTGATAGGCATTTTGATTTAGGCAATGAATCTTGTGGAAGTCAAAACTCAAAGCCAGTAAAAGCGTTGTCTTGAATTTGTGCCTAAATTTGTAAATAATAAGGGAAAATTATTCTTCGATAAAAATCTACTCATTTAGACACAATAAAGTTTTATTGTATACATAATATTTTATACTATATAGTATATAGGTGAGATTATATATAACACAAAAATATTTTTATAGTTATATAATAGATATTAATGAAAATTTTCTTTATATTGCATAGAATTTTTTCATCGGTACACCTAAATGTCGCGTCCTTTCTCAAATATCACTTGTTTGTAAAATTTGCTCATTATTTTCCTATTTCTCTCTGTTTTCTTGTCTTCTCCTCGATTTAGTTACCAACTTAAATAAGAAACAAAATAAGTAATTATGTTATATGGATATGCGAGACACATCAGTCGAGTCAAGACAGAGAAATCTTCAAACATCATAAATCTCCCACCATGGGTATAGACAAGATTTTAGACTAACCAATACCCCAAAAAAAAAAATAAATTTAATACACAAATTTAATGCTAACTTTAGTTAAAATAATAAATTCAATATCAACTTTAAAAAATAATAAATCTACCACAAATTTTACATATGGTAATAAATTTAGCACGTAATAATTTTATATGAATAAAATCTGCCAATTTCAACGACAAATTTAGAAAAATATGTTTGTTTTGATAATATGATAATCATATAAGTTAATGTCAGATAATCGAAACAGATAAATTCTCTTTAAAAAATTTGACAATACACTGGATTTGTTACCATATATGAAGTGGATACTATATTTGTTACTTTTTAAAATTAGTGTTAAATTTGTTAATTTAACTAAAGTTGGAGCTAAATTTGTATATTAATCCTAAAAAAAAATGGTGGAATTTTTTTTGATATAATTAAAATGATATATTATTATATGATGTTAAATGAATTACGTAATTATTTTTAATATTACTTAAAATTGCATTGTGTAATAAAAAAATAAAAAAAAAAACCTCTCAAAATTAAAGTCATGAATGGGCCATTGTTTCATCGTCTCCCTTGCGTACTTCCACACGGATCTAATCTCAATCAACTTTTCCACGTAATAAAGCTTTAGTGATGGGGAAAGCTTTTGCTTGACGAAAAGTGGCTAACAATGTTGTCCCGCACGGCGCTAGACCAGGCTGATCAGACTCAATGAATGGGTGGAACAAAAAGTGGTACTGAACAATTATTGAGTCATAAAAAAGCAGACAGGCCATGGGAGTTGGACCCTTCAACTTGTAGAATACAGACGCAATGCAAGGGATGGTGGGGAAACGATTGAAGCTGAGAATATATATATATGTAAGACAAGCAAAACCTTGGAAAGTTGGTGCTGATGTAGCACTGCTTGTTTGCACATGAAATTGATTTTCGTATATGTTTCAAAGTTTCCCATTTGTTCAAGAACATTAGATAATTAATCAAGAATACTATATAATTGAAGAAAAAATATAAACGAAATGGAAAAATTACTGCAGAATACAGTCACAAATACAATTAACCGATTGATTTGTATAGTTAAACGATTGATGCTTGCAACAAAAATGATTGCATTTTTCTTCGATTTTTTTTGTTGCAAACAGTTTTTATTTAATTGCACAAAACAATCAGTTTATTACACTGTAACTGTTGTTCCTGTCTGTCATTTAATGTGTTCGACTCGAAATTGAAATACATGCAAAAAAGAAATTCAAGTCAACATTCATTCTCTCTTCTTCTTTTATGCAGAAAGAGTGTCTCAGTGAAATCACCCTATGTCACTACATATGTAAAAGTTTCTGCAAAAGAAAGGTGCTTTTAGAAAGAATTTAAGTTTTATTGGTGCTTCATGGACAAAGTGGTTAAAATCTTCCTGGAGTGTCAAATTAGACAAGCGAACAGAAACGAAATTTGCATGTGTAGCATACGTGCAAAGTTGCAAACCTTATCTTCTTCAACTGCGAGAACTCAATTGATCATTAGAAGTTCTACAAATAGAAAAATGAAAAACTAAAAAGAAAGAAAGCAAATCATAGTGGTTTGGCCACTAAATTGACTCGGACAACCATTCTTACGAAGAAAAGCTTTTCCTTTTATGACGAAATTAGTTTCAATTAATGAACAGGAAAACTTTCGTATAATAGCCTCCTTAATTTTATAATGTCTTGGCTTATTGTTGCCCTTAATTACAGAAGGGTGCCAATAACAAAAGCTAATTAGGTGCTAGTGCTACCACTGAAGACTGTTGGACATGCACCAACGAATTAAGATTCTTCATTAGTGTTAATGGCCAATATGATGCAAAACAAGTATATTACCGGCTATGATGGTAAAGCATCTGGAGTTCCTTGCAGTGAATGCACGTCCAGGGTGTCGAAGGAGGGTCCATGCAATAGGAATGAATGCATCGAATCTGACAGACGTGACAGATCACGAGAAGATCCTCAGGTTCCCGACAGCGGCATCCACTACATGCTGGAGCTAACATATACTGTTCAAAATGAGAACTAAAGGACTTAGTACCAAATATCACATACAGACAAGGATTCCTATAGAATACAACTAGAACGAATTCCAAAAGAACGTAGGTAAGGCAAAGCACAGTTGATTAGGAAAGTTAATAGCTAATAGGTACATGCATTTCACGAAACCAGCTGATTTATGCAGCACACAAACACTGAAAGTTAGATATAGGAAACTTTCTCAATGTCTTCAATCATAGTTTTAGTTCATTACATCTCTATGTTATGTCCAGAAATAAGAATAGTAGAATACATGTTTTTTTGACACCCTTTAATGTACTAGCATATATGATAAGACAAGGACAAGGGCTTTACAATGCTAAATACTCAAATAAGTTTATCCAGATCATATTATTATTGAAAGCTTCATCCTATTCAGTCTGTTACTTTTCCACCATGAATCTAGATACCTGTGGTTGGTAAGTTCAATATTGCCATGGACTTGTCATTTGGTCTAGGCCTACCAATTTTTCTGTCTACTGGTTAAACTTCTAAATGATAAGAATGGTACTTGTAGTTCAGCCAGTAGAAGTTTTAACTCAAAGTAGTTTAACCAGTAGAAGTCTGCTTCTTAAATGTCACAAAATTAAGAGATCTAGGATCGAATTGACAGTTATAAATGTTAGTTTTAGCTTCAGAAGACATCTCAAGCCTTGAAGGTAGATGCCAATAAGAACAAGGAAACAACTCATTAAACAGCTATGGCGGCAGAAATGGACTTTGTAATTTTTTTCAAGCAGATATCCGGTATTTGATTTTGATTCAACATATCAATGAGAACATTTAACATTAGAAAGGATTGTGGACTGCCACACTTGTATTCTTGTGGAAAATTATATCCAAATTGCTAATATTGACAAAAGCAAAGGTTTAGACTTTAAGTACCACAAGCATGAATATTACCTCATCATCAATTCTGTTTCCTTCTTGATTGGCACAAATGATAATATCTGTTGCTGATGAGGCACACGGTATAGTCTGAGAGTAAATTTTCTGATCAGAAGTGGCAGCATCCTCCACCTTTGTAATGCTCACAAAACTAGTCTTGCACAAGGGACAAGTACAAAGTTTTCTCATTGAAGCCTACACGGATAACCACAAAAAATTTTAGTGAGAACATATAACAAATAAGTCAAATGCTTGTCATTGGATATTTATTTCAATGAAATTTTAGAAACCTACGAGTAATCTTTCTGCTTCCTTCAATTTTAAATTTCCCAATATGCTAATAAGATGAACAAATCATATGGAAAAATTCATTCACAGAAAGGTTCATCCTTCACCTGCTTGCTCTAAAGTTCAAAATTAAAATTTTGTTTATGGAGCAGCAGAAGACAGGAAGAGACTAGTACCATATGATCAGCCCACTGTTGGATGCATGAATAACAAAATCGATGTCCACAAGGCAAAATCCCTCTGGTTGAACTGAATTCTGTCCAACATATAACACACGATAACTCCACTGAAGAAGGCCTTTTAAGAGGTTCAAGTTGACCCACATGTTTGATTTTCCTGCTTGTGCTCTCAGCTGCAGTACATCCACCTGGCTGGTCCAGTGCAGGCAATGCATCTTCAGGACATGAATTTGGCTTGTCACCAGCAGTATCATTCCCATCTCCGGTCTCTTCTATTTCACCAAAGCTTCCATTCGCTGCACCTCTACTATTATCCAATGCAGCACGAGATGTTCCTTCACTTTCAAATAATTCAGCTTTCCTTTTGCCATCTGTAATTTGAGAAGGTGCAGCAGTGTTATTATTCCGAAGGTTGATTGGGCAGTACTCTCCATCAGAATCCAAAACTATGGTCTCCAAGTTGTCTTCACTCGCATTTTTCTTCGCCAGCCTTCGCTTCCTGTGCAGACTTCCCAAAGACATGCTTCCTCTATTTTCAGAAATCTTTCTTTTTCCTCTCACTGTGCACATTTTGGAATGAGAACTTGACGCATTGGGCCTTGAACCGAAGGAATTCATGGAAGAATCAGAACTTGAATCTCCAAGCTTTCCAAGAAGAAGACAGAAAATTTTTCCTTCAGTAGAATCCAATGCTTCTTTTTGGAAAAGTGCTTTTTCAAGAAAAATTTGAGAGAAGCTCACAAAAAATCCTCAGTACGTATTAACTAATGAATGAAAATAATTGCTTTTTAAACAAAACAGCATATGATTAAGCATTGATTGTTGCTGAGAGCAATAAATTAACTGGACTTTGTTTGGCAGAGAAGATCATTATATTATGTCCAATGAAATGACGAGATGTCCATGGGCAATGTTATCGACCATAGACAACTTTATACTTCTAAACTTTCTGGAACTTGACAATCTCTCCAGTGAGACCCTAATGAGTCCCCTTCAGTTTCCAGTTGACTTTATAAGCAGCTGAAAATGTGGCCATGGTAGTCTAACTAACTTTTCATAAATATGTACTGAGAAGGGAAGCGAGGAAAATTTAAGTCAAATCAGGCTAAAAGCAGACATTGGCAACGTGAAATCAGCATTTCTAATAGTCACAGCCGTGAGCTTGACATGAAGGAGAATTCAATTATGCTCTCCAAACAAGCATATGATTTCGGTGCTTTTTAAGTCTTACAATGAATGATTTTAGCTAAATGATACAAGAAAGAATTCATTAGATCATAAAATCTAAAAGTTCCTGGGGGCATTGAAGCAAAATGTCTTAGGGGCTGCTGAAGATTGGAAGAACCAAGAGACCGCCTAGTATATCAAGAACTGTACAGTCACAACAGCACTTGATTAGGACCTCTTGCACAAACTATGAACTGGATTTGTTACCTGCACTCCAACTAGTCCAGATAAAGGAAACTCTTGAAAGCAGTCTCTGCTACTTGAATAATTTTCCTGCTTGGAAAGTTGTGTACTCTGCTTGTGCTTTGACTTATGTGCAGCACCTTTGCTCTTCTCAGCATCAGAAGACATGTTCTGTAGTTGGATTGCCAAAAGTAAACGAATGACGGCTCCCAAATGCTCACGAAGTAAATAAACGTTTTGAAATCCATAAACAGAAGCTAAATACCAATGCCTTAAAGCATGCCCCAAAAGGGAAAATTCATGATGCAATTTTCTGGCTGCAGGATTTTAACAAATTTCCAAGTCGAGAGCAAAAAAAAGCCAACCGCGTTTTTGATGTCAAATGATATGTACTAACTACCAACACAGTGTCACTATATTTAATCTTCAATAAAAATCTACCTTTCTGCTTCACCTTTTTCTGGTGGAATGAACAAAACTCTAAAATATAATCTACCCAAGATTATTCCTATCATGAGACATGATATCACAACACTCAGCATTAATGGGGTGCGATTCAATCATCCATATTACAGATCATAGAATCACCATTACCTCGTTCAACAAAAACGAGTCAGTCCAACCAGCAAGGTCAGGATCTCCATAACCCACGTCGCTCATTCTTCTGCCAAGCTCGTTAGACATTTTCGATTTATCAAAATAAGGCCTGTGGGACTTATTGGAGGATCCAAGATTACGAAAAGCTGGAACTTCAAGTACTAGAGGCCCAATTTCTTCTCCACTGGAACGAAACATAAAGCACAATCAAAGCTAAACCATCGATTCCATTGCTATCAAACAGAATTCCACAAAACAAATACCAACAAAATCAACAAAACCTCAATCCCAAATTGAATTGGGGTCAGCTACATCAATCTCGTTCTATTGTGCACTAGGTTAACTGTACGACCTAATTGTACTAAATCGTTTCTGACTAAAGATCAATATGTCATCTTAGGTCTACCTCTCCTTCTCCTGACTCCATCTACCATCACCCTTCTTAAGAGGAGTGCTGCTGCTTTGCCTTGGACATGTCCGTAAACACTACTCCCTCAATTTATCACTAATATGTGTTACAACTACTTTGTTACGAATATCCTCAACCTAATTCAGTCATTCCTATGGTGCCACAAAATTCCACAAAACAAATAAAAAAAAAAACAAAAGAACAAACAGAGAATCAGTGTTCCTCTAAGGGAAATTATCAATTTATACCTTTGCAACTTGTAAGGATGCTCCGGAACGCGCTTCCCTTGCTTAATACAATCTTCGATCCACCGATGATTAACGATTACTACTGTCTTAAACTTCCTGGCAAGTTCGTATTTCCTGCCCCCAAATTTCCAACAAACCTGCAGGCCCCACACACACGAGGTCGAATAACATACAGGGGAAAAACTTGTTGATATCTCAAAAATTTCGAAAAGAATCATTTGCAAGAGAGGTACTTAAAAAAAAAAAAAAAAAGAATTTAAGATTAGAACCGACAGACCAGGTGCGTGGTGAATTCTCTTAGGGCGCCGACGTAACTGGCGCCCGCCTGGGATATCAGCTTGATGAGGTTGAACCGCTCCAAACCCTGGTAGCCGCTCACTGTTGCTACCACGGATTCCATTCCCTCAATCGGACCATCCATCCTCGGATCCGGTCAATTCCGGCGGAGAAGAGAAGAGTTGGGGTTCGGGAAGACGGCGGGTATCGATACGTAGTGTCTGGGATTCGGAGTTGCGGGCGGCTTTTGGGCGGGAAAGGGAAATTTTTGAATTTATTGTAGTTAATTTTTATTTTTTTATAAAAATAAAAAAGTATATAGAAAAATGATAGTGAGAGAAATAGTAAAAAGAGTATGAACAGAGAGAGAAATGGGAGAGAGAGAGAGAGAGTGAATAGAGAGAATGATAGAGAGAGAAAAGGAGAGAGAAAGAGAGTAGAAAGAGAATGAGTAAAAAGAATGACAGAAAGAGAAAGGATTGAGAAAAAATGAGTACATAGAATAGTATAGAAAGAAAAATGAGAGCGAGAGAAAGAGGGTAGAGAGAAAATGAGTAAAAAGACTGGTAAGACAAGAAAAAGGAGAAAGAGTGTGGGTAGACAGAGAATGATAGAGAAAAAAAAACAGAGAGATAGATGGTAGAGCGAGAACAAGTAGGGAGAATTGTAGAGTGAGAAAAGGAGAGAGAATGACTAGAGAGAGAATGAGCAGAGAGATAATGATAGAGAGAGAAAAAAGAGATAGAGATGGTAGAGAGAGAAATAAGTAGAGAGACTGGTTGAGAGAGGAAAGGGAGAGAGAGAGAGTAGGTAGAGAGAGAATGAATTGAGAGAATGATAAATAGAGAAAAATGAAAGAGAAAAGGTAGAGAAAGAATGGTAGAAATAGAAAAATGAGAGGGGAGGGTAGAGAGAGAAAGAGTAGAGAGATAAAAAATATAGAGGGACAGAGAGAATATGAGTAAAGAGAGATATAGTAAAGAGGGTGGATAGAAAGAAAAAAGGTTGTGAGAGAAAGTATAAAAAATAAAATAAAAAACAAAATAAAAAATATCTTTTATTATTTTTTTTTTCTTTGAAAAATACTTTTAACTTTTTAACAAAAAATAGAAAACAAAAAATTTAATCTATATCAAACGGGACCTTAGTTATTAAAGATTTGATTTCTCAAGTAGAGCAGAATCTCTTTACCACTTTAACTACATAAGTGGTAGAGTTAAATGTTTACAAATTTTACTAAATTTCAAATAGTTTAGTGACATTTATTGAATATCTGAAATTTACAGCCGTGAGTGAGTTTAATGTAAAACTATAAATAAGCTGACCTATCTAGTAACAGTATCATGCATAATCCTCCCTAAAAAATATTTAGATAGGGCATTGCTTACTCACTTTTGTTCACCAACCAAAAGGAAAAAGGAACTAAATCATTTTTACAAATTTCATTTATTGTGTTATTTTGCTGACCATGCCTAACAGCAAAACTAGAAAACAAAATGGAAATATTTCAGTTAAAAAAAATTCATTTAATGTTCATGAAAATAAAATCATTTCCAAGTCAAAGTCAAAATGAATCGGAGTATAAAAAATAAAAGAATAGAAAATAATACAGTAATGATGATATTATAATTGATAAAAAATAATGATTAGAAAGTTATAAGAAAGAAAATAAATAATAATTTATAAGAGAAAAAATAAAAATTAATTATTTAAATTAATAAAAAATAAATAAATAAAAATAAATAGAAAGTAATTTCCTTTTCTTTTCTTTTCCTTTTCTTTCTTATTGGAACGATTTCTTGGTTCAAGATGGAAATGTTTAGATTCAAAATTTTACTGTTGTTAACTTAGTTCAAGAACAAGCATGTCCCATAGGTTAATTATTGGTTGAGCTTACCATATCACCAAACTAAAATAATAATAATAATCTCTTTAAACTGAGATTTGATTATAATTCAAAATGCCAAACAGAGTCTGCATAACAGGAGTTGATTGGCACCCTTTCTTTCTAACACTGTATCATGTGTATGGGCCACCATAAACCATTTAAAAAAGAAGAGAGAGAGAGAGAAGATGGACACTGGGTTTGCTCAAAGATGTCGAACCAATGTTGTAATAGGCTGCCAGAAGCAAACGTATCAACCTACGAAAGCTGATGGAAAATGAGACCAAGAGTAAGAAGTCGGATTTTCCTTCTATTTAAGCAACTAGCTCCTGAGGGCTGGCTGGGTCCTAAAAATGGCAGCAAAGCAATCTTTGATGTGTTTTCAACGGAAGGTATATGCTTTCCGAGATCATCATCTAGCAGGGTTTCCGGCACGAGTTGGTGGTGTTGCAGACCCATATGGCACGTTGCTTGCAGGAGTCACTTGCCCATGTGGTGCAGTAATGCCTCTGGAAGTTGCATCATAGCCAGCACCCCGCGAGACATCATAGCTGTGTCCTCTTTGATTGTCATAACCAGGAATCCTCTGTGCATCATAACTTGGTCCCCGGTGAACGTCGTAACCATGAAGTCTATGTGCATCATAGCCAAGTCCTCTTTGTGCATCATACATGGGGCCTCTCTGTATATCGTAACCAGGTCCTCCATAGTTGGGTACCCCTTGTGGACCATAGCCAGGTATTCTTGTGCCATCATTACCAGCTCTCGATGCATCATGACCATGTCCCTTTGGTGCATCGTAAGCAGGGCCTTTCGTAGGTGCAGAACCAGGTTGAGCTACGACATTCATTGTGCTGGTACTAGCAACCACATTAGCAACTGCACTGGCACTTCCAGAAGCAACAGGAGCACCAGGATTAACAGAAATTGTGGCATGCCCCTGCTATGGAAAGCAAAAACTTTATTCAGCTTGTACTTTCAACTCCAGAAGCAGGCAATGAAAATAATGCACAACAACAGCAACAAATTGACAGTGCAAATAAAATTTACAAGAATGATGATGAAGAATGAAAAGCAAATCATTAAGACTTCCCAAAGCAAAAAAATGCTATTGCCAACTTTTCAGATTAGCAACTGTCAAAAACTTGAATTAATGACGGGTGAAAATTGTGTTTGGTCTGAAATCCCGATAGCACTAGTAAATAATTGGAAGGATGAATTTTTCAGGATTTTTTTAGGTTAAATACCGATCCTATGATTCCATCGCCTTATTTTATTCCTTCATATCATATTTCCCCTTTTTTTGTTGTATGTCTAGTTCATGATGCCTCTACTTCTGAAGCTTTAGAAGCTGGACAAGGTTAGACTGAAATCAATATGCCATTGAAATAGTTGTATAACTATTAGAGGTCATAATAAGAAAAGCACACAAGTGAAACCCAACATCAACGCAAAATACTTGAGCAATATGCAGAGTCTCCTTCCAGAAGTACGAATTCTTAATTCTTAGTTTCTCTGCAAGGGATTCATCAGCATGTATCATACAAAAAAAAAACCACATGCATTCATTCCAAAAGTGATCAAATAACAGCCATGATCCTAAGAATTTATAAGCTTAAAGGATGGGAAAACTAAGCCCATTATGTCAACAGGATAACTTTTTTTTTGGGTAACTTGATATGTTCACTGTAAAATTGTGTCACATATTGTTAAAGGAGTCAGGCGAAGACAGAAGAAGAATTCAACCATAATGTGCCGATGTAAACATGTAATGTAGTTTCACCTGTGGAGGAGACAAAAGGCAAGTTAACAATAAAGTTGAAGAAAAGCTGTCGCACCTGGCCTTGAGAAACACCATAGCCAACCTCATAACTGCTTTGTCCTACAGGACGCCCAGAAGTCTCATTCTCATTATTCCTAGTGGTGCCACCAGTAGGTCCATCTGCAAATGAATGCAATGATAAACGTCAACACAAACAAAAGAAGGAGAGAAACAAAGAGGGGCTTCAAACAAGCAAAAGAGCACACCATTGGTACCAATCCCAGTTCGCAAGTCAACATTAGGTGTATTAGTCAATTCTGACCGAAGTTTTTCCACTTCCCTAGCCATAGCTTCGTAATTTTGCTCCATTGCCTGAAGTTGAAGGAGGTGGTCACTGAATAGCTTCCGCTCATAGTCATAAGAAATCCTGCATGATCAAATGATTAAAATGTGGTCCCATTTCATAATTGTGAAACTAAAACAATTATGAGGTTTTTTCTTTTTCTCTGTTTTTTTTTTTTGATGGGAAAACAATTATGATGTTTAACAACAAAGCATGTGAAAAATAATATTAATACAAAATCGCTAACATAGTGATATTATGAAAGAAGGTAAGTCGAAAACAGTAAGACATATGAGGATACTTGTGCAGGAAAATATGCAGCCAGCATTCCAAGATAAGCATCACAAAGTCAACTATAGGTTGAGATTTGAAGGACCTAATTATGTACAGCATGCTTCTTGGAATGGTTACCACTCATGAGGGAAGAAGTTAAGAATCCACAAAAGGACAGGTTCATGGAATATACATCATTAAGAAATTAAAACCAAAAAAAAAAGATAGATGCTCTATTCCAGCCACGTAAGTTAGTTTTTCTAAAGTCAAAACCGAAAACGCCAAAAGCAATAACAGACCAGGTACCTGCATTGCTGATATTCTTGTCTAAGGCTCTCGAGTTCCGACATCAGAGCAGGTATTTGCTGCACATCTGCATGGACTCTCTGGAGATCTTGATTCAACTGATGCACTTTAGACATAAGATCCTGCCTTGTTACAACCAATTTTTCAGCATCTGCTCGTGCTTGCTGTAATTCCAACCTAACAGGCTCAGCATCTTTCAGTTCAGCTTCCATCTTTGCAATATTATCGATGAGGCCGCTCATCCGTTGCTCTCTTTCAGATTTTATAGTTCCTATGTGCGCATGTAACATCTGTAACTCATGCTTAGCTGCAGTAAGCTCCTGTCTCAATGTTCCGTGTGTAGCAGCTAGTCTCTGGTTCTCCGTGGCAAGTCTCTGCATCTCCACATGTTGTGCAGCCAGTTTCTGTTCCATAACATCTGGGGGAGGTAGCATTTCAAAAGGAGGAAAAGGGCCAGGGGGAGGGCGTATTCCTGGACCAAATGCATCAGGATGCGCTAAACCAGGGCCTGGAAGAGGCCGTCTCAGATGAAGAGCTGGAATTCGCCCTTTACTTCCCATTTACAATATAGAGCTATATCCTAGCCCTAAAGAAAACACCCAACGAACAATAGAAGAGAGAATCAATATTACTTCACTTGCTAATGCAATCAAAGACCTGAAAACAGAAAGTTTCAACACAGGTGTGTAGTGGAACTCAGAGATTATCAACGACACTCATGGACATTTAGCACTGAGATCAAAATAAGTTAACAGAAACACAGACTCCATTGTTCTTTATTCCAATTCAAAAAAATCAAATGATGGGGCAATCATAACCCAGTTTTTGCACCTATACACCAATGTACGACCACAAGAGGTCACAGTTTCGATTCGTGAAAAAGCAGTTTAATCAAAATCAAAGGGTAATGCCACGTCCATCTTACCCATCCCAGAAACCAAAGCGTGAGAGCCTCGTGCACTGGGAACGCCCTTTCTGATACAATAGATATGCAATCACCCCCCACAACCGAACACACATTAACTACCAGAGCCGGACACAATAGACATGCAATCACCCCCCACAACCGAATACACACTAACTACCAGAGCCGGACACAAATACAAATCCATCACAACAACCAATATCTAAGAGAAGTAGCCTTCTAGAAACTAAATCTGATAAACCCTAAATCACAGAAAGAGACAAGACAGTGAGAAAAAAATAGGTAGATGGCATTAATAATATGGGGAAATGCAGAATTCGAGCGAGAATTAAACAAATTTGAGTTCCAAAAAACTAAAAGATCAATGCGGGTGATCAAATTAAAAACCTAAGAAATTTAAAGGAAAATTAACAGATAATTAAAAAGTTGGAAAGCTGAAAAAGATAATATAAATAAACGACGACGGCAGCGCCGTGGGGTTTTTCAGGCCCACCTGAAAGAAGAAGGCACGGACAAAGCCTACGGAGAACGGTGGAAACTAAAGCTACGATTAATCGGAGGGGAGATTTCTGTTTAAGTTAATTAAAACAAGAGATTCGAAGCTGGCTTCTCCAACGCCAACGTTAAAAAATTTAATGGTAACTCGTGCTCTTTGTTTTCTGGGTCTTGTCGCAAATGTAACAGTTACTTTTGATTTGGTCCTAGGCTTTCTTTTTGTCTCTTTTTGTTCATCAAGAAAGTAAAGCGATCTTTTAACGTGAATAATCTAAACGATTACGATATAATTCATATTAAAATAAATAATATTATACTTCTACATATAAATTTTGATATAATAACAACTCAAAATATATAATTTCGTAAAGTTAAGCATTTACTACTAAATTATAATAAGTACCTAACCTTTCTTTATTGATATTTGGACCACAATCATAGATTTTTTGTTTAAGAATATTTTTGGCTTAATGCTGATGTTCTTAAGTTTTTTTTGACATAAAGCTAGATATGTTCTTAAGTTTAAGCCCGTGGGACGCGTGTTCTTTATTTTGACCCCAAAATTATGTTTCCTTTTTCAAAATTTCTCTTCAGGCAAAGGCGTGTTTTTGTCTTTTATACGAGGGAGAATAAATCTTTTAGAAAACAAGTAGATGAAGGTAATGAAGTCAATTTCTCTCTTGCTTAGCTTAAATTACAATGATTATACTAAACATTCATCTTTAAAATTTCAGATTTAAATCCTAAGAGGTAATACAAGACTTATGAAAAATAAAAAATATATATTTAATCGTGTATTTCGCATTCAATTAGCTTAATTTTTTGACAGATAATGATAGACTGTTAATTTATTGTGTACTTTACATTCAATTAGCTTAACGATAGACTAAAAAAAATGAAAGATAATTATTTCATGCTCACAAACCTTCAAAAGCAATGATAACAGTAATAACAAAATATTAATTCTGATATATAATTGAGCCTGGTTCCATGAATATTTCCTAACTTTGATGAAATTTGTTTCAACAAAGAAATTTCATTAAAAAGAAGCCATGAGATCATCTTAGACAATTGAGTGCTGAGCTCTTGCCAGTCCAGATGATCATCTTAGAGAGTTTATTCCCAGATTATAATCCCAGTTGACATATAGAAAATTTGCATTCAACTTCACCACATGTTCAAGCGGCCACGACCTGCGGAACTTTGGCTAGTGATGCTTGTATTCTCTCCTCTTCAAATGTCAAGTCAACCATTTTTCCTTGTAGATACTTTTCATAAGATGTGAGGTCAAAATGGCCATGCCCACACATTGCCATGAGAATGACCTTTGCTTCTCCTGTCTCTCTGCAATGCAGGGCTTCCCTGATGGCAGCAGCAATTGCATGAGTTGGCTCTGGTGCAGGTATTAGTCCTTCAGATCTAGCAAATTGTATGGCACCTGCAATAAAATTGCAGTGTTGTCACTTTATTCTCATTGCAGTGATATCAATTCTATGAACAATAATATTGTCAATAAACTTGTACCCTGAAAGCATTCGGTCTGAGGAATTGAGATCGCTTCCATGAAACCCAATTCATAAACATGTGAAATCAATGGCGCCATGCCATGGTAACGCAACCCCCCTACAAAACATAATAGAAAAGGAATTGTTAAAGAAGAAAGAACAAAATGATCAGCTATAAGAAGTTATTAGAAACAACAACTCACCAGCGTGAATTGGGTCAGGAATGAAGTCATGACCGAGTGTATGCATCTTCATCAATGGAGTCATCCCAGCCGTATCGCCATAATCGTATGCATATATACCTTTTGTTAGCGAAGGACATGCTGCAGGCTCGACAGCTTTGATGACAGGATTGATTTTCCCCTTGAGCCTTTCCCTAATGAAGGGGAAGCTGAGTCCTGCAAAATTGGAGCCACCTCCAGTACACCCTATTATAACATCAGGGGTTTCACCAATTGCTTCCATTTGTTTCAAGCACTCTTCTCCTATTACAGTTTGGTGTAACAGAACATGATTGAGCACACTTCCTAAGCAATATTTGGTATCAGCATTTCTGGCTGCAATCTCCACAGCTTCTGATATAGCTATTCCTAAACTTCCTGGGTTTGACGGATCCATGTGGAGAATTCTACTACCTGCCTCGGTAATGCTTGATGGTGATGGATGAACCTTTGCACCCCAAGTTTCCATCATCAACCTACGATACGGCTTTTGGTCATAAGAAGCACGAACCTGCCATACCTGTAAAACAATTCAGAAAAGATATAATTGGCTTTAGATTGCTGTATGCAACATTTATAGACCCAAACCTTTGACACCGAACCTGCAATAAATCATTGAAGGCCACATAAAACTATTTGCTCTAGAAACACTCATTATTTACAAGGCACATGATATCATTGTATTTAGTTTTTAATTTGGCTAAAACACTTGCAGAATAGAAGATAAACAGTTTATAATGCCAAAATTCACAACACTTCGTTATTCACATCCGCCAACCTGTAAAGTAAAATAAAAGGATCTAACCCTGTTATAGAGATGATGGATTCAAATTAACGATTACCCAAAGATAAGCAACCTGTCGAGTCATTAGCCATGCTGGTCAAATTTGGCTTCAATGCAATCAAATGTAAATAGATGCATTAAGATTGCTAATTAACATGAACATTTTCTACCTCACAGCTGAGACCAAATAAGCTGCAGGCAAAGGCCAGAGAACATCCCCATTGACCTGCACCAGTTTCTGTCACAACATTTTTCACGCCTTCCTTTGCATTATAGAAAACTTGCGGGACTGCACTGTTGGGTTTGTGTGATCCGGCCGGGCTGACACCTTCGTACTTATAGTATATTTTGGCAGGCGTATCAAGTAGCTTCTCCAACCTCTTGGCTCTACATTCAACTTAAAGTGTCTGAGATACTTTTTTTTTTTCAAGGACCGCAAACAATATTATTTCAAAGAACCAATATTTAGTGAGGATCTTCGTACCTGATCAATGGTGTTGGGCGCCAAAGCCTGTAGATATCAAGAACCTCTTCTGGGATATCAATATACTTATCATTTGTTGCCTCCTGCTTAATTAACTCATCAGGAAATAGAGGAGATAAATCTTCAGGTTTGACTGGTTCAAAAGTTTTGGGATGCAGTGGGGGAGGAGGTTTCACTGGAAGGTCTGCAATAAGATTGTACCATTGACGAGGAATTTCAACTGCTCTCAAATCAGAATTTAAAGCAGCTCTTGCACTTGTTTTAATTCCCTTTGAAAGCCTCAGATGGGCTGGCCTTGGTTTCAGTTCCTCACCTACTAAGAACTCAAAGATATCACCATTACTGACCACAAGTCACTAATATTCTAATAACATGGCAAACAATATGCAATTTCAGAAAATCAAGCTGACAACTGGTTGGCGTACTTCAAATGATTACCAGACATTAAACTTAAGTAAGTGGAAGTTTAGAGATTTAAACCCACCATTTTACCAATCCCCCTCATTTTATATATGCATGGTTTATGAACCTCCTCAAAATCAAAAAAGAAAATCAAGCTGGCAAACATTCGTCTATTAAATCGTTATATTAAATCGTTATGAGGATTTCTAATTTTACTTACATTTTTTTATAATAAAATATTTTCATAATCTTATAATACATAACAAGTGGAGTTTATTTAAAATAAAAAAAATAATTTTATATAATATAAGATTATGAATATATTTTATTTACGTAAAAAATAAAGTTAATAAACACCTAAATTTATATATAGAGTGTAATTTAACCTGTGCAAGCAGCAAAAAATTCAGATCATGACTAAGGGTGAACACAGATGAAAACTTTAATAGCTTATTTTACTGAGTTCTGTTGGTGTGCCTTAAATGGCTTGTGTGCAGACAGACATTTAGATGTTCTGCCACCAGGTCATTCAGTACACTACTTTTTGCAAGCAAAAACAATAAAAATAAAAAATTTGTTAAAAAAAAATCCGACTGTACGGAGCTCATGAAAATTGTAAACAGAACCGCAACTGTGCAAACTCCAAACAAATTTCCTGAGTAAAACCCTGTCTGTAATTGGCTCAAAACCACCAATAAGCCCAAGATCACAGAAGAAAAACAAACAAACAAATTATTAAAAAAAAAAAAAACAGAGACAGCAGGTTACCTCTGATGTGGATGCTCGTTGGGCTTGAAACGGAAAGTGAGTTTGCTGAGAAGGTTAAGTTAGTTGCCATTTTCTGGCGCTTTTACCTTCTGCTGCTAACACAAGATACACCTTGTTCACGGGTTCTGGAACTTAATGTAAAGGCTTGGAGGGACCTTGAAAGATACGATGGAGATGTGGAATTTTAAGGTACATTAATAGGAAGAGTCCGCATATGTTCGGGGTTTCAGTTGGACTAACTCGGCATTTAAAATAGAAAAAAATATTTATGATTTGGAGAAAAGTGGCCCGAGTGTTCACAATACAACAAAATTAAAATTTTTTTTATCATTATAATAAAACGTAAGAAAAAAACAGTGATTATTTTCTTTTTTTTTGTATTTTTTATTATTATGATTAAATTTTTTTTTAATTTATATTATATTATGAATATTTTCTTGAAATATTTTCTTGGTGTTGGATCTCTTAAAATATGGTCAACAACTTTTTGCGTTTCGAGTCTATGGCGTTAATCTTATTTGAATTTTCTACTCTTTTTCTCTTATGTATTTGGAACTGTCCAATGTGCAGTTAATAAGCCAGTTGTCCTTATTCGGTGAACCCTTATTAAATAACAGGAAAAAAAAAAGAAAAATAATTTCTCTATTTCATTTACACACATTTTTTTATAATTATGATTATTTTTATGTAATTATAATAATAAAAAGTAATATAAAAAGTATTATTATTTTTTTATTTTCATATTTATTTTTTATAATTATAAAAAATATTCATAATTATAAAAAAAACTCATATAAATATAATAAAAAAAATTTATTTGTCCATATAATAAAAAAATAAAAAAGCATAAAAACAAAAGGAAAGTCACGAAATTTGACTTATCTCCTCGTACTCCTAAGATTGGGTGGGCCCAGCCGCCAGCGGCGCTTGCCCTTGACCAGTTGTGAGCTCGCGCGCAAAATATAAAGGGATAATGTTATTTAATTGAATTTAATGTTATTCACTTATTTATACATTTTTTTATAATAATAAATAATTTTATATAAATAATAAATAATTATACAGTCTGACATAATCATATTTAATAATTTTTTTATTTTTTTATAAATTTAAATATTTAATAATTTATATCACTTCATAATTATTTTAAATCTAATAAAATTATCAATTATTTTTATTTTCTATAAATAGTGATCTTATTTAGGGGCTTTTATTTTATTGATCCAATTTAAACCTTTTAATAATTATAGATCTAATAATAAACTTATCCCAAACATTAAAATCCCAGGAGAGGAAACCACGTTTTGAAGAAACAAGACAATAAGACAACAAAAGTTAATGAAAAAAGAACCCAGATTCAAAATGGTTCAAAAGAGCACATGCAAAAGGTCCCTTTCCCCTGGAAAAGAAAATTGGAATAAAGAAAAAAGGAAAAAGAAAATTTATGGCTTCCAATAGACCCAAAAGAAAAGAAGGCTCCCTTCCACGGAACGAAACTTGAGGAAGGCTGGAGGCCATGTAGGAATTGAGATATATGAGGCCAGCCATTGATGGAAGTGCAAAAGAAGGAACATTCAATGACTTAGAAATTAAAGAGTTGAGCTTTGATTAATAGGCCCGCCATGGCCGACTGTTTTCCTATCTGAAAAGTACTCGATAGATTTTTTTAAACGAAGTTATAATAATATGTATTCTTAAATGGCTGAATTTAGAAAATAAAATAAAATAAATAAATTGTCAACTGACATGGTGTAATGAGGAGAGAGATGAACAATTGGGTCTTTTGCTCAGGGGATTATTGGGCTTTGGTGGGTTCTGACGAAGATGGACAAATGGAATGAATTGAAATGAATTAGACCAGTTGGGGTTTCTGTTGCAAGGTTTTAAACGTGGGGGTTTTAATATGTAAATAATCCAAAACGTTGGAATTTCATTTAATACAATAAATTAAAAAAAAAAAAAGAAATCTTGCGTCTTTACTTCTTGATCCGATAAAACCCCTGAAGAATAATGCTACTAGGTGTTGGTTCGTTTTGTGCCTTTCTTGTGATTGTTGACCGTTGCCGAAGGCTTTTTTGGGTTGCTGAGTAGTGTCAGAAGGGCGACGGCCACGGCCCATGGCGGTTTCCTCCTCGGCCGACCAGTAGCGGTTGTCTTTGGTAGTTTCATATTAATGTCCCTTTGTTTTTTTTTGGATTTGTTTCCTGGCATCTGGTTAAAACTTAAAACCAATCTTTGCAGAAATCAAGAAAGACGCCTTTTTATAAGCATCTCAATGCAAAACCAAAGCAAAGGTGTCACCAAGTTTTCAAAGACTGCTCTTTTACTGATGGATACGGCTTTTGGTCATAAGAAGCGCGGACATGTGGAATTTTAAGGTAGATGAGTTGGCATTTGTTGGAAGTTTCGGTTGGACTAGCTGGGCATTTAAAATAGGAAAAATGTTTATGTTCCAATGACTAGTTATGTTACGAGTATTTTTAATTCAATAAATTTAAAATTTTTAATAATAATAATAATAAAATATAAATAAAAATAATAAATTTAAAATAGATTATTGGGCTTTGGTGGGTTCTGACGAAGATGGACAAATGGAATGAATAGAAATGAATTAGATGGGGTTCTGTTGCAAGGTTTTAAACATGGGGGTTTAATATGTAAATAATCTAAACGTTGGAATTTCATTTAATACAATAAATTTTTTAAAAGGAGCAATCGTGCGTCTTTAGTTCTTGATCCGATAAAACCCCTGAAGAATACTGGGTCTTGGTTCGTTTTGTGCCTTTCTTGTGATTTATAACCGCTGGCGAAGGCTTTTTGGGTTGCTGAGTAGTGTCAGAAGGGCGGCGGCCATGGCGGTTTTCCTCCTCGGCCGACCGGTAGCGGTTGTCTTTGGTATTTTCATTTTAATGTAACGTTTTTTTTTTTTTTGGATTTTTCTCCTGGCATCTGTTTGAAATCTTCGTACAAATAAAAAAAGATTCCCTTTTTGAAGCATCCCAATGCAAAATCAAAGTAAAGGTGTCACCTATCATTCAAAGACTGCTTTTTTACTGATGGATTGATCTATAAACAAAATTTATGTTGTCTACTACTTTTTTAGCTTGAATGAGAGAAACCCATTTTGATTTTGTTGTCGGTTTTGGCCAAAGTGATTTCTTTGTCCTTTTTGTCTTTTCTTTTCCTGGGGTACGTTTTTTGCTAGTTTCTCGCTTATTATTCTGATGAAGATATGTTCATATTCCAATCTTCCAGTCTTAAAGATACCCGAAACTGATGGTTCTGGTTATTGCAATCTGTGACTTAGAACTGAATGTATTGCCATAATTGAAATCTGCCATTATTTGCACCTTGTTTCCAATTTAACAATCTCCAGTTGGGGAATTGCTGTAATTCATGAACACGTGCTCTTTGGCTTCTATTGAAGACTCATTTGTTTCCCATTTTCCATTTACAATTTTCATTGCAGGTTGAGTCTTCCTTTCGTCTGCAGAGAAGTTTTTGCACACTGACTAAAAAGCTATATAGGAGGCTAAAGTAGATATAGCATAGGAAGCATGGCTAGTACCAAAGAGCCTAAGAGGAGGGTCGCATTTGTGCTGATTGATGGACTGGGTGATGTTTCATTGCCGAGGTTTGGGTACAAAACTCCGTTGCAAGCAGCAAATGTGCCCAATTTGGATGCTATTGCATCTGCTGGAGTTAATGGCCTCATGGACCCTGTTGAAGTCGGCTTGGGTTGTGGAAGTGATACTGCTCACCTTTCTTTATTGGGTTATGACCCACGAGTATATTACAGGGGTCGTGGTGCTTTCGAGTCCATGGGTGCCGGATTGGCAATGTCTCCTGGCGATATTGCATTCAAAGTTAGTATATATTTTCATTTATTTAATTAATTGTTTTCAATTACAGTCGTACTGATCTTTCCATGCTTGATTGTAATCTATTTTGAATTTCAGTAAACTGTTGTTGCTCATCACTTATTTTCAATTTCTTGTCACTGTTATGCAGTCAAATTTTGCAACATTGGATGAGAAAACTGGCATAGTGATTAGTAGAAGAGCTGATAGGCATTTTGAAGAAGAAGGGCCAATTCTCTGTGCAGCACTGGATGGAATGAAGTTGCCATCATTCCCGGAGTATGAAGTTAGAGTAAGGTGCAGGTCTTTTGATTCCTCTAATTATGCTTCTTCATTGATCTGGGCACACGTCGCTGCTCCATTTAAATGTTAGAAACAACTTTAGTTAGGTAATAGCTAAAATCTAGACAACTTTCCTATTTATGTTCCTTATTGTTTGTAAGCAAGGTACATAACTAGCAATAATGGTTGGTGTTATGGCACGTCTCAATGTGCAAAATGCAAGGAGTGTGTAAGGGGCCATTGACCGTTATCATGAGCTGGGGCAGTCAACATGGTGACATTACGGTATCAGCTTTAAATAACCTTGTAGAAAAGAGAAAAATGAAACTGACCTGAAGATATACCTGTGATCAGCCAAATTGCCTCTTGCCATGAGTTCGAGTATAAAATCCATTTGATATGAAGCACCTTGTTTACTGATTGAAGTTCATGGTTAAAAAATTTAAAAAGTTGATGAGAAATATGTTCTTGCAGGTATGCAACAGAACACAGATGTGGAGTGGTTGTGAAAGGACCAAGACTGAGTGGAAATATATCAGGAACAGATCCCTTGAAGGACAATCGCCTGCTTCTGCAAGCTGAAGCTTTAGATGACACTGATGAGGCAAGGCATACAGCTGCTGTTGTTAATGAGTTATCCAGGGAGATATCTCGAATTCTAGTCTCTCACCCAGTAAATTCAAAACGAGTGGCAGAAGGAAAACAGATTGCCAATGTTGTCCTTCTAAGGGGCTGTGGTATTCGAATTGAGGTGTGTTCTTGCGCATCTTTGACGCGTCATTCCTTTTCTCTTGGTAGGCAATGGACATGCTTGGGGAACCAAAGTTTTAGTTGTTTGGAGTCATAAACTTATGTTTTGCTCTGCAACTAGTCAATAAAAATTTGCATTAACAGCTTGGGTGAATGATAGTATCAGAAGCCAACCACAACTTGTGTTTTCAGCCTCCAATGTTTCCTTGATTATTGATCGTGTACCAGTGCATTAGATTGTTGACTGTGGGGTTTTGTAGGGTCTGGTATATGCACCTTGAACTTAAAATTCATGAGATGAATGCATATTCAAGGTATTATATTCCGTATAATCATTCTAAAGAAAACATTTTTACATCATTGATGCAATCTTAATGTTCTGGGCTAGAATTTTTCATGTCTATATATTTCCAAGCTGGATAATCCGAGTAATTTGCATTGCTGTTCATTGTTTTGCAGGTTCCGGCATTTGAAAAGAAGCACGGTTTATGGCCATGCATGGTGGCTCCCACGAAAATAATTGCTGGCTTAGGCCTGTCACTTGACATTGATATACTAGAAGCTCCAGGAGCGACTGGAGATTATCGAACACTTTTGACTTCCAAAGCAAATGCCATAGCTAAGGCACTCTCAGCTCCTTTGCAGGCTTGTCCTTGTGTGTTTGTACCTGGGGAGGATGAGCACAAGCCTGGCCGAGCAGATGGCTATGATTTTGGGTTCCTCCATATTAAGGTCTTAAACAATTTGGACTTGGAAATATAAAATTTTCTAGTCTTTCCTCATGCATGAGTCCTAAAAGTCACCTTCTATACCACAATGACATTTTACCTTCCTTCTTATCCCCTTTCATGTCTTTCTTTTCTTTAACAATGAACAAATTTCCCTTTGTTCATGACTGGGAAAAAAAAAATTTCCATAGAGACTAGCTGACCTTTGATTTCAAAGTTGAAAGTTGGCTTGTCAGTTGTTGAACCAGACAAAGTGATTTTACTTGCAGGGTGAATTTTTTTATGTTTTGCTCCCTGTTTTACTGACTTCAACTCTTCCTTTCTGGCCCTGGCTAGCAATATGTTTTAATGGTTGAATGTCTATATGTCCAAATTTTAAGTTCTCAAGATCAGCATAGCGATTGGTCTCCTTGATCTTTGGTATTTCAGGCAATAGATGATGCAGGTCATGACAAGGCGAGTATTTTCAAAGTAAAGGCATTGGAAGCTGTGGATCAAGCTATTGGCCAACTGGCCAAGCTCCTATGGCAGGCTGAATCAATTGGAGAGTTCCAGTATGTCCTTTGTGTCACCGGAGATCACTCTACTCCAGTGGAATACGGAGACCATAGCTTTGAAACAGTTCCATTTGCTATGAGTTGGTTAAAAGACTTTGTGGGTGCGGTTGGTGGGGAGTCTATTATCATGAAAACCTCCCTTGATCCATTTCCTCTCCCAACTATTAAGGATAGTGAAGAACTAAACAACGACGAGATGGAAAAAAATAGAATTGGCAAACAGCTAAAAGCTTACAGCGGTGATTCAGTTTGTCAATTTAGCGAGATAGCAGCAGCAAGGGGATGTCTTGGACGGTTTCCCGGAGGACAAATGATGGGCATCATAAAGACGTTCCTGAAACTTAATTCTTGAACTGCTTCATCACACTACAAAAGGGCGCCAAGAAGGAGGGAGGGTGTAAACCGCCCCGGAAAAGGTATTGTCTGAACTAAGAAACGAACCTTTTTTGACCTTTCCTTCCGCTGAAGTTGGAGAGAATTTGTGCATCTTGTATTAATGGTGTACAAGCTAGGTGAATAATAGACTCATATGCGTCTTGCAGGGCATGGACTTTCAACTTTTTCCAGGGAAAAGTTCGTAGAGATGTTCCAATAACACCTTGGACCCCGCAGCTTAGTTGCCTGCCGTGTAATAATGGGTTCTTCTCATTGTTTTCTTTTTTTTTTTAAAAGGGTTCTTTTCATTGTTAATGTTTCAGGAATTTCTATTTTGACTTCTTTTTATAAGTGAGTGTAAGTTACTTATAATCTTATATCACACAATAAGTGGATCTACTTAAATAAAAAAAATTAAAAATAATAATTAAATTGTGTTAAATTATAAGTTTAATTTTATTCACTAAAAAAAAAGTAAAATTAGTAAGCAGCTAATGTTTCTGCCAAACATTTGTGATTTGATTGAGCTTTGTTTCTGCCACAATTTGCTATTGCTGCAGAAAGGTTGTCTCTAACGGAAGCAAAAATAGCACTATTGCGTTCAAGTTTTCAAAAGACAGCGGCTTTCGTTTTATTAAGCATCCAATAGATGATACCAACGCAAATCTAATCAAATATGCAGATAGCTAGATTTTTTTACCAAAGTTATTGCATTGGATCAAATCAAATTCTCCCAGATATCATGATTTTTTGTAATTCCACACCTTTTTTTTTTCAGGTTTCATGAATAAAAATGGCAATGGCTTGACAAATTGGCGGGTTTCTCTGTGATTTTGGCATTCAAATGAGAGAGAAGAATGTTGTGGTGGCGGAGGTGTTGAGAACTTCATTAGATTAGATATCTCAGAACAGCAGAAATGTTAGATGGGGCGTGCCGGAACAAATTGACCAAGAACCTTGTTTTCTCAGTTTATTAGTTTCGATTGTAATTCGAACTCGGAACTTCAGTCTTGAGAATGATTGGTACTAGTAAGCAATAACTTAACTCGTTAGCAAAACTCTTGTTTTTGAGTAGCTTGCCAGGCCACAGCTGTCTCGTTTGTGTTGGGCTGATGAAAGTTTTGTTTAATGGTACGATGGGCTTGTGGAGGTTAGGAGCTCCCAATCCATCAAATAATTCTGCACGTTGAATTTTCCACCATTTGGATACCAGCCTACCACCCTCTTATTGCCTTGATGGCAGTACTTCCGTGTTCTCGTTAAAATCATGGGTTCGAGGAGTGGTAACATCAAAAGAAGCAGCCTCTTGGAGTATGAAAGTATACCAGAAGTGGGCAAAATAGGTAGTTATAACTGTAAACAATTATGATCAAATATGTATATTATTTTATTAATTATCTCCATCATCAAACAAACATGTCATTCCAATCAAGCCCTCTGATTTTTTCCTTTTTTTCTTCCCCAAATTAATTTAACCGTTTTGAATCAATCAATAATCAAATTAACCCACCGTTTAACGTAACAATCTGGTGGTTTTTTAGCGTCTTTCTCACAACAATTCATATTCAAGTTATCGTATTAAAAAAATTGCTCGTCCAAGTTATTTAGAATTATATTGGAGTGCGGTTGTCGGTTCAATATTTATTAATACTATAGTGTTAAAGGTAGAGAAAGTCTGTTAAACTAAACAGTATTCAGATAATGAGTATAGAGTGGTGGGTGTATTCTTTAAAGATAATTGAACGAGACTTATATAAATAGATAATATTTCAAATTTTGCCTGCTAAAAAAAATTAACCCCATTCTTCCAAAAAAAAAAAATAATAATAATAATAATAATAATAATAAATAAATAAAGAAATAAACCCGTCCGAAAGTCAAAGGAAAAAAGTCAAATCTTTCCTTCTATACAATGGCACCCCCACAAGCTCAGCATCTCTCACCCAATTGTTTCACAACAGCAACGAAAGAAAATCAAGAATCTCCAGTACTTCCTCTTATGGCCACCAAAACCAAACTCTTCTCCCCAAAGCTGCTCAGCCACCTCCGCCTCTTCGCCAAGAATATCAACTCCTCCTCCGCGCCCTCCTCCTCCTCCTCCCCCTTCTCCGCCGTCTCGCCTCTTCTCTTGACTGACAACCTCCACCCCAAAATAGAGAAATCGCCCACCGCAACCCAAGACACTACCAAACCAACGTCTAATATTCTAGACCTCACCGACCACCAAAAGCTATTTCCCTCCATACCCACATCAAAACTGTTGCACGCCTCTCTCATCCTCCAGTTGGCTGCCATGGAACCTTTGGTTGATTTTGGCACGTGGGTCATGAGCTCTAAGCTCATGGAAATGCAGGTTCCACGTGGTCTTGTTTTGGCGACCGTCAGGCACACTTTTTATGAACATTTCTGTGGCGGAGAGGATATAAAGGAGGCAGAGAAGTCTGTGAGGAGACTAAGCCAGGCTGGTTTGAGAGGAATGCTTGATTTCGCCGTCGAGTTTACCGGCGATAACGACGCCTGTGATCGGAATCTTGATCGGTTTCTTGAAGCCGTTGATTCCGCCATGTCTCTTCCTCCATCTTCTGTAAGTTACAGCTTTTCTTTTGCCAATAAAAAAATGATCTTTCTTGTCCATTCCTTCTTTCTTTTATCTTTACCAATCTTTTTCTCTATTTTGTTCTTTAACGTTTAGAATTTTCAAGATTTTCTTGTATATGTTAACTTTAAAAGATTCATTTTTTAGATTATTCTGTTTGTTTCTTGAGAAAAATCAATTCAATTTTTTTCCAAGAACCATAGAGCACAGTAGTGGCCAGTGCACTGTTAATTATATTTTCTTCCCACTGCCCAAAAAAAAAAGGAAAAAGAGAAGGATGAGGGAGAGGAGAAATTTTAGGAGAATTTCTTGATTTATTGCTGTGATGAGTCAGCCATTTCGTGGCAGACATTAGCGAGAAACAAGCAGAGCCACGAAGGGCAATGCTAAACTTGATTGAATTGTACACGTAAACCTATATTTTTGTGTTGTGTGATAAGGATGCCATGCCTAGCTGGTCAAAGTCTTCTGTAATCTTAACATGGGAAGAAGTCATATCTGTCAGTTTTTGTTAGACCCGTATAATAGGCGTAGCAATTTTTTTTTTTTTCTCCAACCATATTTTATTTTCCACGCTTGTATGATTCGTAGTACATTAATTTGCTAAAATTATTAATATTGTTTAATATTGTACATGGGCTGTTTTGGTTTTTGGGTACTTCTAGTTTGGTTTGCAATAGACAAATGTTTTGTTACAAAGTGGATTTCAACATCAAAAGGGAAAGTTGTTCTTTTTGAGAATCTGGCATCCGCCAAAGGAATCTTCCTATTTGAAGAGTCAAAAAGAAACAAGATAAGTGAGTGATGACTAGGTGAATTCCATTACTTTTCCTTCTGTCTTGAACAGAAATTTCAAGTTCCGTTTTTTTTTTTGGAGAAAAAGTTTCCACCTCAAAAACAACTTCATGAAAGCATTTATTACTTATTGGATCCAATTTGAAGAAAAGTTTTGTTCTTTTTTATTGGCTTTAGGTGAGCTTTGTGGTTGTGAAGGTCACAGCAATCTGCCCTCTCAGTCTGCTGGAGCGAGTCAGTGATTTGTTAAGGTGGCAACAAAAAGACCCTTCTTTTAATCTTCCATGGAAACGCAGCTCATTCCCAATTTTCGCAGATTCTAGTCCTTTGTATCACACACTCAAGGCCCCAGAACCATTAACCTCACAAGAAGAGCAAGATCTCCAATTAGGCCAGCAGAGACTATGGAAAATATGCCAAAGATGTGTCAAAGCCAATGTGCCATTGGCAATCGATGCAGAGCACACATCTGTTCAGCCCGCCATCGATTACTTCACATATTCGTCCGCGATCAGTTACAACAAAGATGACAATCCTATTGTGTATGGCACAATTCAGACCTACTTGAAGGATGCAAAAGATAGATTGTTACTGGTAACTAAAGCTGCAGACAAAATGGGTGTTCCTATGGGGTTCAAGCTGGTGAGAGGTGCATACATGTCAAGTGAAAGGAAATTGGCATCTTCTTTAGGATATGAATCTCCAATTCACAATACCATCCAACAGACACATGATTGTTTCAATGATTGCGCTTCTTTCATGCTTGAGAGAATAGCTAATGGCCCGGACGGAGTGGTTCTAGCAACCCATAACGTTGAATCAGGTAAAGAAATTGAGCAGATAAATACACGAACACTTTAGATATGAAAAAAATTGACATTGGTTTTTCGGTAACTATGCTGTAATAGTGTATTTTCTGCACATTTTCTAGGGAGATTGGCTGCGAAAATGGCGCGAGACCTGGGAATTGAGAAGAGGAATCAAAAGCTTGAATTTGCACAGCTATATGGAATGGCAGAGTCACTTTCTTTCGCATTGAGAAATGCAGGTTTCCAAGTTAGTAAATACATGCCATATGGACCTGTAGGAGTGGTCATTCCTTATCTTCTGAGGAGGGCTGAAGAGAATAGAGGGCTTTTATCTGCTTCAAGACTTGACAGGGAACTCGTGAGGTAAAACATTCTTCCTTTTTGAAAAAAAAAAAATGGTGAATCTGAAGCTTTCTGAAATGGGATTGATCGAAAAACTCAATTCTATTTGTCTGCAGGCAGGAGCTCAGTAGAAGGCTAAAGGCTGCAGTCTTCTAGACTGAAGTCAAAGCAATGCAGGCTTCATTATTTGCAAGTAAAAAAAATGCGTCCCCAAGTCCGAGACTTTTACATTCATTGTTTCTAGATTTAAATCCATGTTAACTAAGTCATAATAGAGTAACATTTTCGTTAGTATAAGACTTGTCCTTCCATTATTTTGCTAATACTGCTCAAAAATAAATTGTATATATGAAATTGTTGCAAGTTGCTCAGTAATAGAAATTTCAAATTCAGAAGCACTTTATATGCACATCTGTTCTCAAATGCTACATGTCATGCAACCCAACTTCACAGTTCAAACTCATTCTCAGAAAAAAAAAAACTTCACAGTTCAAACTCGGGCAACCCACAATTTTTTCGCAAGGAAAGAAAAAAAGTGCTCGTTATCAGTTAAATTTGAGAATCCAGTGATCCAACTCAGAGAAAGAATAAACAAATAGAAGAGCATACCGAAGTCATATCCACTAATTAATTTAATAGGTTGTTTGTAAAAGGAAATTAATGGGGCAGGTTTCTCCACGTGCATGAGACCCATCATCCGAGTAGAAATTCACGAAGGCAAAGACAAACAGAAACACAATTGTGGTGCTGTGGGGTGAACTTGTTAAAGTGATTTGAATTTGTGCAAAAAAAAAAATTATGAAATTAAAAATTAAATAATGGAATTAAATGTAGAATTCTTTCATTTAATGTAAAGTATGTTATAATATTTTTAATTATCTTTGAGTTATAGAGTTATAATACTTTCTAATAAAGTATAGGAAAAAACTCCTCTCTTATCTTTCTTTAAAAAAAAAAAAAATTCACAAACATCTCTCAAATTAATACGATTATTTTACTCCACCATTGTATCTAATAATTCCAACATCTCAATTATGTCAGGAAAAACGTTTGAAAATTTTATAATATCGGAATCACGTTACCAATAATGCATGCGACAATCTTCCTCTATCATAAGACTTATTTTTATGAAATGGGTTGTGTTGGTTTCACAAAGCCATATCTTGCCTCGTGTATGATGACCCGGTGCCCATACTCCATGCCAACCCAATTAGTGAAAGAAAAATGCTTCTACATGTGATTTTTGTATGGTCATAAAAATCTGATTAATAAGGTCACATCATCACCTAATAGTAAACCCCACTAATACTATAAAGTTATTGTCATCGGAATCAATGAAGATAAAGGAGAAAGAGATGCCAAAACCCCTCCTGCCAAACCCCCTCTCCCCCCCCCCCCTCCCCGGCACAAAATAAAAGGCAGAATGAAATATTCGTTTCCAAGAATTTGGGTGGAAGTGGAACCTGAAACCTTATCGGCTTATTGCACCAAACCTACCAAAGCAACGATTTGGGATTTGATTTTGATGTGATTACACCTAGGAAAGGAGCGTTGCCCTGAAGCAGCAATTCAATTGGATGGAAGTGCGTCTCTCCCGACTCCACATTATGACAAGCCTCTCCCGACTCCACATTATGACAAGCCTACCTGCAAGTCCCACAAAAGGGACGACAGGGAGTGCCAGGAAGTTTTTCATTGTTGCAACGAAAATGCCCCATTAGTAGAAGAGCAACGCTAATCTATAGTTGCACTTTATTAATAATGAATAACAATACAATAATATCTAATAATATTTAATAGTTTAATTTTTTTTTTATAAATTTAATCGTCTAATAATTTATATAATTTTATCATTACTATAATAAAATAAAAATAATTTTTTCCTAGCAAAAAAATAAATAAGAACACATAAACCGAGCTGCCATAGGATGGCCGTTAAGCGTGCCCTCAACAGCGATAACCAATTAATTCATCTGGTCATGTTTATTGAGTATCGTAGAGTTTACTCCTTTATGAGCTTAGTGTAAATTATTTAATTTACTTCGAATAAGGAGTTTAAGTAAATTTCTATGACAGATTTGTAAGACATAATCCATGTTTACCCATTTTTGTAACCAACAAAAAAAAAAAATTCAAGCAACTTTGTGTCTCTGTTAAAGTAATAGGTGCCAAAATCACACCACGTAGAAACCCAACAAGGCCGATGATGAGAAGGAAAATGACTGCAAAAGTGCCAACGACAACCATCCGCACGTAAAACATTCATCTTTTTATGGAGAAAACACGACATCACTTGCCATGCCTACGCAGCCATTAAGAAAGCCAACTGCCCACTAGCTAACTTTTCATGATAAAGTGTTTTCCCACTTTGAAGCAATATTGAAGTTAGTTCCCGCATCCATAATGCAAATACGTTTACCTCTTGAACCGAAGTTTAGGAATTGATAACAACGTATCTTGTACATTTGGGTTTGTGAGAACATGAGGATTATAATGATCAATATACAACAAAAATTTCCTACAAATTGAGGGAAAAATCATAGAGAAAAACACAGTGAAAGTGCGGAAAGATATCAAACACACGTCGTCAGCTCAGAGTCTGGTATCCTAAGCCCCCTTGTGAATTATCCTGTCTTGTGTCATTTCTGCCCGTCAAAGATGGAATCCATGGGAACAGTTTGCCTAGCTCCTTGCTTATCGCACTAGGGCTTGGCTGCTTATCGTTGATGCCAAACTTCACTCGTTCAATTGCTTCCATTATATCTTCTCTTGTCACTATCTCACCGCCTGCAAGACACAAATATTCGGCTCAGATGATCTGCTCACATTAGTAGTTCTAGAGGCATCTTATGCATACATTTCACTTAATTAGGTATGAAGAAAATGGATTGGATTTACTTTATGAGTCAATGGGGGATTATAGATTGAGTCAGGTATAGATTCTACAATGCAGATTAGAAACAAATTGAAAATACCACAAAACCTAAAACCACTCGGCTATAGGCCTAAACTTCACCTCTCCGAGCAGCAAGTAAAGCTGCTTCATTGACAACGCTTGCAAGATCAGCACCAACAAAATCTGGGGTAAGAGATGCAACCAGATCACATATAAGTTCTGCATCTTCTTCTAAAGGAACTCCTCTCAAATGTATCGCCAAGATCTTTCTCCTCCCTTCTTTGTCTGGCTGTCCGACGAGTACCCTTCTTGAGAATCGGCCAGACCGGCAGAGGGCTGGATCTAATGCTTCTGGCCTGTTAGTGGCAGCAATAACCACCACTTTCATGTCTGTGTCAAATCCATCCATTTCAGTCAACAACTGCAAAGCCAGAAACAGAATATAAGCCAATCAAGAGAAGCGGCAAAAAATATATATTTTAAGGTATTAGAGGAAATAATCTATATCTACTGGATCAAGAAAAACAGCACCATAATGCTAGTCAGAAGAAAACTTTATTTATTTCAACGGTTTAGCAAGAAGATAATCTGCAAAGTTTGCCATATTTCTGGATATCAAAAGACTGCATTTTAAAGTTTTAAGCTACAACTTGGAGACTTCCCTAGTAAATTCCAAATAACCACAGGATAATCATAGAACCAAGATAAATGTAAACATACATATTGGATTCAGTCACACCATATTAGATGCACGTATATCAAAATAGTTACATTACCTGATTTAATGTTTGGTCACGCTCGTCATTGAAGCTCCTACCACGTTTTCCCCCAACAGCATCAAGTTCATCAATGAATATGATTGATGGAGCACACTTCCTTGCTACATTGAAAAGATCCCTAATGCGAGCTGCTCCTCTTCCAACAAATAACTCCACAAATTCACTGGCAGAGACACTGAAAAATGGCACTCCTGCTTCTCCAGCCACTGCACGGGCCAGTAATGTTTTCCCAGTTCCAGGGGGACCAACCAGCAGCACACCTCTGGGTAACTTTGCTCCTAGTTTTTGGTAATTAGCAGATCCTTGCAAGCATGAAACTATCTACAAAGATTTGCATCAATGAAGATTTCAGAAATGAGAGAGATTCCGAACCTAAATTAGGACCACAAACAAAAGTAACCAGTTTTGCTGAGATTTGCTCCTTTCTTTCTTCCTCTTTTTTTTTTCCCCTTCAGCAAAGACTAAAAGTTGTTTCTAAAGGCATATATTTAGATGCATAACGTGTTGTAAGCGATATCATTTATTAGATTTTCCTACGGCGAGCAGGCAAACCTTGACAAATATGTTCGCTGATCGCATTTAGATTCACATTTCGACAAGCTTTCCATTTTAGCGAAAATAATACAAGTAGGGTCAATTAGTTCATTAGCTTGTGTGGAACAAATGACACCAACGAGTAAACCCTAATCAAGAAACAACAATTATGCTTTGAGACTCCATCATCAATTAAACCCCCAAGGCGACAATCTGTCCAGAATTTACGTAAAGGCAAAAACTGAAGAGATGTGCATTAAATGAAGATGGGAAATGAACAGATGTTTACCTCCATAAGCTCCGCCTTTGCAGTATCAACACCCTCCACATCGTCGAAAGTGACCACCTGGTTATTAGATCGTCGTTTTTTTGCAGGACTATTAGCTGCATAAAGTTGACGATAAAGAAGCCACATGAGGGGAGTCAATGGAATCCACAAAGATAATATAGTTATCAACATACTCCTCATTGACATCAAAACTGACTGTGGAGCTGAGCTATATGTTGTTCCTCTTTCCCTCATCAAACTAAGAAGAAATTTCTCATCATGATCAATTTTCCTTGTGGAAAACTGCCACTCAGGAGTAGATACTTTAGGCCTTGCAAATTTCATCAACATGCCTATAGTTGATGCTCGGTCAGTGGTACCAATAATGCCTTTTCTTGTAACTTCATCAGCTACATTCCCATTCTGAAGATTTTTTGATTGAGATTCTGCTTCTGAATTTTGAGTAATTTCATTTCCCTCACAGTTCGCGTTGAAATATATACGACGAGATCCCTCTTCAAGCAAAACTTTTGTAACAGAACCACTTTGGAGGCTGACAACCAAGTCCGAGTACGGAACAACCTTGGGAGGTGACACTGCAGTTAATCTCAAAAACAAATAGCATATCCCCAATGCGACGGAAATGGAAGCATAGAGCGACACTCTTTTACAATTCTTTCTCAAAAAGGTTCCAAAATCACTCAACGTCGACCTAACCGAAACTCTCTTCAACCTCACTGAAAACAACCGCAACCTCGGTCTCAATGTCAATGAAAATCTCCTCCTCAAACCACCATTTTCTGGTCTTCCCAGCTGAGTTTGCTCATCTGTGCTCCTTCCATTCACCAATGGCTTAATTTTCTTTCCAAAAGACAACCCACGCTGAGACTTACAACAAAAATCAAAACCCAACAAGGTAACTCCACAATCTGTCCTATTAATTGACCTAGACTTATTCCTATAAAGTAAAAAATGCTGGAATTTGCTAATATGGTCCATTCCCCGGGAAGGTACCAATGCTGAAATACAACCACCAGTTCTGTACCGTCTTAAAGACACGGTCTTTGCAGTGCAAACTCCTAAATTCTGCTGAACACTGCAGAACCCACTATTGCAAACCACAGAAAACGAAGCCATAGCTATTCAGGACAACAGAAAACAACTGTAATATTCACCAAAAATCACTGACAACATCTATCAACGTAAGAAGCCTATCCTCTGAGGTTCAAGAAGAGACCAAACTGGTAATGTTAAAAAACACTTGACATTGACGAGAAACTGATAACCTGGGACATGGGTGTTTACCTGGGTTTATGTCAATATGTTTCGTCTCGATTTGTGGAAACGGACATGGAACGAGAAATGGGCTGCGTCTGCTTTCATTTGGGCTGTGTACGATTTGAGGACGATATGGGACTGTTTATGGTTCTTCTTTATAGACTCCTTAGTACAGCTTGGGTTTCGGTGGCTAGATCTGACGGCCTACCTTTGATGTCGACAAAGTCAATCTGTGGCTGAGATTTACAGTATGAATTTTGATATGTGGTCAAATAATCCGACAGTTGGGAACGCGTATGTACACAAAACAAACGGACAAGATACGTAGACGGTAAATAAGTGACGAGAAGCAATGCGTTGTGTTTGCTTGCATTTTTTTTATTTTTGCAATCGGCCACTTAAAATTTTTGACAAAATAAATAAATAAAAATATTTTTATCTTTTTGTTATAAAAGTTAAGTATTTAATTAAAAAAATTGATTATAATGTATTCATTTTACGTCTTCTATTTTTTTTTTTTCATATAACTGGACTACAGTGCAAAATCCGTTGCTACATAAGAATCGACACAAAAAATAACTTCCTCCACTATTGGAAATATTATTTTTCTTTTTTTCAAATGGGAAAAGATAAAGAATTGTGGCTCTTAATCTGGCAAAAAAAGCATTACAATTATGTATTTAAAAGAGGTGAAGTAGCCGAATGCCCAATAATTAAAAAATTTAATGAATGACACATTCAATAATTTTTTTTTTTACCAAAAAAAAAAAATTAACCGAATGCTGCAACATTATTCACAGCAAAAGCTAGAACTTAAATTTAACTCCACAAAAATTAAACCTATATATTTCACACGTCCTAATCTCATTAAACATTATTCTTTTGATAAAAAAATATATATATTATTAATATATATGCTATCATATATATATATATAAGTTAAGGTGAGGTCACTATATATATATATATATATTTTTTTTTTTTTTTCCGAAGAGAGAGTCTCAACTCAAACATTATTGAATTTGAGTATAATTTATTTAAATTTATCACAATATTAATTAATTTAAAACTTGGACTACGTGTGCATAAATCAACTGACAGTAAAAAAAATATTACTTCTATTATGCAGAATATGACTTAAATTCAAGTTAAATGTGAAAAAAATACATCGAATTAACTCTAAACTATCTCGTTAAACAGTATAAAAGATTATTTTTCTTCCATAAGTCATTCTCCGTTGCCGTTTTAAATTTAACCAGCCCAAGCCAAAGGCGACGAACGACACGTGTGCTGTCGTTTTGGTTCTTGCCGTGGTGAACTGGGAAATTGTACGTCAATTCCCTCTTTCTTGGCTCGCGTTTCCAATTTCCAATCGATTTCCTTTGCGAAACACGCATTCATTTTCTATTGGTTTATAAACTAGAAGCTACCATTCATCTCCATTCACTCGTCTTTCAATCACTAACGATATGGATTTTGACAGAAACACATTTTATATAAAATGAATAAATTTATATGTATACAGCTTGTGTAGGTATATAAACAGAGATTTGTGTGGATATCGCAGAAGAACAACAGGAAATAATCATTCCCAGGCCCAAATCCCTCAAGACCCAGGTTTATTTTCTTGTGTCTTTGGTGTTTAAGTCATTTTTGCTTCATGGGTTTCGCTTTTTTATATGTTTTCTGGTCTTGATTTGTGGTAAAGCAACGATCTTGGCGTTGTCCCCTTGCATATTTTTGGCAAAGATTTCTGGGTTTTCATTCTTCATCAGTTATTTAGCGTTTGGTTGTTGTGTTGAGATTTTTTTAATGACAATCTGAAAACTTTCGGCCAATTTGTCATTAGTGACAACTTCTTGTGTTAGTTTGCGTGTAATTATCAAAACAATGTCCCGTGAATTTTCTTTTTAATTTACATTCTGAATTACAGTGTGTTGCACTAGTGGGTACTGAAATATTGACTTTTATGTCGATAATTTCATCGTCGTTTTGTTTTGTCCTTTGGATTCGACTCGCCTTGGCTTTATTGGCTTTTATATCAATGATCATGGATTATCTTTATCTAATTCTTTGTTACAGGAATTTTAAGACACTTTTTTTCATTGTTGTTTTCTTTCTTTATAAGATATTTTATGATATTCCATTTAATAATTAGTTTAAAGCCGTCCGGATTTCATGTTGATCTCATACATATATATATAAGCTGTCATCAAGGCTTTGATGTACGGTGCTAATTAGGTAGCTCCATCTGTTTGGAAACATTCCGACATTCATATGCAATTGGAGCTAGCATTTGGACTAACGACTTAAACGTTTCCTTTATCGACTGTTAAACTGTTTGCAACGGGTTTTTCGTTTTCTGTATTGATGTGACTGTAGTTACTTGCATTTTCTTGTCAGCTCCGTCAGAAAGGGGATGTGTAGATGATACGTTGTGGTGAGTTGATCAGCATGTTGGGTCGAGCAAATTCAGCTCTTCTGCCTTGTCTGACATCAGAGTTTCTTTGACATGGTGGAATGGAGAAGAAAAGAATAGATGATCACGAACCAGGGCCACTTCCTTCACCAAGACCGCTGGATAAATATGGCTTTGTAAAGCAAGAGCTTAATAATACTTCTGAAGGTTTAACTAAGGGCAGGTCAGCCCATGAGTTTGAGAGGTATGATTTCTTCTTTCCTCCAGTTAGAGTTGATATAGATAATGCGTGAATGGATATTGCTCACAGCTCAATGTATCATCACCACGTGCAATTGTCCTGGAGTCTTTCAGGGAGGAAAGAAGGGTAAGAAAATGGAGGAAGATGATTGGTGTTGGAGGGAGTGACTGGAAGCATTATGTTAGAAGGAAACCTAATGTTGTTAAGAGGCGTATAAGAAAAGGAATTCCTGACTGTTTGAGGGGTCTTGTTTGGCAATTGATCTCTGGAAGTCGGGATCTTTTGCTGCTGAATCCCGGAGTTTATGAGGTAATTACGATCAGTTTTCTCTTGTGCAAGCCACCTACATACCTACACACTGGTTATTCATTTGCTGATGAAGCTATGGTTTATTGCAGCAACTAGTTATTTATGAGACATCAGCTTCGGAGCTGGATATAATTCGAGACATTTCTCGCACATTTCCTTCCCATGTTTTTTTCCAGCAGAGACATGGACCTGGTCAAAGGTCTTTATACAATGTTTTGAAGGCATACTCTGTCTATGATAGAGATGTTGGATATGTTCAGGTCTGTCTATACATGCTCCTACGATTAATTTTCTTGAGATGTTCAACGGATGATATACAAACTGTCAAAAATGCAGGGCATGGGTTTTGTAGCTGGTTTGTTGCTTCTTTATATGTGTGAGGAAGATGCATTCTGGTTGTTGGTTGCATTATTAAAAGGTGCTGTTCATGCCCCAATGGAAGGACTGTATCAGGTAATTCTTTTATTTGAAAAGTTTGTGATCAAATTTGCAATACTATAGTCAGCTCCGATTATTAGCTATAAGATGTTAAGTTCATAGAATTTGTAAGTGTTGTTCAACAAAGTGAATCACAGAGTGTTCAAGTGTTGTCGATCATGCATTGTCTTTTCTTTTTCCTCTTTTATTAATGGATGTCTTGACAAGCAGGCATTAGGCCACCAGTCATTTCTTAATTAATTTTGTTTAGGAAAGATTAAATTTCCAGTGGTAGAACAATCTGGTGTTCTGCATAACTGCTTGATGATCCAATACTCTTCAGAATCATGCTAAGGCTTTTGATGTGAACATATTTCTGGGCAGTAGCTTTTGTTGCTAATGCTGATACAGTTGTGCGTTAATACTTTGGCAATGATGCGGTGGTGTGCATTGTTTAGCCTCAGATTCCATTTGACTTCATTAACTTTTTGTCTTTTTACCCAGTCCTTTTTCCCCCATTTCTGAGTTCAAGTCTTGTGAATAGGGTTTAGCATATATTTCAGTCCAACGTTAGATTTATTAAAACAAATTGTGTCTTTTATTGGAGCATTCATGTGCATGTGTGGACTTTTGTGATGTTACTTTGCATGAGTGCTTGTTATACTTTGGTACACACAACTTTTTCATTGGAGGGAATTATGAATGCAGTTAAGTTACTTCTATTTCCTTTGATGTGAATTTGAGTGTACGACCCATTTCTAGTCCTATCCCTTGCGCATTCTCTTTGTTACTTGAGTTCAAACTCAACGGCATAAAGCCTCATTTAGTTGTTCTGGCCTCAGAACGATAGTTCTCTGAGAGCATGTTGCTTATCCTGGTGGTGTAGGTGGGGCTGCCTCTTGTGCAACAATACCTATCCCAGTTTGACCGCTTGGTGAAGGAGTATATGCCAAAGCTGGGAGATCATTTCACCCTAGAAATGATAAATCCTAGCATGTATGCAAGTCAGTGGTTCATAACTGTGTTCACATATTCTTTCCCATTTCATTTGGCTCTACGAATTTGGGATGTGTTTCTGTATGAGGTCAGTATTTAGTTGCATGATATTGAATTACTTAAGAGCATCATTGGATGAACGGCAGTTGATCTGTTTTTTTAAATATCTCTGTTTTTAGGGGGTGAAAATTGTTTTTAAAGTCGGTTTGTCTCTACTAAGGTGTTGCCATGATGACTTGGTAAAATCTTCCTGAACCTCCTCTGCTACTATTGATCTGGATGCTGAATGTTTTTTCTGCTTATTAATAGAATGCTGTTCATTGTCAGGTGAAATTGCCCTTCGAAAAGCTGATACATACTTTGCGTAATTTTCCTGAGCATGCCATGGATCCAGATACATTATTACCGATGGCTTACTCATTCAAGGTTGCCCCACCTCTTGCTTCTGGCAACATATACTTTGCATTAAATAAGTTCCAGGCAGATGTTAAAAAGTAAATGAATTAGTTTTACCTAATGGCTCAAATGAAGCTAACATGAAACATAAAGTCTCTGATAGTTGTAACTGGAGATTCCAAACAAACAAGTTATTCAAAGCCACGTATACTGAGATCTGTGGATTGCTTATCCAAAACACCTGAATACTTTCCACTGCAACATACCACATAACATTCTAGTGCATGACTAGGTCTGCTGTGCTTTGATCCTTTAGTAATTCATACAAATGTGCGTGGGCTGAATGTCAGGTTTCCAAGCGGTTGCAAGAACTGAAAGAAGAGTATGACAGGAAGAACGAGGACTCGGCTAAATCTGCAGCATTTGGCAAGAATCAGAAACGGCTGGACTGAAGGTTTTCTCCGTCTTAGAGGAAGCTAAGACTTTGCTTTGTTGTTGTATCACGATTCTTATACTGCTCCGCTGATGCATCCATCTTGCTTGAAGACACGCCTCGAAAATGTTGACTTTGTCATGGCGGGACAGTCCATAGACTCCCCAGTTGCCTCTTCAACACCAAATCATCCATAGATCCGTGTGTTTGAACTCGGAAAGGTAGCCGTTTGCATTGTGGCCTGATGGTTCGCAGAGAAGGATAATAGTGTGGCTGATATCTACTCACCTCCCTATTTAGATGGGACTTGGGAGCCCTTTATTTATGTTCTAGCATGCTCGTAGTGCAACTGCTTTAATTTTGGACTTATGGGTTGGGTCTGCGCATTGATCTGGGTTGACTCGATTTGTTTTTTGGTTCTCTTTTGCACTTTATTTACTCTTTTTTCCCGTCTTTCTTCCAGTTTGACCTCAATCAATATTAAGTTTTTGCTATTCACTTTCCCACATGATATATGCCAAATTGATTGCAAAGTTTCACATTCGTTGATATTTTGTCACATGATATGGGATCCCCCTTTGTTTTTGTTACACAATCAACGAGTTTTTCGTTTCATATGCGAGTTAATTGACTTGCAAAGTTCATTTTATTAGACAGAAAATTATCTTTTAAAATTTTTTCTCTGCAACTGCTATGAGATGATTATGTGATAATAAATATTTGTGGACAAAAGAAGTAAAAGTCAATTTAATCGTATAAATGTTCATATATATCTATTTTTTTTTATGCTAAATGAGAGAGAGAAAACAAAGAAGGAAACTATACCGGCAAAACGCCACTTTGCTAAGGAGGGGAATCCTAGAGACGAAGTGTAACTTCAGGGAAGGCGACGCCAAAATTAGCCATAAAATCGACGCTGAAATTTTCTTCTCATAAAGTGTATTAAATTTAGCATTCCCAAGATGGTGTAAAATCTGAAGACAATCAAATATCAATGGCCGAAAGAAATTCAATTTTCAGTTATGTTTTGAGATTTTTTTGTTTGCAAGCTTTGAATCTGATTCAATCAAATATATCTATTTTACGTGAAAATAAAGTCTTCATAGGAGGTGCAACATTTATAAACGAAACACTGTTAAGAGAGTGTCGGGGTTTGTTCTCGGCGAGTTTCGTCTGATATTTAAGTTAATATATAATGTATGAAATAAAATAGAGTGAAAAGTTTTTAAGAGAATAGAGTTTGTCTTAAGAATGACAATATCCTTCTATTTATAAAAATATAGATTTTAAATTTAATGAGACCCATTATTATGGTAGAGAGCTAATGTGGTAGGGAGCTAAAGTTGAGGCTAAAGAATAATGAAAGATTAGAGTGTGTAAAAAGACTGAAGTCGACCTATATGAAAATGACTGAACTTTGAGATCTAAGTGATGGTAAATCAATTTATTTTTTAACAAGATCTCCCTAATCTTTTGCCTAACTATCTTGTAAATTGAGTGGTTTAGAAAATTTTAATTAAAGTATCAAGATTAATTGACGGTGAAAAGTTCAATTGGTAAGTAACAAATTAGTTGTCCAATTCTTGATTGTAATTGGACAAAGCAGATATTCATGCATATGACAGGGAAAATTTAACTTCACACAGTAGTTCAATCAAACTGTTAAATATATTTTGCGATATATTTCATATGTTGATTCGTCAGTTTTATGAACCGTATTGCGGGAGATAAATTTTTTTTTTTTTGTTACTGAAAAACAAATTGGCATTGAACGAGTTGATAAAGCACCAACTTTGAAGGTTTCAAAACACTAACCACCGTTGGATTTATGTCCAACGAATCATTCTTAGATAGCTCTTCCCGTCGTTCCTCCTGGTCTCAAGGCCCAAAAACCTCAACTCCAAAGAGTTGATTTACCATGTTGAATGCTCCAGGCAAGGTACAGGGTAACACGTGTAAAAGCTCCATTCCACGTAGCAGAACACTTGTCAAGCAACGGACAGGCTTTGGTCGCTTTAAATAGAGGCCAGCAGCTGAATGATTTGGTTCATTGCCAAGAGTTAGCAAGTAAACAAACATCGTGTTGTGTTAATCTTAAAAACTTCGGAGAAGACGCCCCCAAGATGTCGGACAACACCAACAGGATGAGCTACCAGGCTGGTGAAGCCAAGGGCCAAGCTCAGGTTCACTTCACTCTTTCTTTCACTGTCATTATATTGATTTGGTACACAAATATTATTTTAGAATATCTGTACAATGAACCGACACTCTATGCAGGACTATATATCAAAATAAGGAAAAATTCTAACTTTTTTTTTTTTGGGGCTGCAGGAGAAGGCCGGTAACATGATGGATAGGGCAGGCAATGCTGCTCAGTCTGCAAAGGCATCAATGCAAGAGGTCATTTAATTATGTCCAATTTTCCCTTATAAATGGCTCATCAGATGAATGCAATTAATTATCTTATATGGGGTTTGAAATTAGATGCTCAAACTTGGTTTTTTTTTTTTTTGTTGTGGTATGAATGTAGACTGGTCAGCAGATGAAGGCCAAGGCACAGGGAGCTGCTGATGCTGTGAAGGATGCAACTGGCATGAACAAATGAAGCTGAAGAGAATTTTAGAAGTCTAAATGCAACGGGCCAAGACCCTTCTTGTCCATGCATCTTAGAAGTCTAAATGCATAATTTTTCTATCTCGTTTTCTTCAAGTGTTTTTTATTTTTCGTTTTTAAGGTTGTTGGTCTGGTCTGTTTTTGTGTGTCTGGAGATCTTTAGGACTCTCCATTCTGTCTGTGGCTTTTCCTTTTTGGTAGTTTGTATAAAGAAGAGAGCTCTCCTTGTGTGCAGTTCTCTCTCAGTTCATAAAAGTTTGCAGGCATTGAGTTGCTGTTAAGAGAATTTTATGCTTCAAAGTATTTTCATTAATGCAGTTCCAATAGTTGTTCTAAGCATATGCAAACAAGTTCGCGTTCATGTTTTCTCAAGAAAATAATAGAAAAAAAAAAAAGTTGAATTCATACTCTTAATGGACCATACAGTAACGAATGTTTTACACACCCCAATTACAAGCATAAAAATAATGACACTTATCACGATTTATATCCTGAATTTTGACGATGAGTATAAAAATTTAGAGTTTACTTATAGAGTTTCTCTCATAAAATTAATTTTCACTTAGTCATAAAAAATCGAGATGAGTTGTGAGGTAAATCTTTTTTTTTTTTTTTTTTTTTGAGGTAAATCTTTTTACCAAGCATAAACAACGGTTACATTTTTGGGATTGGGAATGGGGCAATCGTGGTCCCAGCCCAGATCATAGGGCTAATGTGTTTTAGCCCAAACCCGACATTCAGGGATTTTTTTTCTGAAATTAGGCCCGAAATGATCCGAGTCCATACCCGACTTGGCTCGATGCCCCACTCTTTAATCTAACCCACACCCACACGACACGATTCCCTCGTCGTTTTTGCTGTTTTGGTCACAGCAGCCAGCAAGGAGAATATGAACGTTGTCCCTAAAACCCCAACAAAAACCCTTCAACCATCTCTTCTTCCCATCTCAGTGCATACAATCCCTAAGCAGAAAATGAGACGCTCATGGCGATTTCTCTCTCTGTATTTCTTCAATTTACAAACTTTTAGACACCCATTTGGGCAATATCAAGAATCCCACAATGAACCCCACGAGCCCAATTGCCAAGAGTTTCTCAATCCTGCCATTGGTTGAGCCGAAGAACGAAGAACTCCCAGATCATTTGGCTTTATGTTTTAACTGAGAGGTTCGCTAAGTCTTATTATGACAAACATAATATTGACAAGGAAGTGGATTCGAATAATGCGAAGAAAACAGGGATTGTGTGATTTTTAACTTCAAAGATGTGTAATTTGATGTTGGGGATTCTGGGTGTTAATGGGTTTGTTGAGAAGTTGTGGGATTTGGTTGAAACAACGAAGCGGGTGGGTTATGGTGTATCTAAGGGAACACTTGATAAAGTAATGGACAAATATCAGAAAGATGGGTTAACTGGTTGGTGATATGGAGAGACTCAGAGAGATATTAGCATCAGGTTCGACCGGTAATTCGATAGGAAAGATTGGTCTGAGGGTGAGTAGGATTGTTAGTAATCAAGTCTGGGGACAACCTGTTAAAGGGCAGATTAGGAACTTGAATGTGGTCTTCGCGAGCGATTTAGGGAAGGCTGTGTCAGAAAATATTTGGCTATGGAGCCCGCGAAAGCGCTAATATTTTTTACGTGGGTTGAAGAGAGTGGGCTGGTGACGCCTGATGAGAAGGGCTATAATGCAAACTGATGGCTTTCCACCCTTTGTAAATCCATTTACGAAAAACATACACAAATAGACAGAAAAAAACTGTTAGGATAAGTTACAGTATAATCAATCAAAAAAATTCTACAACGAAATTAATTTTTTTTTCACAAAAGATAAATAAAAATAATGTATTTTTTTATTATAAATAATAATTATTTAGTTATATAATTTAATTAATTGATTAGACTATATGCATTGCAAGCCAGTTTTCCTAGTTTGTGTAGTTGGATTCATCCATTGATTATGTGTTAAAGTACGGGACAAGTGATGATGCTATTGCATTTATGAAGGCTATGACTTCCAAGAAGTTTCCGCCTACGTACGTGGTTCCCTGCATCTTTGATGCCTTTTTCAAGGCTGGAAGGTATGAGGTGGCCCTTCCAAATTTCCATCTCAGCCTTTGGATTGTATTCCCTCAGAAATACAGCACTTTAATTTGAAAGTGGAAGAGGTCTAGGACGCAGATCGCTACCGCATAGAGGATGGTCCAATCTTTTCCTGCTGTTGGTGACTTGTGGAGGCTCATGTCTAGAAAACTATAGTAACAATGCCTACCCACATGGCTGGACAGGATTCGCCAGTTTTCGTACAAGTGTACAACCACATGAACGCCTCTTTGCTTTTACATCTCCTCCCACCATGTTTGCAAACATGACCAGAAATTAAGAGACTTGTGAATTCTGGGACTCATTCCATGCAGTGAATCTTATGACTGAAGGGTAAATTTTGTCGCGTAATTTTCGATGTGTTATGAGGCATGAGAGTTGCTTTTGATTCCCTTGGCTTGAGTGTTTCGTTTTTGCTGCATTTTGTTGCTTATCTCAGGATCCGTACACTTTAGTAATTTGTTTGGTTATTTTTTTTTAGTACTGTTATATTTCTAGATAAAAATATGCTCAAATTACTGCCTAAATACAATCGGTCGAATTCAATGTGAAACCGATTAGATTGTAACTGCAATTAAATATAAGAAGAAATTTTCTTCTTATAATTAATTATACTTACAATTCAATTGGTCGCACATTAAATCCGACTAGTTGCATATGGGCAGCAATTCAGACACTTATTCTCTCAAAAATCTAGTTTTTCCTTTTTTTTTTTTGTTATTTGTCCACTTTAGTGTTGCCTTCCTTAGCTTTGAAGTGAAGTCAGGAAACTTTTGCTTCCACCTTTGAAGCAAAGTCCAAGCTTTGAATATCCTCACTTGTGGCGAGTATGATAAAGCCAAAGGAAAGAAGAAATAGAAATTGGTATGTAATTATCAGAGTCAAGATGTTAATTTGTAGCTGCAATGGAAGCAATGATCTGTTTTCGGTGGTGGTTTTTCTGAATAATTTTACTTTGAATATTTGGGTAGGGAGGGGACCATAGCAAGGGCTTTTGTTCTGACTGTATCAACGCATATGCTTTAGATGAGAACAGGCTTTCAGAATGTGTTTCTTGAGTGATCAAAACCAGTGCAGGCTCTGTGCAGTAGTTCTTTCAACAAAAAGATAGAAAATTTTTCTGCTTTATTTATTTCTTCTTTATTTTTTCTCTTTTCTCTGTGAAGTTTACGCTAACTATCAATTGAGTCTTGGACTCTTGGGAGACTCTTTTGCTTACAAGCTTCACTTATCAACATTAGCAGTTGGCCCTAACCTTTCTTTATACCTATAAACAATTTTGGAGGGGTTAAAATGAACCTCTTAAACAGGATACAGTTTTTTGTCAATTTTCTTGTTCAAGTTGAACAAGAAAACCAATATGGCAATTGTCTTTTTTCCCATTTTCCTAAAATGTACTCAAAAGTATGACATTCTTCATTGGTATTACCACTACAATATGGCAGCAATTTGCTTGAATGGGACTTGTACATGACAAAACGTGATGATAGTGACCAAGCATACAACTTGTCTCCACATTTCAGTGTCTTGTTAAAACTTAGAACATTGAAATTGAAACCTATAAAGGGAAAGTAGCAGTGGAAGTTTCTTCTTGGAGCTTTGTTTTTCCAACATCTTGAATTCAATATGATGCATTTTTCAGGCTCAGAGAGTATAATATAGACAAAAGCCAAGTCATGCTCTTACACCAAGTATGACAAAATATGCCATCATCTTTTGATGATTTGCACTGTACGCCCCAGTGGACTCAGTTATTTATGAGTTGGGGGACCAGAAACTGCGCCTTTTGCAGCCTGCCTTTAGAGATTTTGTATACATCCACCTCAAAAACATCAAAACAACTGCGGTAACTTGTGTATTGGTGCCACTGTTTTTGTTTGAGGTTTGATGCTTATGTTTGTACAAATTTTTCTGACAAGGCTTGAGGCCTTGGACTGATACAAGGTGAATTGTGAAGCAAAAGATTGCATTTATGTGAATGTATGGTTTGTTGCAAATCTAAAGGGTAGTACTAATTGAGCGGTTAATTCTGTTGTCATATTTCAAAACCTTTGGATGCCCACAACTGAGTTCTAAACAGGCTTTGATAGAAAAAGATAATTAGGTCACCAAGGTTGGAAATTCCATGTTAGAGCTCTTGAGTTTAAATTAATGGAATTGGGGGGCAGAGATTAATGCTGAATATATCTCCAAGGACAATGTGTGGAAAGAAATAAAAAATGTTAGTGTCCTACATATTTTTTTTCGGAGTGGTATTCTGGTTGAAATTACGATTGATATTTTTAAAATTAAAATAGATATTTTTAAAACACATATTATTTTTGTATTTCAAAAACTATTAATTTTATTTTAAAAATATAAATTGTAATTTTAACCGGAATACTGTCCGTGACAAAAATACCTAAGACATGTATACTTATTCAGAAAGAAAAACAGGGGTTTGAAAGAGAATGATTTAAGACCTAAGAGGGAGAGCATAGAAGTGCTATCATTGTCTTCGAGGCAACATGGTAAAAAAGAAGGAAGCATGGCAATGAAAAAGCAGTGCAGAGCCTGGGCACCAAATAAATTTATGGGCAAAGAGGGAGGCATAAAGTGAGTCTTTGGGGGCTCTTGCCGCTCTTCTCAAAAGATGTTCTCTTTTCTTTTCTTTTCTTCTATTTGTTTTTTTCTCTCGGGAGTTTCCTTCAAACTTCAAAGCAAAATAATTTCAATAATTTCAATATTTCTGGTTTTTATGGTCATCCAAAATTTGCCAAGCAATTTGTCTATATTATAACAAAATTTTACTTTAAATAACAATATTTATATTTTCTGCATAAAAAAATTTATTTTTTTTATTATAAAAAATATGAATATTATTAATTAAAATTGAAAACTTACTGTACAATAAAGACTATTCGTTTGACAAATTTTGTATGACCAAAGAACCAAAAAAGAAAAAGTGAATAAGGTGATTGTACTTATGAATTGAATTTGAAAGTTATTTATTGTTATTTTTAGTTAATTATTTTTTATAAAATGAATTTATCACTAAGCACTAGTTCAACACCGTATTTCAATACACTTAATTTATTTTGTTAAAAAAAGTGTAAACGTGAGAATTCAAATTTAAATTACATGCATAAAAATACATTAATTGATCATTAAACTATGATTTTAGGTGATAGAATTCTACTAAAGTCTGTTACTCAGAATTTATTACCTCTCGACGTGTCCTCGCGGCTAACTGAAGAAAATTGAGGAATCATAAGGCCACATGTGAAGTTAAGATCCCAACACCAATCTCCTTCTGCATTTTCCTTTTTAATTTATTTTCTTTGCTTTCGGAAAGAATCTTTATGTTTACGTGGGGTTTGCTTATAGAAGATATATATAAATATTAATTAATATTATTTATCTTCTTTTCATGAAATGCGATAATTCATTCCAACTTTATAAAAAGAAAGGCCAACAGCACTTGAGGTCTTGCAGAATTATGCTCGGTGTCTCCTAGGAAGCCGTTAACCATATCATCACAAGCATTGCTAGTGGCTTCATAAAATGAAAACACATGGCCACTAATATCATGTATTAATTAAGAAATGTACAAAGTTTATTAAGATGCTTGTAAAACTTGAGTTTGACTACGTAAGTATACTTAGTAAGATATGCAGGAAGTATGCAATATATTTAACGATTTTCAACAGTTTATTTTTTTTTAAAATTTAATATATTTTTAACAATCCAATAATATAAATCACTATATGTTTACTGTATGTCTTTCTATATATTCCCTACAATATTAATATTTTTTGGTAAAATGTTTGGTATCTTCAATTATACCACAAAGCACTTTGAAAGAACTCTCCTGCGAACTATAATTATGAGCAGCGATCAGTGTGGGGAGAAAATGTATCATATGGGGGAATTAATGAAACGTGGGAATGCAAGTTTTGTAATAACAAAACAACTAGTGGAGGAGAGAAGACAATGAGATTGGGTTGTGAGATATGGGGACAAGATGGGGTCTAAGGATGTCTGAATTTGGGGTTGAGTGGTCTGAAGTGTCTTATTCTTGGATGCATTGCCATTGTCTAACGCAAAAATATCATGTGGGTCTCTGCCTAATCGTTGAATTTCATAGTAGAAATTGCAAGTAATGGCCTTGCCCTCCATTCAAAGCCTCAACAACTAGTTGAAGCATAATTATTTCCTACTCATTTTGGTTCTATCCCTCAGTGGTTTTGTTCATTAAATTCATGGGTCCACTCCAATTGTTTGACTCCTTGTTTGAACCTTCTGGCCAGTGACCATAAATCTTGCCTTTGATCTCTCTCTCTCTCTCTCTCTCTCTCTCTCAATGGTTTCAGGTTCCATTGATCTTCTCGTGTCCTCTATCGGAGTTAATTGAAAGTTGTCGGCCATGCCCTTTACAAGGATTTGATTTAGCCATGCTCTTTAGACGAAGGCTTTTTTCCTAATTTTTCCCGAATTGGTTTTTTTTATGTAATAAAAGGTTTTTGGTATTTTTATTTTTTTTAAACTAAACTTTAGATAAATTTAGTGTTATTTTAAAATTTAAAAATGTAACTGCTATTCGTAAAATTTCATAAAAAAAATTTTCATGATACTTATTTTTGTTCTTTCGCTAATATGGTGTCAACTTAAATTCGACCAAATAATCTAAACTTAAATTACAACTAATTGTTTTTGTTTTCAAAAGTGGTGTATTGGATTGGATTAATAATTGGTTTTGTTTATAATTGGTTAAACTCTTCTAGAATGAAAATCCAGTGGTGACCCATCAATCTATACTCTACAATAATGGAGTCTCTCTGCCGTTTGTATTGAAATTCATTTTCATATGCTCTCAGCATTGATAATTATAAATTTGCAATATACCCTTTTGCTTTCCCTCTATCCTTTTCCTCTTTAATGAAAGTGCAATTTGGTGACGCCACTATCCGAAAACAAAATCAAGTTGGTCCAGTCATAGTTTGCCATGTGTCACGCCAACATATGGTTGGCCACCTGTCGAGTTTTTACTTGGCTGTGTCAGACCCCTCCCTATTACTGTCTGTTCCGTGAAGCCGAAGGAGTATCAGAAGACGGGCAATACAGACAAATAAAGGATTAAACTGGTAAACTATGGCTGATTAACTTGAGAATCCAAAGTTTGCTTGGTTCCAGCTGAGTGAGCTTTCAGTATATGAATTGCCCATTTTTGGTTGAGGTGATTGGTAAGAAAGGGACAATTATTCATGGCTGTCGCCTGTTTTATGGTCCTTAATCCGTGGACATTTTTGTCATTTTGCATGTTCTTTTCCTGTGAATGGTCAATTCTATTTTATATTTGGTTACATATATTTTTTGCTTAATCATATGATTGGCCATTAGGTTGCAATGGGCCACAACTCATAAGCATCTTTATCCCGGGACCAGGATGTGGCTTGGATGCAAGTTTTTAATATTTAATTGGGTATTGATCAAAATTTGAGCTCACTAATTTAGTAATTTCTCAATTAAGTAGGTATCATACCTGGAGCCAAATAAAATATTGGCCTACTAGACCTGTATACAACTAAAAAGAAATAAATCTGCAGTTATGTTGAAAATCTGCTTGCTCTTGTTATATTGATGCATAACTTTTTTTTTTTAAATTTAGAAATGGGTAAGTAGGGGTGGTACCCTATAAACCTATTATAGAGATTTGTTCGAACATCTTATCTGAAGTAAGTTAAATAATCTATACCAAACTTACGTGAGAGTAAATATTATAATGTCTGATAAGTATCATTGAACAATCGGATAAATTTGCATAACTTTATATAATGTTATATCACTAACCAAAGTGGTCCAACAAGCCCATCTAGTTCATGCACCATGGTCACCAGTAGGGTGAGAACATACCTGGTGGTGTTACTCTTCCCTTACGCACCAATGTGCTCTATTACTGTCCTGGTTTTAAAAGCGAGTCTTCCTTTTTTTTTTTTTTTTTGACCGAAAAAAAAAAAAGCAAGTCTTCTAATTAACAGAATTTTGTTAATTAAATATGTATTCTGAAAATTCTTCCTTTAAGCAATTTGGTTTTACACGTAAATTATTATTGTTGTACTTTAGTTGGAAAGGGCCTGTGATTGCAGCTTTTGCTTTTAAAAGTGTCTCGCTTTTCCTTTTTTTTGAATAGATTGAGATTAAGGTGTGGAATAGCTGTCTGCCGGGGAAAAAATGGAGAAGGACAGATGTGAATGTGATAGCTGGTAGTGGATAAACAGCCATATGGAATCTAATAAAGTAATCCTCAAAACATTTACAGCACACTGGTCCAAAACCCAAAAAAAAAAAAAAAAAAAAAAAAAAACATTTACAGCACTTAACTGGCTACTAAATACTAATAGGAAATAGTTTGGTATTCCTACCTTGGTATATATATTTAGTATATTTATTGTAACGAGTTTATCTATTTTTGTGACAAGATCGATAAAATATGATACAAAAAATTAACACGTTATTTTTTGTTGTAAAAATAATAAGTACAGTTGCAGAAACAATCAAGTTCGTCACAAAAAATACACTTTATATATGTATCATCTGACTACCAATATATGTATACCAAATTAAGCTCATACTAATAATATGGGGACACGGGACGTGAACACACTCGTAAATGCAGGTGATGATGACCATTAAATCCGAGACATAAAAAGGCACATCAACTACAACTTATGAATCAAATTTAACAGTTATTATCGCTTGCATTTACGAGTGTGTCCAATATTCTGCGTCTCCATATTATTCTCAATAGAACTGGACATGTAACTACATAAACAACAATAGAAAACCGGAAGTTGCAACAGACAAAGATACTCACAGGGCCACGGTCCTAATGGATGGCAGGTTACCAAATCCACCATGTTCAAATATCGAGCCCTCATTTTCTGCCTCGAGATTCTCACATTCTAACAAAATAAGAGGAAACAAATTGTAAAGGATTAATAAAAAAAAATAAAAAATCATGGGTTTGGGGCTTTTACTGTATGGCCAAGCTCAGGGAATGTTGGATTCCTAGATGCCTCCAACAAGAGCCATTTTAATCCCTTGACAGCACAATCTGTCACTCCTTCTCGCTGGATCCATTTTGATTTGTTGTCCTGCTAACCACCATCCACGACCCAATAAAAGTACAGATATTCTTTCATAAAAAAAAGTACAGATATTCAGATAAACAGGAATGTTTCTTTCTCTTTTGTTTTTCTTTTTCACTAGTCATCATACTTTTTTACTTGGTACCACCTATCAAGTACCGTAATATATAACATATCAAATAATAATTTAATTGTAATTTAATGTAATTTTTTTATATTTAATCTAAGTTTGAGGTTTAATGATTGTGTTTAAAGAAAATATTTTTTCTTTCATTGTTAGTTTAACTGTACAGACGTGGCGTTAACTTTATATTTAATAATCACCATAATCAATTTAAGAGAAACTTGTTGAACTTAATAATGTTTAGATAAATAATTCTTTCTTATAAATTAAATTGAATGAGACATACTAAATAAAAATTACTTTAATTTTAATTTATAAATTTAATAATTAATATATTTATAATAAATTATTTTTTATTAAAAAAAAAAAAGTGCTGTCATATATGCAAAACTCATTTCAACGCCGATAAGATGGCTCATGGCTCACTGACCCAGAAAGAATTTTGGTCTCATTACATCGATCAAATAATTAAGATATATTAAATATTTGGTAATAATTGTTGTTTCTCATGCCTACTCGTCTTTTGCCATATTTATTGTTTTTATAGACTTATAAAATTCACAAGTACATCCTTTTCTGTTTCCTACTTTCCTCCAAAAATAAAAAAAAAGACTACGTCTTTTTCTAGGCCAATGGATGATTAGTTCTTGAGAATTTCCTATTCTGTCCTTGCCTTGAGAAATATGATGCTTGCACTTGTTTAATTTTGGTTCTTTTAAGATTCAGGCCATGTAATAATATACACCTATATATAATCATTTCTTATAACCTACTAACTCAATGACAGGCATGCTTGTTCCCTTTTTATAAACCAACAAAAAAAAAAAACAGAGAAAAAAAAAAAGCTGGTTCTTTTCTTGGGTCTGACACAAGATTTTTGGTGGGTGGAATTGCTGGAATGGAAAGCAGCAGGTGGGTTCTAACGAAAGGATTGCCTTGAACAAAAGTAATTCAATTTGAAAGTTGGCTGCACTACCAAAACCAAAATTTAGCATTTGTTTATCTGGTTAATGGCAATGAGAAGAAGAGGAGTTGCTATCTGCTTTGTGACTTTCTTCTGGTTTTGGGCTACTGCACATGGATTGCTGTCCCCAAAAGGAGTAAACTTTGAAGGTAACAGAAAAAACTTTCTGTCCTTTTTTACCAAATCTTCAAGAAAAGTGTTTTCTTCTGCTTCAGCTAACTATGAAAATGGCAGTTTTCTAACATGGACAGCTTTTTTTTTTTCCTCCCCTAGTGCAAGCCTTAATGGGAATAAAAGAGTCCCTCCATGATCCTCGTGGGGTGCTTGATAATTGGGATAGAGATGCTGTTGATCCGTGTAGCTGGACCATGGTCACTTGTTCTCCTGAGAGCCTTGTCATTGGCCTGTAAGTCTTCTGCAATCCTCTTTTTGGCATAGAATTTAATTTTCAATGGCAGAACCAATTCAATTCTACCAACAGGAAATATGTTAAAAAAGAAGAAAATAAGAATGCAAAAATTTTAAGTTGCTGACCTGCTCTTAACTGCAGGGGAACTCCAAGCCAGGATTTATCTGGTACTCTTTCTCCAAGCATTGGCAACTTGACAAATCTTCAAATTGTGTATGTACACAAAACGAGGCAGCTCTACTTTGTAACTTTAGCTCTTTTATTTTTTTTGTCTTCTTTTTTAAGTATCTAACATGAATGGTGTTCTATCTGCTTTGCAGGCTCTTACAGAACAACAACATTACAGGGCCAATTCCAGCAGAAATAGGGAGGCTTTCGAAGCTCCAAACACTAGATCTTTCTAGCAACATCTTCACCGGCGAAATTCCATCCTCTCTAGGCCAACTGAGGAGCCTCCAGTACTTGTAAGCTTGCCACTTTGCCCATTAAAAAAGGAATTAGTGTCGCATGTTATGTATCTTGCTGTCTAAACTTGTCTTGGGTTGTCCGAACTCGATTTAGGAGGCTAAATAATAACAGTCTCTCCAGAGGATTCCCCATGACAATGGCCAACATGACCCAGCTTGTGTTTCTGTAAGTCTCTTGACCCTATTCTGATGTCTATGGTTTATTTTATGATCACAATTTGTTATTGAAGAAGGTTTCTGTATGTGTGTGGACTGCAGTGACTTGTCATACAACAATCTGAGTGGCCCTGTACCTAAAATTTCAGCTAAAACATTCAAGTAAATCTCTCTCCTCTTTCTTGCCCTCTTTCTTAAACAATGAATAGGACTAACTTTCAAGTTTCCTTTGCATTATTTTGCTGTTGCAGCATTGTTGGAAACCCTCTAATCTGCCCAACAGGCTCGGAACCAGAATGCTTTGGGACAACACTTATGCCGATGTCCATGAACTTGAATAACACACAATGTAAGGAAAGCAGAATGCTATTCAAGTTTGGCAATATTTATTTATGACTTCCCCTCTCAATTTTTTAAATTGGGTATGGTCCTGACATTAGTTTTTTGGCATATTAAGCTGCTCTGCCCTCTAACAGACCAAAAAGTCACAAAGTGGCGCTTGCCTTCGGTTCCAGTGTCGGTTCTGTCTCGTTGATCATTCTTGTCTTTGGGCTATTTCTATGGTGGAAGCAAAGACACAGCGAACCAACGTTTTTTGATGTCAAAGGTTGGCATTAACAGATAGCACTTGGATTAACCAGCATTCAATATTTGGATGCTAACTGATCTTTTACTCTTCCGATGTACAAAAAAAACAAAGATGCTAACTGATCTTTTACTCTTCCGATGTACAAAAAAAACAAAGATGCTAACTAATATTTCTAATCAGTGCCACATCATTTTGAATCATCAGATCGGCATCACGAGGAAGTTTCTCTTGGAAATTTGAGGAGGTTTCAGTTTAGAGAGCTTCAAGTTGCTACTCATAACTTCAGCAATAAGAACTTACTTGGCAAAGGAGGCTTTGGCAATGTGTACAAAGGGGTACTTCCAGATGGGACCGTTGTTGCTGTTAAGAGACTTAAAGATGGCAATGCCAATGGTGGAGAGATTCAATTCCAAACAGAAGTTGAAATGATCAGCCTTGCAGTCCACCGTAACCTCCTCAGACTACACGGCTTCTGTATTGCACCAAGGGAAAGGCTTTTGGTGTACCCTTACATGTCCAATGGCAGTGTTGCTTCTCGTCTCAAAGGTAAAACATCAACTTCCAATCGTAAAGATGGTAAAATCCGTTATGGTAAATTGCCAAAACTTCCATTAGCTGAGGTAGGCCATTCATTATTGCTGGCAGGGAAACCGGTCTTGGATTGGGGAACTAGGAAGAGAATTGCCTTAGGAGCTGGACGGGGACTATTATATCTCCACGAGCAGTGTGATCCAAAGATAATTCATAGAGACGTTAAGGCAGCAAACATATTGCTTGATGACTTCTGCGAAGCGGTCGTGGGTGATTTTGGGCTAGCCAAGCTCTTGGATCATCAGGATTCACATGTCACCACAGCCGTGCGGGGCACAGTAGGACACATAGCACCAGAATATCTTTCCACAGGCCAATCTTCTGAGAAAACAGACGTTTTCGGATTCGGGATCCTGCTTCTCGAACTAATAACAGGCCAAAGAGCCCTGGAATTTGGCAAGGCAACTAATCAGAAAGGAGCCATGCTAGACTGGGTAAGCCAGCCTATTGCTTAAAAATTTCCAACAAAGTCATTTGTTTCTAGTCCAGTTCAGTCATTTGAAATTAATCATGATTGCAGGTAAAGAAAATTCATCAGGAGAAGAAGCTCGAAATGCTTGTGGACAAAGATCTGAAAGGCAATTATGATAGAATTGAGCTTGAAGAAATAGTGAAAGTAGCTCTCTTGTGCACCCAATACCTTCCTAGCCATAGGCCTAAAATGTCTGAAGTAGTTAGAATGTTAGAAGGTGATGGGCTCGCAGAAAGATGGGAAGCTTCTCAAAAAGTAGAAGCAGTGAAGTCCAAACCCAATGAATTTTCCTCATCAGATCGGTATTCTGATCTCACAGATGACTCCTCATTACTAGCCCAAGCAATGGAGCTCTCTGGGCCAAGGTGATGTTTTAGTTTTTGGGGTCAGTATACTTAACCATTTGTGTTTTTGAAATTTAGAGGATTAGAAGGCCAGATTATTGGTGAAGCTGTTTCATTATAGCCGGTTGTTGAAGTTACTTTTGGTTGTACAATAGCAGCGTATCAAAACCAGGGAAGTCTTTTTAATGTTTTCTCCAATTGTACAGTATTTGCAAGAAACTGACATGTTTTTATCAGAATCAGTTTTTGCTGTACATTGTATCCTACCGAGTGAAGATTCCATGAGGAATTAAGTTCGATTTTGTGTGCTCATATGTGCAGTGTTCTTAACTATGTGAAAATGCAGTTAGAGACGTGCGAGAGGCATGTCGTCCATTTAACAACTCATATGTTATTTTATTTTTTTGAATTCATTAATTATTTCACCATATTATAGCACATCAGCACGCATCTACCACATTGTTCTCACCGTGTTGCTACCAAGTTTTTTCCTTACGAGTATGCTTTGAGTGACAAAGTTCAGATCTGTTCTTTCATTCAAGCCTAAGTGCAGCCTGGGCTGAGGTTTGGCCTAGGTTCCATTCTCAATCCCGACTCAGACAAATAGTAAGCACTAAATACTTGTTGCTATTAGCTAACCAAGATATTTGGGCTTGACCATATGGGCCTAATGGAAATGTAATCTAGCCCAAGACACCTGTTGCTATATGACCTTGAATCAAAAATTGACTGATCAACTTGGGTGGACAAGACCATTGGCTCCTTGGCATGGTCAACACCCACACGAACTGCAATTTGAGCGTTCTAAAATCCTGAAAGCATGATCCGGTGGTGGTAGAGGAGCTCGATTCTTGACTTAAGTAATTGGCGTTTAAATTCTGAAATCAATGGACCTAAAAAAAAAAAAATCTTGAAAGCACGCATAATTTGATATGGTCAACTTCTATTCTACTAAAGATAAATTATCCGAGCATTGAACTCTTGTTATCAATATTGTAAATTTGGCCGATTTTCTTTAATTTTTAAAATGGATTAGACGGGTCTTCCAAATTTCAACCATAAAGAATAAAGATGGAAAATTCGATTCGCTTCCTTGAGATTGTTCTAGTACACAATGATCTACTTCGAAAGCATCAGTTGTTTCTGTTACTAACTACCCCTTCAGGTCAACTAAAAATTATGTGGGTGCCGAGCTGCTCGACAAAAGGACTGGGCTGGAATATTGTTTTGTTGATTATGACTCGAGAATAGGAAAGAACACTATGGAGGTGTATGTGTATCTATTTGGGCCACACCACAATCTTACTTTGTCCAATTGTGACCCAAAAATTTGACTGGGACAGGTCTGGTCGACATGTGCAAATTGAAGTTCATCCCAGGTATTTAACAGCAACTGACACTAACACACAAGCGCCCTTTCAATGGACCCAGAAGCCATACAAACACATGAGGGGATCAGGGCAGCCGTGTCGTTTCACCAACTTGTGGTTGTTGTGCATCCTCATCCTGTGGCCTGTCGCGTGGCGACGCCCTTTCGGCCGAAAGAATTTTCCTAGAGCTTCATCCAGTCAAGCCCTTCTTAGCTTCTTCTACAGTATAGACAAAAACTCCATAGCAATCCAAATTGTAGGCTTACGTAAATATGAAGTGATCTGTACTGTCAAATCTTAAAAGATATATTTAATTTAAAAAATTAAATAAATTATTAAATATTATTATATTAATTATATATTTTTCTTGTACCCTCTCTTTCACAAAATCTTGCTCATAAAAGTCCTGTTTTTTGGGCTTACGCATCAGCAGCTGCTGCTGCCGCTTTGACAGGGAAAGAAACTGCATTGCTTACAAATCAGCATTGATTTGCTGCTTGCTGAGGTGTATTGCTGTGGACCACGAATAGTTTGGGCTACTCGATTTAGTTCGACTCTCGCAACCTGAACGCCATTGGGTTCTAGACCAATCCTAGTTTCAAATTGACTGTTTCAATTAAAGAAAGAAATTTAGCTGACAGTTTGGTTACGATTCAGTTAATCGACAAACGCCAATTTTAGGCCGATTTCGATTTGGATTCAACTATCAACAACGGTAACACGTGTTTCTCACGTGTTATACTTCCAACAGACCATGAACTAGGGCACTGTCTGAATGACACGTGGATCCAGAATCTCTGAGTGGACCGATTGCCAGTAGGCCGCACAAAAACGCGAGTACAGCTATTTTTTCTACTCGAGTTTACCATCTTCTTAAACTTTGATAGTGACATTGAACTGTGGGACCCGGAGGAAACTCCACGGGACCCACTCCAAAACTCAACCCACCACAAGACATGGCCTTAAGTTTTCTCCCCCACTAAGTTTCTGCCACGTGTCAATCAACAGGATTCTCCACACCCACTTGTTTTTTATTTAGTTCCAAAGCAGCCATTGCCTTCCTGCTCACACTCAAACTCAGTAGCTCAGAAGCCATTAACGTTCAGGCAGAGAGAGCGAGAGACAAAAGGAGCAAAAGGGAGTAATGTTGAAGGAAGAGGCGGGCGGTGGTGGTGGAGGTGGCAACAGGTGGGCACGCGCGTGTGACACGTGTCGTGCAACTGCTTGCGCGGTCTACTGCCGGGCAGACTCTGCCTACCTTTGCGCCGGCTGTGACGCCCAAGTACATGCCGCTAACAGGGTGGCGTCGCAGCACCAGCGCGTGTGGGTGTGTGAAGCCTGTGAGCAGGCCCCTGCTGCTTTCTTGTGCAAGGCAGACTCGGCGTCTCTCTGCGCTGCCTGTGATGCTGATATACATTCCGCCAATCCTCTCGCTCGCCGCCACCAGCGTGTCCCCATTCTCCCCACTTCCGGGTGCTTGTACGGCCCCCAAGTAGGAGATGAGACTGTTGGTGAGGAGGACGAGGACGAGGCAGCTTCTTGGTTGTTACCAAATCCTGAGAAGAACGGCCGCAACAATCAGAACAATAATAATAATGGTTTCTTGATTGGTGGAGAGATTGATGAGTATTTTGATCTTGTGGAGTACAATTCAGATCAGAATCAATACTCTTCTGAGCAATATACTCAGCAGCTTGCTCAGAAGAGTGGTCATGGTGGTGACAGTGTTGTTCCAATCCAGTGTGGAGAAGTAAAGGATCAGCTGCAGCAGCAGCAGCATCAATACCAAAATTTTAAACTGGGGTTTGAGAATGAGTCCTCAAAATCTGCTTATAGCTACAACAGTTCTACCAGTCACAGCGTAAGCTTTTGTCTTTGCTGCATATAACATACTAGGCACTGAAAACAGTTTAGAGTTCCTGATGCTTGGAAAAGATTGCCTGGGATTATAGCCGGAGAACCGGCTTCAAATGATCAAACTACATCTTTTCTTAGCAACCAATAGCTTTACAGGCATCCAAGATTACTTCAATTTCAGCTCCTGAACTCTCTTTATGTGGTTACTGTACTAGCATGAATCTGACTCCTTTGTAATTGAGCATGATTTTTCCTATTGAGTTCAGGGGTACGTTTTTAAGTCAGTTGCTCTGAAACTGTATCTTCTTCTGTATGGAGAATTAGTTCAGTGACCCAGTAAATAAGTTGTTTCAACCTTCTGCCGTCGTGGAAGGTTTATCTTAATATACCTAGAAATGGATTATTAGCAATTCTATCTGATATCTTTGTGCACTTTATGAAAAGCTTTCATTTCCTCTGTACCTTTCTACAGGGAAAGTCAGCTCTCATGGCATGACTGATTAGGCACCTTTTTTCTTCTCCCTATTCCCTTCCAATATTCAAATTCATCATTTTTGAGTCTGTCTTCAATGAGTATTATCAAATTAGATAGAGAATTGAGATTGTTCTCAGACCCATATAGGAATCTAAAATCTATTATTCCCGTATTTCAGGTAAGTTAAATTTTAATCTTCTTGATGACTTCGCCAAGAAACTTAAAAGCCGGCTGTACAAATATGAATCCATTATGGCTAAAATGGTTTGTCAAGAAGATTGAAGTAATTAAAAGACGTTCAGAAAAATATTTGAGCTACTGTCTAAGTTTGCATAGGTAGTTACCTAGATGGAATTCTGAAATGTTTCCTCGAACATTGAATTTAGTATTCTAACATCTGTTTTTTTTTTTTTTTTGGTTCTTGTTATTAGGTCTCCGTTTCACCCATGGATGTTGGGGTGGTGCCTGAATCAACAATAAGCGAGATCTCAATCTCAAATTCAAGGCCTCCAAAATGGACAATCGACTTTTTTTCTGGCCCGACTATTCAGATGCCGTCCCAACTTAGTCCCACGGATAGGGAGGCCAGGGTACTTAGGTACAGGGAGAAAAAGAAAACCAGGAAGTTTGAGAAGACTATCAGGTATGCCTCAAGGAAGGCCTATGCAGAGACCAGACCACGGATCAAAGGCCGGTTCGCGAAGAAAACAGATATGGAACTTGAAGTGGATCAGATTTTCTCCATCTCACTGATGGCGGAAACTGGATATTGCATTGTCCCATCATTCAAAATCTAGCTACAACAGCAAGGAGAAAGCAAAAATGGTGATTGTAATAGGTATCACTGAAGCTATGTTGCTGATACAATGTTTCTGTATGTTCAATAGTTTTGTCATTTTTCTTACTCATATTGCTGCTACCTTGCAAGTCCCAAGTCCCTGTATATTTATGATTTTGTATTCAATAACTAAGACGGATGTTTAAGAACATCAATTTCCTACTAATCCAGAAGCAGGAATCATCTCTACCCAACATATGAAAATCTCATTAACATATACTTGAGACCCTTGTGAAAAATCCATGATCGCTATTACACTCAATCAACCAACCGGGCTTGCTCGGTTTGGCCGGACCTAGCACCTTATGAGGCTAGAAGGGTATGAGAGTGAGGTGAGGGGATCAAAAGGCTTGTATTTACCAGCAAATCACAAGATGAGCTAAACTACAATATTTTTCCCATTGCCAGGTTCAAATATTTTTCATGATATATGTAGCAAGCAGAGTCTGAACATCAAGATTTCACCATATATCAATAGCAAAAACTAATAAACAGAGACAAGAAACAAAAATGAATGAAATTGTATTATTGACCCTTGGAAATGGACAATAACAGGGCCATAGAATTGCCAACCATGAAGAACAAAAATTAACACTTGTGAAACAAATTAATGCATATTGACTCTTAATTATGTGACACGAGATTTCGCTTGTTAGAAAGCAAATTGGAGGAGATAATTTTCTTTTTCATCTTTTGATTTGTAGAGATTAGGAGCCAACTCTATAGATCAAATTAAGAATTCAGATAACTCTATCACTACACCTACATACGGTGGCTAGTGTAGAAGATTTTCCTTGTCAAGAATAAGAACTGGATCCCTGCAATGGGTGACCCGCTAATGATTTGATCTACATGGGTTTTGTGGTCATGGCCCCGTCACATTATGAACCTTTCTTTGGAGAGGAGGAAAAATGCTGATCAGACTGCCATTTGCGACCAGGTTGCTGATCCAAGATTTCCAAGAGGAGGCCCAATTTATCCAGTTGGCCCACAAAACACAACGAAAGGCCATTCATCAATAAAATCTTGATGCTATGGGTTTCAAAGTAGTGACGGGCCTTATTAACCAACAGTACTACATCTTGTTCTCCTCTTTTTTTTTGTATAAGTTTAATTTTATTTTAAGATTAAAAAAAAAAATCTTGATCTCGATCAATACCCAAAACAAAAAAAAAAAATTTTCTTGAACTTTAAATAAAATATTGATCTTTAAAAGCTTTTTACTCGCATTTTCTGCATATGGGAAAGATCTATCAAAGTATTGGCTGGGCGATTAAAGCTCATGCACGCAAAACATGCAGACAGAATTTTTAGCGGCGGAAATTCTTCTTTTTCTTGTCTTTAACTTTTCTTTTTTTTTTAATATACAAATCTAGTGCCAACTTTAGTTAAAATAATAAATCTAATACCAATTTTAAAAAATAACAAATCTAGCATTAACTTTGCATATGATAACAAATCTACCATATCGTGAAATTTTTTAAACAGAATTTATCTATTTTGATGATATGATATTAATTCAAATGATTATCATATTATCGAAACAGACATATTTTCATAAATCTGTCATTTAAATTGGTAGATTTTTTTCATATAAAATTATTACGTGTTAAATTTGTTACCATTATGTAAAGTTGGTGCTATATTTGTTAATTTTTAAAGTTTGTGTTAAATTTATTACTTTAAAGTTGGTGCTAAATATGTATATTAATTTTATATTTTTTTTAGTAAGACGAGCCTAATTTTAGCACACCCTTTAAAGAAATATAATCCAAATTGTGGGAAATGAAAAATCTTACTTTAGCACAAGATCCCTTTAGCCATCAAGCAAGATCTTATTCCAAATAGCAAATAAATCAACAATTCAAATCAACTTTCCAAGTTTATATATGTTCAAGTCAAGATCCCATTCCAGAGTCCCATATACCCAAACAAAAATTTAAAAAAAAAAAAATCGAAAAGATGTTCATGATCCATGTAAACCAAGTGGGTTTACGTTTTTAATTCAATGTACAAGCTTAACAGACTAGATTGCCCAAGATTTTCGTCCAATCAAAAGAGAATATAATGCTACGCACTTTTCCTGTCTGGATGTGGAATTTTGCGTCATCAAAATTCTATGAATTTACAGAGAAGTCATATTATATAAACATAAAAATTAGGTATAAAATAATAATATATGTTTATTATCTAAATCTAAATTATTAATTATACTGAACTCTTTATTCAATTAATAATTAAAATTCAGATAATAAGTTTGTATAATTATTTTATATCTAAATTTTGTGTGAATATATTTTATTTTATATATATTACTTAACAGTTGCACATTGTTCCACGCGCACCTTTTCTTGGTGCCATTTTGATTATGTCCTTATTGCATCAAATATAATTATGTTATATTCCATTCCAATGTGCCCAGAAAATGAAAATTGTAGCAAACAATGCATATTGTGCATACATTTGATTTCCCAGCTTGCATGAGTATATACCATTTTTTGGACGAGCAATTTTCACATGGCTTCTATATTGTACCTTTGGATTCAGCATGTTAATCATGTTTGCAACAATATCTTAAAGATTCTTTCTTTCCTTTTTTTTTTTTTTTGATGGATATCTTAAAGATCCGTATCTACATACGCTAATGATATGTTTTACTTGACTATTGGAACACATGAAAGGAACAGGAAATTGGGGCTTTAATTAATCCATGCAGTGCAGCCGCCAGAAGATGCCATGGGGTTTTTAAGGGCACATGATGCATGATCCCATAGGTTTTTTTTTTTTCTTTTTTTTCTTTTGTTGGGGTCTAGAATTGAGGAAGAGGGATTTGACTATAAGTAAGGAGTTGGATTAGGGTAGAGGAATTGAATTATAAGTAAGGTACGAAATTTGAATTGCACATTTCACACAAAGTTTTATACTTCGTAGTCTATATGTTACCCTTAGTGAGAGTTCAAAACAAGTATGTTATACTTAGTGTTCACAGCGACAAATTTAAGTATCACTTTATTTTCGAGTTTATATTACTATCAATATTCATAATTGTATCGATTAATTGTTAATTGATGTTAATTCAATTAAAAAATAATCTAATCAATGGATACAATTAAGCTTTTGTTTGGGAAGAGAGAAAAAAGAGGAAGGGAGAAAAAAACAATAAAGGAAGAAAGATTTTGCTCTTATTTCTTTTATGGTTTATGAATTGGGAAGAAAAACAAAATTTTGAAATTTTTCTTTGTACTCCACCAAATTCACTTCTCTTAATTTTAGCCAAAAATTTATTGATTTTCTTAATTGATACAAAATAAAAAAATTTAGCCCTATTAAGTCTTTTTATTGATGCTCATTAATTTTAATATAACAGCAAGATGAGTATCATAATACATAATATTCTCTTTTCCCTCTTTCCACCATCTTTTAAATAAAAAAAAAAATCTTCTTTCTTCACATTACTTAGAAGGTAGAAAGTATCAAAAAATTTTCTTCATTCATCCAATTTTTCATCTTTTTATTTTCCTATCCCGTACTTTTTATAATCTAAATATAATGTAAAATTTTATTATTGTTACTCACATTTCCATGTTAATTTAATTTATGCGTAATTTTACACCGTGTAAATTATTTTATTATATTTTATTTTAAATATGTTCCACCTGCGATTCTAATTAGATAAATAATGTCTGGCACGACAACTCACGTCTCCAGCCGAAAATTGGCTGTCTCCCGATGTTAGATGTGACATCACACGTCAAAAGTTTTTGAGAAGAGAAACGTGAGCGGCTTGTGTTTCCATCGTATGCCCTGTAGATTTGAGTGCAAGCTTACGTGAATTGACCCATCATAATAAGTAACACAAAAGAAAATATAAAAGTAAAATAATAAAAATAATTAAATAATTAAATTAAAAAAATATTAAATATTATTAAATAAATTAAATAATTATTTTAGTATTATTAAAATTTTAGTTATCTGGTGAAAGTCTAAACAAACAACTTGTCAATCCAATGACATAGCAGGCGAGACTGACAATCATAAACAGAGAAGAAGTTGGGTATTTTGGGATTAAAATGTACAGACATTAATTCATGGGCTTTTCATAAAATTGCTCAACTGTACTTTGTTCAAAAAAGAAAATTTGCTCGACTGCACAAAGCATCTCTTGTAAGTTTTTGCCAAGTTGATCAATCATGGGCATACCAGATTAAAGCTTCCCATACAATTAACCCATACTGTGAATTGGCATTGGGCAACAACGAATCACATAAAGTAGTTCCACTCTCTAATGACCAAAAAAAAAAAAAAACACCCACTCTTTAATACAAAACTAACCCTCCGTTTGATTTGTGTACAAGAAAAGAAAACAAAAGAAAACCCAATTTTCAATGCAAAGTCTCATGTTTAGAAAACGTGAGAAAATGTTATGAAAAGCTGAGAAGAAAAAGACTATGAAAACTTATTTTTTAAAAAAAGAAAATATAATGATTAAAATAGTCTTATTTTTTAACCTAATTCAACTCATTATTTAATGATTATAACAATATTTTTATAATTTTATTTATAAATTTTTCTTTCTCAACATTTCTCATATATTTTAAATACAAAATTTTATTTTTTCATTATTTTTTCACAATTTCTTTCTCATCAAAATCTCGTAATCTAAACAAACCATAACTAATCCATATGATGTAAAAGAACCTCACTCAGTCTCTCTCTCTCTCTGCCCCCACCTCTTTGTGAGTAAGGGCATGCCATCAAATCAATTCCAATATAGATCATCTTTTCTTTAATTTTAAGGAATGATGAATTTGTGCAAGAAACAACAATTGCACACAGCTCAAGGATTAGCATATAAATACACCTTTATTTAACTGTTTTGTTTTCTTTTTTCCGTTATGTCTCTCAATATATGCCTAGCACTTGATTATTTACCTTGACACAATTTGGGCATGCTAGCAAACACATGGGCAGTGGTGGACTTGTACTCTCTCTTAGTTGTTACCTTAGTTACAGGCTATGTGACAACTTCTCAATTCTATTCTCTCTCTTTTACAGGCAGATTTGATGAGCTAGAGTGGAGCTCTTTAGATTTTTTTTTTAGTTTAACTTTTACTTTCCAATGTAAAAAATAATAAAAAAAGACCACCAAATCTTCTAAAAATTAGTGCCTTAGATATCATCTATTTGCATAAAATGTGATGGAACATTTAGGAGAATGTCATTATCTTATCATTGCAAAATTAATTGCTTGCATAGTTAACTGTATGCTATCTACCATAGCATTTCTCGTGCCATAAGCCCACTTTTCTGTCTATGATTGGTCAATATCCACGCTTCAATCCTGGCTTTATTAGTTTTTGTTAATTTGTTTTATTAACTTAATGCTGGCTCCTGTTAATGTATACGTATGCCTAAAGAACACGTCTACTGGGCCCATCAATTGGATAAGCAAAATGCCACCTTTGGGACATTTTTTGTCACTTTTGCTCTTTTTCTTCTTGTCGGTTGCTTCATCTTTTAAACATACGTTGCAGAACAAAAATTTTACACGCTACTCAAGGCTCGAAAAGTGACAAAATTCAAGTTCCATTGCTTGCAATTGTCTGTCATCCATTCTGGTAAATGTGACTTAAACGCTACAATTAATCCTTGGATTAGTTGGTGGGTTTGCCTCCACGACGCACTCTTTGTAGAGACATTGTTAATTTTTTGAGATTATATACATATTTTATCTTAGTTGTTTGGACATTGTACTTAAAAAGAAACATATAGATCTTTAATGTATCTCTCGCACCGTTACAACTTTTTTCTAATTAGTTAATATTAAAAACTTATAATAGCTTTTCTGTTAAGTGCGACCGCTTTTGGTAAAGAGCAAACAGACATGTTCCGAGCATTTTTGTGTTGAGCAGTGTTTTAGTTAAAATTATAACTGATATTTTTGAAATAATACTGATAATTTTTAAAATGTAAAAATAACAAGACTTTCAAAAATATTAATTTTTCATTTTTAAAATATCAGTCACAGTTTCAACCAGAATACTGTTTGAGACAAATTCACCAAGGTTAACAACTTTTTTTTCTTTGGTAAATGTTATAAAATAATTAGCCAATCTGAGCCAAAAGAATCTTCGGAAAACTTTTTTTTTTTTCTATATCGCCTTTTCTTATAGTTAAGAAATTAGAATCATGCAGAGATTTTGGTGGACAATCTTGAGAAATTTTGGGCACCCACTTGACCAATAAACTTCAAAAGCATTCAATGCTACTCAAAGTATAAGTGGAGTGGAAGAAAGAATCATATACATTACATACATATAATTAACCACCTTTACAAAACCAGCAAAATGGCATTAATGTAACTTCTCAACACCACTCCCCTTTACTTTGTTCCGATCCAAATCCAAGCACTGCGGAAACTTCAACTTAACTCCTATAAATTAAGCCAACCTTGTCATCTTTCAGCATCACAGAACCCCAGCAGAAAAAAATACAAAAAAAACCCAAATTATATAACAACACAGAGAGAGAGTGTTATCAGGAATGAGGCATGTAACCAATTATACTGAGCTTACAGTTGACGTTGGATTGCAGCATTGCAACTCTCCCCTTCCTTACCTTATTGTTGGTTTAGCTCTCCTATTAGGACTCGTAGCAGTTGCATTGATAATTATGGCTTGCTCCTACATAAAATCAACTTCTGATGCCGCCGAAGAAAGATCGAACAACAAGGAAGTTGAGATGCATCATCATCATGTAGATACTGAGCCGAAGATTGTGGTGATCATGGCCGGCGATTCTAATCCCACCTACTTGGCCAACCCGGTCTCTACCTCCACCTGCCAAAGTGAAGTCTCATCGTCTGAAAAATGTTGCCACACCTAAACCTCCATTAAATGTTCCCATGTTTGGGATAGGAGAGGTGTCCCCATCCACCAGGAGTGGAGTTTGCAGCAGGACTTACGTGTTACTCACATACAAGGGACTCAACAAAAGCCAGCTGGATTCGAATTCAAGATGAAGCACATCAGGAGTCGAATCCTTATACTTCCTTTCTTTTTCTTGCACGGTATTCTTTGTTTCTGAATATATATGTATTAGGTTAGGCTTAATTCGGTAGTTGGTTTGGTGTCTCCGGCAACATGTAAATTGACGAGTACATGAATTCAAGGATATTGATAGCTTTTTCCAATTGCTTGATGTTCTTATTATCCGGATACCAACCTCTTCTCATTTGCTGGAAAGGAGCATAAGACAGACCAAACAGAAAAGGGAAGAAACATGGGATGTTTTAAAACCAGTTAATACTCCATCAGGAAAAAAGTGTATGTAATTGCAACCAAAAAAAAAAAGGAGAAAAAGTGTATGCAATGCTGCAGAGAAGAACAGAGGACGAAACAGAGAGAAAACCAGGGCGTGGAGGACCCCATCATTACAAGGGTCCAAACAACAGGACCAGGCAGCGATGAAAAATGTGAAATTGTGTGTGGGTGGTGGTATCCGTATCAAATATCATGTTCTTGGGGCACAATCAGCCGTATCAGATATTTAGTACAGAGAGTTTCAATACAGGACTGCGGTCAATATGACTTGATCATGATGCAGATTGACATTATACTGCCATGATCATTGTTGAACGTACATTTGTGGTGCTAATCCAGTTTATTACAGTTTCCTAGCTTTGCTCAGGTTGATTCATTTCCGATTCTCCTTAGAAATCCCCAAGAAATAAATGATGGAGACGTAAAAAAAGAAAATGTAAATGTAAAAGAAATGTATAATGATCGATTGATTATTTTTGTGTAATTAAATAATTAATATTTATAATTAAAAATAATAAAAATATATTTATTTTTTATTATAAATATTAATTATTTTATTATACAAAATAATTTATTATTATTATTATATATCTATTTCAAAACTACTCTTACTTACGCGCATGTACATTTTTTGTGAATAATGGTGGCTGCCATCACATAAATGGACCGTAATCCTCCACTACTGCAACCTCCAAAAATGATTAGACGTTAAACAAATTGATAAAGTGGCTATCGAGAAAACTAATGTGACTTACATTAAAAACAAAAATATTGGTATAATAAATTTTAATATTTTTGATATTTTAAATAAAATTAAAATTAAAAATTTTTAATATAAAAATTAAATTTTTATTTTTTATTATAAAAATTATCAGTCTTATTTTAAAATTATTAATCTTAATTTTATTTAAAATATTAATTAAAATATTAAAATTTAATACATGTATTAATACTGTTACCTTAAATATTAGGCGCTTACCTTATATGTTAGGCCTAATCAAAGCACACTCTAATAAGTTGCACATTTTCTACACTCTCTGACGGGGGATATGTAAAAGAATATTCTAACTTAATATACAGATAGAATGTTATGTTGCACTCCAAAGTGTACATTGTATACCGGAAGACCTTGAAATTATGTAACAGGAAAAATGGAAAGAATAGAGGAGCAAGCGAAAAATCGTGGTCTTTTCAAGTAATAAAAAATGAGTAATACTAAATATCTCAAAAATTGTATTATAAAATATTTTAAAATATATAATTATAAAAAGAATCATTAATTTTTTTAATACTGTTAAATAAAAATAAATAAAAAAATAATTTTTTTTCATAATTATATTTTTTGAGATATTTTATAATACTATTTTTAAGATATTTAGTATCATTCATAAAAAAAAAAAAATAAATTCACAGGCCACTAGCCAAAGGTTCAATAATAAAATAACCTAAACTAATGATTGTAAGTCTAATATCTGATACTTAGGGCGTGTTTGTTGTGCGAAGGAAAAGGAGGGAGAGAAAAAAAAACATAATTATTACCGTATACTTTTCTTTCTTATATTTCTTTCTTCTTACTTTCTACACCACTCCAAACAATTTTATTTTCTCTCTACTTTTTCTCTCACAAATTACTATTCATTTTTTCTTACATCATACTTTCTTTCTTTCAATTTTTCTACCACTCTAAACAACTTTATTTCCTCTTCATTTTTTTCTCTCACAAATTACTATTTACTTTTCTTTCACCACACTTTCATTCTGTCTACTTTCTCTATCACTCCAAATAATTTTATTTTCTCTCTATTTTTTTTTCTTTTCTCTTTTTTTCCCCACCCTTCCCCCCACTCCAAACACACCATTAGTCCATACGCACAACAAAAGAAAAAATCAAAGGAAAGTGCATTATAATAATATTATTTATATAGTAATACCCATTAGGGAATGTTGTCACCATTTACAGACTTTCAATCTTTGTTTTCTGGAATGCTCTTGGAATTCTCAAACCGTCTACCATTAACGATTTAACATACACCAGTTAGTTGTCCGCTGAGGAAAGCATGTTAAGACTGATCAATTATAATATGAGCACAGTTACATTAACTTTTTTTTCTTATAATATAGCGTCTTCTAGATAGATGTTTTAAATATAAAAGAGATTTTTTTAAAAAATACTAATATATACCTTGAATTTTAGTATTCTGATTACAACTAAAATTGATAATTTTGAACTAAAACTAATAATTTTTAAAATGTAAAAATAACAACTATTAATTTTTATTTTAAAAATTATCAATTTTAGTTTTAATCAAGATATTAATTAAAATATTAAAATTCAACACACTAACATTTTTTTTTTCTTTATAGTGTCTTTTACAAAAATAAGTAAGGTTTGATGATCTTTCAGAAGAAAAACAATTATCAAAAAAATATTAAAGAGAAGAGAAAAGAAACTCATATGAAAAAAGTGTTTAAAAATTTAAGGCAAACAAATTTTCAACAGCAAACTAGTACACAAACTAAATTTTATTTCTTGGCAACTGAAATCTGGTAGAAAGTGTTATTAACTGTCAACAAATTGGAACAATAACAAAATTCAATCGGCATTTTTTTTTTATTTGAGTAACACTAATTAGTTTTAAATATACAGTAACAGTAATATTTAACAGTTCTGACAATCTATTATTTTTTTATTTTTTTATAAATTTAACTATCAAATAATTTATATTATTTTATAATTATTTTAAAACTATCTAAATGAAAACATCATGTCTTTTTTTTTTTTTTTTACATTGCGAAACTATTTACCCAGCATTGGGGGCGTCAATAAGATCACAAATATTCACAATAGCACTGTTGGGAGTCCAACAGCAAACAAATAGCAATACCCAAAACCTTAACCAAACATGAAACACCGATTCAAATGGGACCTACTTCATTGTCCCAAAGTCAGCCTCCCGATGGTCTCAATTAATTAAGCCATAAATTAAGTTCGTAGACAAAATTATTTGGGTGGTGGGCAATAATTCCAGCATCATGGGCAAAGTTGTTGGACTATTGATTTCCGCTCACCGCTCAAACTCTAACTTTGAATAATTAGGTATATAAAACTTGAGGTGAAATCTGAAATATAAATTACTTCACTCAAAATTAAATTGACAAATTCTCTTTCAACTTCAACTAAAAAAAAAAAAAAGGTAAAAACTAATAACTAAAAAAACATTTAAAAATCAGATAATTTGAAATTCGAACTCTCGAAATTTCACTAATAGTTAAATTGATAAATTATCCCAAACTCTCTTCCAACTCACCAAAAAAAAAAAAAAAAAGTTGAAAATGGGATCATATGCGTGGTATCTTAGTCCTGGGAATAACTTTGGGAAGGGAGCACCTAGGCAAAATCGCGTCCTCCTCCATGTTCGTTTGGTACTAGTTGAGCATCTGCGTGTGAAAATGTACCAAAAAAGTTTATCAGATACCCACATTCGCACGAACGGATCTGGCAAATATAATTTTGAAGCATATCTGTCACATGTTTTGATGTACCCATTTATTCTTTTCTTTTCAATCCACAAGGTTAATTTATTTGCTTTTTTTTTTTTTTTTATTCTTTTTGAAAAGACTGTAGATTCTGACCCACATAGTTGTGGTAATGCTCTTCTAATAATTAACCACGGGTCAGTTCACAAAAAAATAATCAGCCACTAAAAAATCTACTTGCCAATTTTATTTGCAAAAGTAAAAAAAAAAAGGAAAAAAATTCACGGCTATGAGCGGATATTATCTTCGCATTCTTGTTTTGAAATAATACGTATGTAGCCCATTAACATTTTTTTTTGTCATAAGTGAGGCCTAAAAGACTATAAAAAGTGAATAAGAGCAATAAGATTCAACACAGAATCGATAAATTTTAAGTAATAGACATGTGTCCATCAATTTGGTAAAATGGAAAACGTTTGGTTCCATTTATGATTCACCAAATATTTGGATTTATTATTCCATCAGCCCTCCCTCGTGGTGGGCTGAATGGCATCGGAATGTTTTGGGATTGGTGGTAGATTTGGATGACGATCTTTCAATCTTGTATGTTGATTCATCACAATCATATGCAGCAATTACCTATGATTCAAAAAGAAAGGCTGGTCGGTGTTCAGAAAAAAAAAAAAAAAAAAAAAAAGAAAGAAGAAAGTTTGGTTGCATCAATGAATTGGACAACGTCTTCTGATAAAACATTAATTGAAAGTGTCAAGAATGGGATTCGAACCCATGCCCTTTCGGACCAGTACCTGAAACTGGCGCCTTAGACCAACTCGGCCATCTTGACAATGTGCCTAAGGCTTTCAAAAACTCCTAAAGAACTAATCTTTTGTACAACAACCGCCCCACCCCGAGCTTGATAGATGCCAAATTGTGGGTCTCATATTTTCTTCAAGTATTTAGTGTCGTATACCGTGTTCTGGATTGCAAGACAGAATCCAGGATTTGTAAGAGTCTAAGAGATATTCCCATATTTGAGAAGGGTTTTGATATTCACACACGGATTTTAACTTTATGCACACAAAAATATTGTCCAGGGTAGCTAATGCAACGGTTTACATATCTACAGTAGCGGCTTGAGTTTGTATAAAGTTAAAACAACGTGTAAATGTCAATTCCCATGGTTTGTTAAAAATTTTGCATTAAAGTTAGTTCTATATTTAAAATTTAAGAACAACAGGAAATCTTCATTAGTTCTATGTTTCCTAACGAAATTGAATGTTGAACTTTCAACTAAGCAAAGCAAATTATCCCCACTTCGCGGAGTCAGGCAAAACATGTCTCAGCCTGTACTTATAATTTTTACATCCAAATTCCCTCTTCAATAGCTTAGCATATGCCTGAATTTTGTGAATGCATATAATGGATCGAAATTTCAAATTTGTACGGATATATATATAGTATGAAGCCATGGCAATCAGAGATGCAACATATAAACTGAAGAAAAAAGGATAAATTTAACAAATATACCACCTAAGTAGTCAAATAAAACTTCTGTTCAGCATAAAGTCTGGAGCAGAAATTTATTGTGCTCATTGAACATTTTCCCAGCTAGACACCACAAGGAGTGCGTCAGTTCTTCAACTGTTTTGCAATCTTGAACCATTCTGTATGGAAAGATCCTTTCATGTCGACCCGTTCATATGTATGAGCACCAAAGTAATCTCGTTGAGCTTGGACCAAATTAGCGGGCAACCTTTCCCTCCTATAAGTGTCAAAATAAGCAAGACTAGCAGACATACCAGGAGTGCTGATACCAGAGTTAATGGCAAGACATACAACCGGTCGCCAGGCAGATTGACGCTCAATTATTTCCTTTGCAAACTCAGGATCCATGAGAAGGTTGGCAAGTTCGGGATTCCTATCATAAGCCTTCTTAATTCTGTCCAGAAACACAGCTCGGATAATGCAACCCCCCTTCCAAATCCTAGCCAGTTCTCCCAACTTCAAGTCCCATCCCTGCTCAATGCTCTTTGCTCGAATCAAATTCATACCCTGTGCATAACTACAAATCTTGGAAGCATAAAGTGCCTGCCTCACGTCATCAATCAACTTCTTCTTATCCACCAGTTGATCAGTCAATATATCTCCGAAGCCACCTGATTTAAAGACTTTGGCAGCCTCAACTCGTTCTTCCTTCAAACCACTGAGAAACCTTGCATCCAACGAAGTTGCAATCGTGGGAGCTGCAATGGAAAGATCAGCAGCCTGCTGCACAGTCCATTTACCAGTACCCTTCATGCCAGTCTTGTCCAAAACCTTGTCAACCAAATACCCATCTCCTTTATCATCTTTGATTCCAAATATATCTGCAGTGATTTCAATCAAGAAGCTCAGAAGTTCACCTTTGTTCCATTCAGTGAAAACACTTTGCAGTTCCTCGTTCGACAATTTCCCGACTGATTTTAAAACATCATAGGCCTCGGCAATTAGCTGCATATCACCATATTCAATTCCATTGTGAACCATCTTGACAAAGTTACCAGATCCACCTTTCCCAATGTAAGTGACACAAGGGCCACTGTCAGGAACTTGGGCTGCCACTTTTAGAAGAATGTCTTCAATGTACTTGTATGCATCGAAGGAACCTCCAGGCATCAATGAGGGTCCATTGCGTGCACCCTCTTCCCCTCCTGAAACTCCCATTCCAAGATAAAGCAAATCCAATTCAGCCACAGCCTTTTGTCTCCTCTCAGTGTTCTCATACCACTCATTCCCACCATCAATAATACAATCACCTTTCTCCATGTAGGCAGAGAGAGTCTTTATTGTTTCATCAACAGGTGCACCAGCCTTTACAAGCATGATTATAACTCGAGGCTTTTGGATTGACTGAACAAAAGATGCAGGATCATGGAAGCCATACACAGGAAGATCTCCTTCCTTCTTAGCTCTGTCAACTGTCTCATCGACTTTAGAGGTTGTTCGATTATAAACAGAAATGGGAAAGCCTTTCTCTGCAATGTTAAGGGCCAAATTTTGGCCCATGACAGCCAAACCAGCAAGGCCTATTCGTGTGCGTTTTGAGGGTGCAGCCATAGTCTTCCTGTCCGAAAAAAAAAAAAAAACAGAAATGAGCAGAAAAACAAAAACGATTCAAGAATTTGAAGAAATATTTTCCAGGATCTCAGAAAGAGCTAACATCTGCTTTTTAGATGGAAAACGGACAACATCCCATTGTGGTAATCCTTCAACCCGAAAAATCAAGGGCATTGCAAAAGACCGTTTTCCACAACAAGCATAACGTAAGCAACACCACATTGGTGGTGCCCTTTAAGAACTTTTCAAAAACCAGGTCACCACAGATCTGTCCTTCACAAAATTCCAGCAGCCAAAAGATTAGGCCAGAAGACTTTGGCAATCTATTCAGATATGGATGGCCACACTCACTCCCCATCCACATCTTTCTTCCCCATGATAAAGAGCCTTACATCATCACAGAACAAAACTGGGAAGAGGGCAACATGCCAGGTGTCTATTTTTCCAAAGAAAAAGTCTATTCCTGAAAATGGTGCAAGTTCATGGACAAATAGGCACAATTTATTACAAAATCCTGCGGAAAGTTCCTCAATTCACTAACCCTTAACCTAAGATAGCCTCTCTTCACCCTTTGGATACCAAGCTAGCCTGTGTTTACAACCAATTTCACATTGAATACCAACCATGCCCCACTTTACAATTCTGCAAGCGCGCACACAGTAACAATAAAGCGCACACTCTCAGGGGATAAACAGGTGGGGTACTTTTGAATCTAAAACTTTGGTTCCTATTTTAGCGAGAACCAATCATACATGTCCCTTTATTCAATTAGGTTCCATTTCTTTAAATACATAAATCTTCTGTTCTCCAAGAAACTAATTTTGACAAATCATGAAAGAAACCCATAAAGGTGTTGACTTTAGAAACTTCTATCATAATCATACCAATTATCAGACTCAGATTGACGAAGTTACCCACCAAACAATTAGTTACAAACCAAGAAACCAAACCCAGATCAACGATTCTAAAGCAAAAACCAGAAACAATAGTTTCTGTTCTAGATTCAAGAAACAACACAAGTACACAAAAGTCACTAAATTCTCTCTAACAAGGATGCCTTGAAAAGTATAAATAGTAACGAAGTACACACCTTTCTCCAGGAAATGCAACAACAGCCTCTGATTGAAGGAATAGGACCAGACCCAGAAAACTGAAAGATCTGAGTTTTGAAGAGAGATCGGTTGTTTAGGTGGCAATAACGATGAGAAAAAAATACAGTTTAAGGTGGAGCCCGAGTCCGCGGGTGTAGAACTAGTTAGGACTTAGGAATCAGGACACGGTGTTCTCTCTCTCTCTCTCTCTGTATGTCTTTTTTCAATTAATTTTATTATTATTATTATTATTTTCATTAAACGGGTCAAAATTGGCTACATGTCGTTCGATAAGTGGGAGTTGCCATTTTGTTAGAATTGGAGTTCCTTCTTTTGTCTTCTATTGTTTGCTCATCAAAGGCCATCATTTTTCATTTTAATATGCTCTCAAGTCATATTTTCAGATACTTGAGTTGCTATTTTGGTACAAACTTAGAGTTCAGTTTGAAATTTATACGTTAGTAGTTATATTTAGTAATATTTAGTATTTATATTATGATGAGTTTGTTTAATTTTTGTGACAAGGCTTATAATTTTTACAACAAAAAATAACGTGTTAATCTTTTATATCATATTTTATCAAATTTATTATAAAAATAAATAAAACTGTCACAATATATATATCAAATATGAGTAGCAACACATAAATTTAAATTTTTTCATAAACTTATATGTTTAGTACATTCTCAGAAAGTGTATGCTGGCATTTTTGCTGGCCATTAAGAGACTATGATGCCGTCATTGACAGGTTACAGGTAAGTTTGACTGTAAACCACTAATACTAGTAGTTTGTAAATACTACCTAACTTGAAGCTGTCCTACTTGACTTCCAACATTACCTTGTGATGCTGGGGACGACAGTCCTTATGCCTACTGCCTTTGCTCCCCAAATGGGAGGTGGAAATGTACGGCCTAATGGGAAAATTTGCATATAATTTCGGGGAATAATTCATCGTTAACTCATCATCCTCAACCCGACAAAGCAAGGCAAATAAAAGAGCCAAAAAACGTCAGTCTGCAGAATATGCTACACATCTGCGAGAAGCACAGAATTAGGATAAGATGGACATAAGTTGGAACAAAATTATTTCATTGTATTACAAATCACCATTTGAACATTTGGGCTTTGGCAAATTATTATACGAATAGTTTTTAACAATGAATGTCAACAATAAGCAATCTAATCAAATGATAATAGGTACAGGCTGGACACGTCAAATTGAAGGCAATATCTATGAATAACTGCATTCAAGTCTACAAATAATTTCAGTCAAAAGCGCTTTGCGTGTACATTACCAAATTGGTAAAATCCAACGGACTCCAAAAAGTCATCCCTGATGTGGGATCCAAAAATTTGCCAAGAATGTGAGTAACTCTGTGTGGACGCTTGCAGTCCATTGATGCGTTCCTGTCTTCCTGACCATAATGAAGTTGAGGATAGCGAACATCTAAAGCCCAAAATTGCACATCTGAACAAACTCCATATCGTTGTCGACATATTTAGTCCAGAGATTCTTATACTGGTTCATAGCAATATCAAGCCAAGGTTTCATGTTCCCATTGTAATGAATGACTGCAGCATTGCTGATCTCATCCATGCTAACGCTTGGATTGTAACCAAGGCCAAGCACGTGCCACGATTTGTCCAACGACTTTGTTGTTGAGTAGAAGGTGACCAAGCCGGGAGGAAGAACACCCAACTTCCATAAAGTGCCATCCTCATTCTGATCACAAAAGATTGATAAATTCAAATTATCTCGAGCTATCAAACAAACAATACGATCAACTAGTTTAGTAAGCATTTCGCAAAAAGACTAACATAAACTTTCCAGCACATATTACTTCTCTAGGCCATCAAAAATCTAGAACCTCTTGGTAAAGCTAATATATAAGTGCATACAGTGATATCTGGATGCTACGAAGCTTCAAAAAGGAAGTAAAGATCACTTACCAAATTTTGCCAGTAATGGTACTGCTCAGTACATTTCTCGCGCCTCCAAGCATCAAGATCGAATATATTCATCCCAAAAGCCCAGGCACAAGCCTTGGGGTTAAACCTTTCCTTAATTAATGGGTGTGAAAAATTCAAGTACCGCGCATAGCGATGAAACGTCCCGAAGCAGGTCTCAACAGCACCATTAACCTTTCCATCTAAGTCAATCTTCCACAATCCTGTCAAGTCTTTTTGAACAACCACATCATCATCTAAAAGTAGGATCTTGTGCAACTTGGGATACATTTCGGGTAGATAAAACCGAAGATGATTCAATATTGACGTGTAAAATCTTTGCATATTGGCATTTTCATGTTGCCTCAGCACTGGCATGTAAGATGAACTCAAAAGGCGATAATCATCCACTGCCTTGACTTCCACTTGTGCTCCTCCTTCCACCGGCCTCATCATAAACCACATCTTCATGGCAGCCACATTCATTCTTTCAGTAACCACATGAAAAACATGTTTCCATGGTTCCTCTGCATTCTTTACCACAGATCTGACCACCACTGACACAGCAATCACATTATTTGAAAAAATTGCATAATGATATAGACTTGGATCCTCGAATTCTGGCCCTGGTTCCACTTCTGTATATTTCTCTGGATGTGTGATCCTTTCTTCAACAAGTCTCATTGCCAAGCAATGCAAACTCTTTGGTGTTGATTTCGCAGCTATCAAGCTCGCCAAAGCCCCATTCTTCTTAGCCTTGGCCAACAACTCCTGTACTGCAAAGATGGTATCTTTCAGCTTTTGGATCTTAATCTGATTATCATAACTCTCCTTTGCTTCAACTATCATCAAACGAGCAATTTTCACTCTTTCCTTTACTTCCTTCTCAAATTGCCTCAATACATCCTCATCTAAAGGGCCCTCCACTTCAAACAATGCGGATTTATAATTTGGATTTGTTGACAAATCCCTGAAATTCTGTGCCAGGTCATCAAACATTTTCAATTGCTTAGAGATGTCTAGTTTCAGCTTCCTCGCATAAGCAGCATAATAATTAACCAGCATCAAGTGATCATTGGCTTGCTTGTGTATCAAATCCAATCGAGTTTTCAATGGATCTGATTTCAGCGCCAAAAATGTCCTCTGAACATATGCATTCCCACTGGTAGGAAGTGACTGCCAACACAAAATCAAGCATAAAAATTACCCCCAAAAAAGTCAACAAAACTGATGCCAGATTATCGTCAAATACCAACCCAAGAGGCAAAACACCCAACAAAAGTATTTAAAAAAAAATGCAACCCTGCAAGCTGTAGTTCATGTTCAACCAATCAAACCCAATATATCCTTAACAGATAGAAAACATATGGAAGATCAATTCAAAACTGACTAACTAACAGTAAGCTGATGATCCTAACTGGGATACTGACCCCACAGCTAAACTTAACAAATATCATACAAAAGGCCATAACCTTTAGTAGTAGAAAGTGACTGACAGTGGGAAACACAAGCCAACAAAATTTTGACTGTCATATTACCACCAAACTGTGTTCCAATCATTCAATCAACAAAATTAAGACTTTGATGATTGGGCTTTGCCCAATTAGTTGGTAGCTATGGCTGCCAACCGCAAGGTCGGAATTCAAACTCTCAACCACACCCTCACCCACCCCTGCTCTTTAAAAAACAAACAACAAAAATTAACACCCCACCAAAGAAGTATATATAAACCGCAATCCATGATAATTATATCAATCCAACCGAAGATCTTTAAAGGCCAAAACTTTGGAAGCACGAAAACAGCAACAAAGCTTACTGGGTCTGGGTGAGAGGCGGACGGGTGGGTGGTGAGGATGACGGAGAGAGTGGCGACGAAGAGAAGAGTGAACATGGCGGAGACAAAGACCCGGTACGAGAACAACCCACGGAGGACGCCGGCGTTCATCCCTCCTCCTCCGCCGCCGCCGCCGGCTCCTCGGCCACCTCGGACGACCACCGCCATTGCCGGGATCTGACTGAGTGATGGCGATTCCCGGTTTTATGGGAAAGTCTGTTTTCAGTAAGTGGAAGCGTAGAGTGTTTCAGACAACGACAAGTGACGATCTGAAAATTGGATCCATTTTCGCGTCGGTGTTTTCTTTTATTTAATCTTTTTTAAATTAGAATATTTATTTTTGGCCGACAAAATAATAAATTGTTTCTAAGAAATGTAGGAGAAAGTAGTGATGGTTTTTTTTTTTTTTTTTTGTATTCAAAGTGGATCGGCGGTAAATTTAACCGAATATTATATATTATATATGATTACACATTCATTGTTATTGTCCATTATAATTATATTTTAAAATTAAAACCGTGGTAATATAATGTACGAAATCATGATTATTGAATTTTATTATGAATGTTGGGGTATTATCGATGTCGTAGTTCAGTGATAAGTTGATATATTTTTCTTCTGTAGGTCTTGGGTTCTAGGTACTGCACTTGTGCTCCTTCTTAGCTAACCTATATTGAGGACAGTTTCAGCTATAAGCAGTAATGAACAACGTTTGGGAGTAGACTTGCCCACCAAATCACTTTAGCAGAGTCACGCTTGACCTCATTTGATACTTAGTGGTGGGTTGGTACCTTTAGAATTGTTGAATAAGATTCAAACAAATAAGAATTATTTTGATTTCGATTTAAAGATCCTTTAACTATATATTCAGTAAGATCTTTTTCTTTGATAAAAAAAATTTATGAATATTGGGTGCAGTTTTATAATTTTATCATTAATTAACGATTTTGATTGTAATCTCTGTGAGCTCTCGTCATTTTGGTGTTAAAATTTTGAGTCTATATGATAGAACTTGGGAGACGGAAGAGGCTTATGGTGTCACTCTCCCAATTTCATTGAATTCTAATTTTTAGAAGCAGCAAAACTTTTCTTACAATGTGATTGGATAGTGAGAAATTGAATAGAAAATAGTATAATAATAATAATGAGGTTATGCTTAATAAAATGTAATAATTAGAAATAATTTATAAGAGAAAAAGTATAAGATAATTATTTAGATTGATAAAAAATAAATAAAAAAATAAAAAATATTTCATTTTCCTCTTATTTTCCCTTCCTTTTCTATTGGAAATTTGCCAATGCAAACTATATTTCCTGGTCGACTAATACTATTTTTTCGAAACTAACAATTTCCTGGTCGAGTAATACTATTGTCTCAAATGCAAACTATATTTACCAAAATTCTCTACCAATGTAAAATAATTTGAAGCCCATTTTCCATACTTTTTTTTTTTTGCTACATTAAACCTAGGTTCAGCTATTAATAATAGTCAATAATTATGTTACCGTGATTTTTTTTTTTCATATTTCATTGGTTAAAAATTAAATTCATAAAACATAAACAAAAAACTAATCTATCCTCACATTAATTCCTGAAAGCTTTTACAAATAAAATTTATTGTGTTACACCGAAACAATATTCTGAAGAAAACGAAACAAACGTTTGTGGATCAAATTTGAAATTTATGAGGAAGGAGGGACCACAGAGTAATTAAAAAAGATAAGGGATTTATTCAACAGTTTTTTTTTTTAATTTAATAAAATTTTTACTAAATTACATCACATAAATGCATATCCATTTGTTCAATCCGACTGAAAATTGGGACCGGTTTACACTGTTTGGTTCCTTAGACCCTAATCTGCCTGAATTGATAGGTTTTAGTGAGAAAAAAATTGTAAGAATAAAAATTATGAGAAAAAAAATCGGAAGAAAATAATATAAAAATAAAATTTTGTATTTAAATTATATAAGAAAATTTGTAAAAAAGAGAAGTGTAAGGATATAATTACAAAAGTGACCCTATAAATAAATAATTAATTAACTAAAATTACAAAAATATCTCCATAAATAATTGAATAAGTTGGGTCATTTTGATAAATTAAGTTTCTTTGTGTTTTTTTTTTTAACTGCTTAATGGTCTGATACATTTTTTTTTTTTGTCTTCTCACACGTACTAAACAGAAAAAATTGCATTGATTTGTGTGTTTTCATTTCTTTTCTTTACTCATTGGTTAACCAAACACAATATAAACCTACAATTGGTTAAGGAAGCGAGTTGGTAAAGGTTCGAGCAATTTAGAATCGATACCCAGTTTTGAACAATCTGGTTTGAACGAGTATCAATTATAAAAAATAAATAAATAGAATTAACGGTAATTTGAAAATTTTAAATTTTATTTTTTTATTTTTTTAAAAAGAGAGAGGCCGAATCAATTCAAACTAGAATCGCTGTGGATCAGACCACAACCAAACTGAAACTAATTCAATTCTTTTTCCTAACCAATGCAATTCTTCTTCCTAATACGTTTAAAAATTTTGGGTATTTGGATTCGATTTTTATGTGGGTTTGAACTGAAAAAATCAAAATGTCAACGTCAAAGTTTTCCACCGATTGTGTCGCGAAGCGAGCGGAGGAGCCACCTTGTAGCTTGGGAGGGCCTTAACAACGTTTCTTAAATTTGAAAGTTACCCAAATTGGGCATCAATTCATTTCGTTAATGTATCTTCATTGGCCCCTCAAAAAGTTTTTGTCTTGTTTTGTTCGATATTTAAAATTAAGATACTAAGATTCAAACTCATTCTCATGTATTAGAAGGAATCCAAAAAATTTATAGTAATAATATGTATTGCGAAACATCCTGATTAATACTGTTTTTAAAAAAATCATTTAATAATTTAATACGGTTAAACAAAAAAAGGAAAAAAGTTAGTTATACTTTTAACATGATAAACTTTTAATTGGTATGTGTATGACTATCTTTTTTTTTTGTTTAATAGTGCTAAACAGGTTAATAGATTACTTATACAATAATTATAATCATAATATTTTATAATACATATTTCATGATAGGTATTATTGTTTTATTCAAAAGTTTGGTATCTTAACTTTAACTTCCATTCATTCATGTCCGCACCGCATTGGTCATATTTTCTCCTTCTTTCAACAATGGAACTTTTATTTCCGCATTGGGATTGGCACATAGTAGATTCACTAAAATGAAGTCGTAATTTTTACAGTTTACATCTATGACCCAAGTAAATGAAGCCTCCCACACAATTTATTAATTGATCATCCACATGACCACCCTTTTGGATCTTCTTATTATGCATTTTTTGAACCAAACGTGCGTTGTGACTTATGCAACGATTTGCTGTCGAATTGACTTTTTTTTTTTCATTCACAAATTTATGGCAAGTAATAATAAGGTCAATATTACTCTAATATGAAAAAGGTTAGATACTGAACCCCTGCCGTTAGGTAGGGAATCCTATCGAGACCCCACAGCGTAAGAAGTCTCGTGCATTGAAAGTTTCGCTTATCATTGAAGACATTATATATTATAAGGATACACGAATGTCACCTTTCAATAAATTTTCAAAAAAATTAAAAATGCGTGAATCTATTTTCATTTAAAGTTCTTTCATAATTTCAATAGGTAAGCTGTCTCGAGTAACTCCTCTTTGAATCGTGTTCATGTTCCAATCTGTTTATCAACATCTTGGAATTAATTTGTTTTTCTTGTTTGAAAATTTGGGGATTCTCCGGATAAACAGGGAAGAAAAAGCAAAGGCTAGGATACAACATGTCTACAAGCGGGTGAGTTGTCTTCAGGCTAATTCTTCATTTTCTTTCCATTTGGTCTATGCGATTGTTTCGTTTGATTAATACTATTTCCCACTGTAGTTTTCAAAAAAAATATACATATCTATCTCTATTTTGATAGTAGATTATGGTTTGTTTTTTTTTTTTTGATAATTTAATTCTATGTCCCAGCGCAATTGGCACAAAAGAAAAAAGGTTATCTTTGCTTGATATAAGATTATGGTTTCCTGATAATTATAGATTTCGTAATAATACTAAACTAACAGTAACTTGAAGTTGTAGCCGAGTTTAGGTCTTCAAAGCCTAATTTAAGTTTATATTTAATTCTGTGAAAAATATCTATTTCCTTTTGCCCTAAATAATGAGGAAAAGGGCAAGAAGAGATGAAGGTCTTGTTTAGGGGCGGAGGCAGGGGAAAGGGAAGGAGGAACAAAAATGAGACGAAAGCATTTTTGTTTTTTCAATGATCTAAGAAAATTATTTTGTAGTGAACAAATTTTAATCAGCTGATTGAAAATTCTTAATTTTTTTGATAAAATAAATTAAAATATTTGAATTTTACTTTTTTTTTTTCGAAAGATTTCTGAATCACAAATAATCCAATCTAATAAGGAAGTATTGTTTTCACCATCAATACATTTGATTTTCGTCATGATTTTCCAAAAATGTAATTGTCAATTTCTTAGAATTAAACTGTTATCTTAATTTAGTGTTCCAATCCTAGTGATTTTTTTTTTTTTTTTTTTACCTTTCATCCTCTCCTGGAACCCAAAAATAAAATAGAAATGCTATAATGTTTTGCCAACACAAATTTTTGCTGTGAACCAGACCAACAAATTGACACATTTTATTTTTTGATTGGTTTTTTTTTTGGCTAGCAACAACGAGGACAACTATGATCCCTCGGAGAAGTTTAAAAAGTATGAAGTGGAATACACCCGGTATCTGATGAAGAAGTACTTCTCCGATAAGGACATATTTGGGGGTAACCTTTAAACCTTCTACTCAGGATGCTCACTGAATAATGACACCACACACATGCCCCCAATTCAGTTCTTTGAAGAATTATGTTGCTCTCCAGTGATTCCTGGAAATTTGTGCTCCCTTAATTTCCTGCTTCTTGAACTTAGGAGTGGTTCTTTACCCTTTTTACCTAACCATTTGCTTGTAAAATAATGCTATTTAGTCCTATTACGTTTTTCGAATTTATCCGATCTATTTCTCGAAATAGTAACTTGGTAGTAACCCGACATACTTTCCTCCACAATAAGCCGAGTTCAAGTATTTACGCTGTCATATGCCCCAAATAAATAAGATTTATGCAGAAGTGTAGTTATAAATTCACGACTGGTTAATACTGTGGTTGAGTACAAGGAAGGTTCATTTGGACTAACAGTACTCGGGTGGTAGGTCTGGCTCTTGGGGGTAGTTGAATGAGATACGACAAATAAGAGTTATTCTAATCTTGACTTACAGATCCGATAACCGATATACTTACGATAAATTTTTTTTCTGTTAAAAAATATTCTTCGATTTCATTGAGGTGCTTACAAAGAATAATCAAATTAACAAAGTAATAAGGTGATAAGATTATAATTTATACAGGCATTTTGGTGAAATCAAGTGAATTTCAAAAACCTTGCGATTTGCTTTAACTTTTAAAATGACTTTGCAGCTAGATGCATCAAATTGTTTGCTTGTTTCTTATTGTCACAGAAAAGATTTTCAAGGAAGACGCGAAGATTGGCGATGGAATAATAAAGTCTAGCAGGTTTGATGACTATGAATAAAAAAATAAATTCCGATTTTTTTTTTTTTTTTGGTTTACTAAAAATTCCGATTCCATCGTGCAATTTTGCTCTTCATGGGCCATAAGCTTTTCACCATGTATTGGGCTAAATTCTTTAGGTTTTTATTATCGTAGGACCCCCTGCTTTTATTCATATGCGGATCCAGTCCAAGCATTCAAGGACCAACAGAAGCCACTAGGTTCATCTTCCCGGTCCAGTGCAGATCCAGTCCACCCATTTCGGGACCAAAAGAAGCCACTCGACTCATCTTCCCGGTCCAGTGCAGATCCACTAGAGCCTTTCAAACCGACCCGCAAGAGGACCATCAGGTCCTCAGCTTCCCGGCCCACTGCTGAGCCAGTGCAACCGGTTGAACCGGACCCAAAGAAGTCCACTCTGGATTTGAATGCTGACCCAATTGTAATTTCAAGTGATGAGGAAGACCAAGGGCTGGAAAAAGTTTCTGGGGCAATTCAAAATTTGGAATTAGCACAGAATTCTGAGACATCTCATGCTGTCCCTGATTTGAACAAAAGTGTGACATGCCCTGATGCCGGAACCTCTTCCGGTGTCCCAGACAGGAAATCCAAGTCCAAAGTGGAATTTTACTAGCGACAAGGCACTGCTTAGTATTCATGGAAATTTTGCCATACAATTAGTTTAATAAGGCAAATGTTTTTCGTAAACAGTAGATATTCATCTCCCACCTAATGGCGTAGCCTCGCATTGGGTCATTTTTTTTGCTTGTGATTAACTTTTTCCCATGGTGTGGGAAATATCCTTTTCCTTTCATGATATTACTTTTGTTTGGTTTTAATTAGTACCTTGGATGGATTGATGGCACCAGGGCCTGATTGTTTCCTTGTAATTTTTGTCAGTCTTATTGGGAAATTGTTGGGGGACCAGTAAGACTGAAGAATCGGGTTACCTGAGTGGTACAAGCACTAAGACAATGTATTGCAATGCAATTCTTCACCTTCTCTCTATTTCATGGGACACAACCCCTCCTTTTAAAACACAAAAAAGTAATAATAATACGATTAACAATAATATATGTAACTTTTATTTTTTTTTTTACAACAGAAAATTTATTTTAATTTTAAGTTGTTACTATAACCATCAATACTATAACTCCCATAAAATGTATTTAGGATATTTGAATTAGAAGCTCGCATGTCTAACTAACACAATAATAATAATAAGCTCATATTGACTACGATATATTGATATTATTTGGTCATGTACATGTGATAACTGCTATCCAATTATTGGTACATAATATAATAATAGATATACGTGTAGTTTAATAATATTCTCTAAATAATCTCAAAAAACCCAAAAAAAAATCTATAAAAAAATGTGGTCTGCTGCAATTTTTCAGAATAACAAAATTAGCCAATTCTATAGCTGTGGAGTTGATGTCTAGCTTATCTTTATATCTTCTAAATTTTTTTTCCCTCAAATCTTTGTTTCTTCTTTATACTTTGTTGAAAGTGTAAAGGAGATACAAAAAGCTCCCTGCTTAACATTAGAAAACCCCCGGGGGGTGGGAATATCTCCAAATTTTCACCCTTTTTCACTTCATCTCAATTTTGCTTTCCATTTTTTTTTTTCCCAGATAACCAAAAACATCATCTGATTCACTAGATCAGAAGACCAAGTTGTTTTTTAGGGCCGGGTCAGTGGTCCGACCGACTAGACCGCGGAATGATCCCAATTTTGCCGTTCATTATTTTTTGGCCGACAACCAAACATCATTTGGCTCTCATTTTCCCGACAAAGTAAGCAACCAAATATTCAGGTATGTGTTCTGTTTCATTAACTTGAAAACTGCACTTATATTTCTATCCATCATTTTGTTTATTTTTTGAATTATGGAAAATTGACAGTTAATTCAAAAAATATTAGTTTGTATTTTAGTATAAGAGTCTTTCATGCTGTAATGTATAGGTATCGGATTCTTAAGGAACCAAATTTATTTTTCGCCTCATGGGAGGGAGATAACATAGTTTTTATTGGTTTTTACGTTTCTTGCATTGCACATATCTTTTTAGGAAACAAATTTAATGCTTGTTTTAAAGATCCTACTTTTCAATCATGCATCCGTGCTTTTGTTGACTGGCTTTTTAGCTGATTGCTTTTCAATCTTTTTTGAATTTCTCTGTAGTTTTCAAATGACCAAAAAGTCACGGAAAAAGGACTTCCGAGAAAAAAAGCAAATTTGAACGAGTGACTTTTCGTTTCCTGTGGACGACCTCAGTTGGGACTTGGGGATCACAGCTTGTCACCGTTTGATCAAATGACTGTGTTTGATCTAATAGTGACAGTGGCACGAAATTGATCTGCGCATGTTATGAACGATTAGTAGGAAGAGAGTCACTACAGTATTAAGGAGGAAACGTCAAAAAATGCGTCTGAATGCAACAATACCTTCAGTTTTTGCAATCACGCCTCTACTTTTTCCAATAAAAAAGTGATTGCGAAAATTGAAGGCCTAATTGCATTCGGGTGCCTTTTCCTTCTGGTGCTGTAATTTTTTTGTAGCAGGAAATGTTAGGTATCAAATATAGTCCAGTAGGATTGCATTGTCTGTTCAATGTAACTTCCCCTTGATATTGTCCATTGCGAATTTTGATCATGGATTCTTTGCATAGATATTGTCCTAAAGAGTTTTTTTTTATCATTAGAAAGGGGAAAGAGATTCGTGCTTTTGCACAATTTTGTAAGGCCGGGGTCTCGAACCTCTGCTGCCTTTACAAAGTTAAAGTTTTGCGCCAACTCTGCCAATCGAGCGTTGTTGATTATTGTCTTGGATAGCTTGATTGGCTGAAATTATTGCTGTTAGATTGGCTCTAAAAAGTGATGTAAAGGGGCAAAGCAAGGTGGGGCAGGTCTAGTGTTTGAATCCTAATGAAATATGGAAGATGCTTATCTTGAATGGGATTTTGTCTTTGGTCCAACCGGATAGCTTCCACTACATGAATGAATGCTTTTGTGAGCGCAGTTACTAACACTAGAGTATTTTGTGAAGGCATAGGCATAGGCCTTCAGGAACTGTTCTTTGTGTGTTTTAATGAGTTCAGAGAGGTGATTGTCAAACAAGACGTGCATATATTGTCCTTTATAGACAGACAAATAATTATCCTTGCAAAAAGCAGATCATAAAAGCTAAAGCAAGGAATAAGAGATAATGAAGCAAAAAATTGTTATCTAGATCGTGATGTTCTAATCTTTGCAATGCAAAGCTGCCAAAGAGTGAGAGACATGTCCAATCTTGTTATCTCTCATTGAAAGTATCCTGAAGGTCTGCAATAATTCTGAATCGGATGTGTTTGGAGGAGAGAAAAAAAAAGAAAACTTCTTTTGGCATTAGATATTTTCATGCATTAGTTGAGAGCAATTGTTGGATAAAGACGCATAAACCAAGTGTTTCAACTATGATTTCCCACTTTTGTGCTGTAGCTTCGGATGAATTAGCGTTGGTTGGCCCCCAAGGTTTATTTATTTACCGGGCTCCTGTTGTTGCTGATGATGTATGTGTTCTGATCAATAAAGTACCTAGAACCAGAATCTTCTATAGCAATGAGTGTATTTGGATTGCACTGTGTAGTAATGTTGACACGAACATAATGTGATGACGTCGCTACTCCTTTTAGTGTAAATTATTTACTTGGCATTTAACTTTCTTTCAGTAGATTTGGGTAACTGTTTCAATAGTTAATCATCAGTTTTGTGAGTCTAAGCCAAGGTCATTTACTGATATCCCGATTTAACACTAAGACTCATCACCCAAGTACGAGCAGGTTCCATCGTCATAGCCACAAATAGTCTTATGTGGAGAAAATATGGAGCATAATGTGTAACTTCCCAATATTATTGTTTCGATTATAGTCGGTCAAAGCAGCTTTCCAAGTTATGAACAAATGAGATTTAGTGGATAATTTTTTTATAAATTGCTGTTATTTATTTATTTATTTTTTCATGAAAATAACTTTGGCTGGCACCGTTTTGTGTCACATCCAACACTCTCACACGCACCCTTCTTTTTTGTTGTTCGTTCTGGGTGTCCAGTGTGAATCCAATAGACGTTTGTTATACCTGATGATATCAGGTGTTTTGCTTCTGTAAGGTGCTTTCATAAACTTTGTTGTGTATCTTTCTTCAGCTTTTAGTTTTAACTTTATTGCTTTTATAGTCGTTTTCAAAGGTTACTTCGGAAATTCAAATGAAATGCTCAAACATGTTATTTGTTCAACCTTGAACTCTAAAAGTGAGGAGAGGTTCTGCTGACTTACACACAAATAGAGGAAACACAAATACTGAAAGGTTATGACAGATATGTGCTGCTGGACCTTAGCCTTGCAAATCACGAGAACTTGAGACGGACTTGTCAGAGGAATCAGCTCTGAGGTAAGCCGTACTGCACAGGATATCATCCAGATCTTTCAAATCGGGGAAACTGTTGTTGAGTTGCATTTCATTGAGCATTTGACGCAGTTCAGTGGCTTGCTCTTTAAGTTGAACATTCTCTTGAACAACCCTGTCGTGGGATTCAGACACATGGTTCAGCTTATCTAGGAGCTGGTGATTTTCATTCCTGAGCCAAACCACCTGGGACCAGAGCTCATCCAGGTGCTTCTGCTTGCGCATGCGTGATCTGCGTGCAGATTCTCTGTTAGATACCATCCTTCTCTGTTTTCTCTCATTAATAAGATTAAGTTGTTGCTCGTCTGCCTCGTTGGAAGTTGAATTGTTGCTTAGGCATGATGACTGTAGGCTGAAATCCTGGACTTGGGAAGGGATCATCTGGAAATTACCAAATCGATTAGTGAATCTGTTGAATTGAAAGGAAGGCATATTATTTGGAGTCATGCTGAATTGAGCTGAATATAAGGATGGGTGGTTTGTAGGAACTAGACAAGGAATCCCTGTAGCCTCACAAGGCTGCATGGCTTTAACTTGAATAATGATATGCAGGAAAATAAACTTGGATAAGAAGGCAAATCAGTTTGATCTGAGGTTGTATTGAAGAGGTTCGGACGGCTGAGGATTGCAGACCCTTTTATAGTGTGGAAAAAGGTTGAGATGACCCCACTGTTGGCAAATTGGAGTAACAAAGCTTCTTGAAGCGTAGACCACTAATATGTCATAAGGATAGTGGCATTGTCTCTGATGGAGCATTTTATGCATATATGCATATGGCCAAAACAAAAAAACAGAGTTTAAAGATTATGCATTACTTGCCTTCCGTGATCACATGTTATGCTTATATGCATGACAACATGTCTTCAATGACATGAGTTCATGATTGCCCCCTGCATTACATTTTGTGGATAACCATGTTGAGACCAAAGTATGCTTACATCAGTGAGAAAGGAATGCTCATGCGGTGGGGACTATAATTGATTAAATATGGAAATATTCAAAGCAATAGAAAGCAAAGACAGATGAATAGGATACAAGAAAGTCAAGAGTTAATGTGGGTTGTATTATTGGAAGCCGGTTTTATTCAGGGAGATTTTGTTTGAAACTCTGTTGATCCAATAGGAATTCGTGATGTAAGAAATTTGATGACGGTGAAAGGGAAGCCCATTTCTACAATCGCAATCAACAACACGATTATATGTGGGGCTGATGACTCAACAACCACTCCACAGAATATAAGGAACTGTATTTTGACAGTTAGCATTAACTCAGATCTGAAACATTTTGTATTTTGACAGTTAGCATTGACTCAGAGCTGAAACATCTTTGTTACATTTCAAAGCATGTTTGTCATTACACATGTTTTTTGCATTTTGCATATGTAATTGAACCAAAAAATGCAGATCCAAGAGAATTGCTGTTGGGAGTGTGCTTGCAAACTTTCATCGTTGAAGATATTGTTTATTTTCATCTAAGCATGCATTCAATGTGATTCATGGAAATTCAATTACATCAAGATGGCCACATTTAATTGTCTTGGAAATGGATTAGATATGAGAGCACTACATGAAAAGGATTGGCAACTTTTAAGTGGGTAGTAACCTGTGGTCCAATGTGCTGTACATACAAATTCTATGAGGCGAATAGTTTGGAGTGCCACTTATATCCATTAACTATAATCTATGATTATTTTGTACCATTTAGTGCTGACCTTCGCAGGCTAAAGTAAGAGTTGAGAGTTAAGAGCTTCACTAAAGAATTATATGGAAAATAAGACATAGTGCTTTAGCTGAAGTCATGAATTCTTACAGTATAGAACTAGAAAATTTTGCCACAGATCTCCCTCTTGAAATTCCTTTTTGTAACACTGCACAATATTGAAATACAAATATTATTGGCACTTTCTTTCACATATCCTTTGGAACCTCAAGGTCTGCACTGAAAATTCACAAGAACATCTGTAACTTTTCTCAAAAGATGGAAGGTTTCACCAGAAAAGGAAGTAGCTATGAGTCTGGGTAGTGGGATACTTTCATACACTTTGTTAACAGTTATGGCCAACCAAGCACAGTTTTTGAAGATACTAGTGTATCTATCTATATAGCCCATTGCAAGCAGCTCAGGACAGCCCAGTCAAAAAAATGCATGCTCAGTTTAGAAACATGGAGAAGATTAGCCTGATTCATAGCAATACCATTTATCTAGAGTCTCAGCAAGTGGGGTGATCTGGTGGTGGGAATGTAAAGAAGGTAATATACGTGCTTTGAAAGGCAAGCCCTCCACTAAATGAAAAGGCCACTCCGACTCTTCAAGACACCCAGAACCAAAATCTTGCCCATGACAATTCTATATCTCCCCTCTCACTCGATTGAGGTTTTGGTCAGGTTGAGTGGACCAAAAGTCAATAACATCATGAGACAGATATAGACTTGTCTTTCTTTTCTTGTCTTCTATGTTTCTTACCTTGTTGCATTTTTTTTTCTCCTTTTATCTTTCTCAAGATGTATTTACGTGATGGGAAATCGGTGCATAAAGATAATTGTTTGAGTTTATCATGAGTATTTCTTTTTTTTCTTCTGTCCCGCGTCAAAGCAACCTGCGCCCATGTAATGAAATCCTTTTGGGAATTCTTTGCAGAATCAAAATAATGTCATTGTGTTGCTTGATGGATGGAGGTTTATATGGACAATTTGTTCTTGCTGCATATGACGGCAGGCCAAGTTGCCCTGTGGTAAGCAGTTGAAATCTGCGGCGCAGATGATTGCAGTTCAAGAAGATGAGAGCAAATATGGTGATAATATTTATTTCAGTTCTAAATGTTTATGAATTTTTATAATTAAATTTTAAATTTTTTAATTTTTTTAATTAAATTTTATATCTTTTACATTTTTTATAATCGAATCATTTTATTAGTTTAACCGTTAAAAACGTATTTGATCTAATGGATCTAAAATGTATTTTTGATATAATAGTTAAATATGTTTTTAACCATCAAACTGACGAAATGATTCGATTATAAGAGATCTGAAAAATATGAGATTCAATTAAAAAAATTAATGATTAAAAAAAAATCAAGGATTAAGATATTCTTTTTGTCTTAAAAAGAATTATAACTCATATATATATATATATATATATATATTTGAATCTCAATCCTCCACTTTAGTTTAATGCGTGATAATCAATTAAGTTATACTGTCACATCAATTATTTTGAGTTTGAATATCATTACATGTCTCGATATTTTTATTCTAGAAAATATTCCGGACGAAACTCTAATTATTATTTTTGAAATGACAAATAATATTTTTGAAATGACAACTAATATTTTTAAAATATAAAAATAACAAATATTTTAAAAATATAAATATTTATTTTAAAAATATCAGTCATTATTTCAATCAAAATAAATCTCAAGACAAAAAATTATCAAAATACCAACTTTTATTTTTTGAGTTTAAGACATTCTAGGATAGTTCTTCGAGCCTAATACACTGTAGGCCTTATAGGCCTAACAAATAACATTTATTTTGGATCAATCTAGAGCCCAAATATGATATAACCGGAACCACAACTGAAATTCATTTGACAAAAAAAAAAAAGGGGAAAAACTGAAACGCAAGCTTCATTACATGTCACATGAAACAATCAATCTGGGGGGAGGGGGCGGGGGGAGAGAGAGAGAGAGAGCAATGTTAAGATGACATATGCACCTAAAATCCACGATGGAGTTGGAGTGAGAAGGAGAGTGTTGATCAAAAGTTCAAAGCTTGGTGGTCTATATTTTCATGGTATCACCACCCAACAAAATTTTGTCTAGGTTGCGTTAGTGGGGTGCACAAGTTGTGCAAATGACAATACCCAAATTTGCCACGGCCCTCTTCAATGGATGTGAGAAGCCATGAGGAAAAACCCCCCCTAAAAAGGAAGAAACAAGCAAGCAAATCTATTAGATAAAGAAAGATAGAGAAAGAAGAAACCAAAACATTTATTTTTCTTCCTTTTTTCTTTTCCACTGGGGTGTGGTGTTGGGGAAGAGAACAGAAATGATAGGCTAAGCAATAGGGAGGAGGGGATGTGCATTAGGCAACGATGCGCGCTTGTTAGCACTGGCCCACTGATGGCATCTATCGTGCCCCCCGTTTTTCATATCGCCTCGTCTGCCTAACCCCTTTTTTCCACTCATAATATTACTTATTATTATTTGTAAAAATAAAATTACATAATTATGCTTATAAAGAAAAAAAAATATTAACACGGTCTCATCTACTGATATATAATAATTAATTTATTATTTAATAATTTATAGTACTTTATTATTATATTAAAAACTTGTGAAAAGTCAAAAAGATTTGTCTATTTGTAAAATATTGGGGTTCATGGTATTTGGCCACTTTATTATTTTTTTTTTTATCTTAAAAATAAGAGAGTAGGAGTAATATTCTGATGGTCCTGTTAAAAAGTATTAAATTTTATTCTTAATGATATAAATAACTTAAACAATTATATTATAATTTATATTAAAAAATACTTAAATTTAGTCTCAATATACGTTCAACACACTCAAATCCTAAATCTTATAATCAACACGTAGGACGCGTTTCCTCAGCCACTTTAATTTCTAAGGGGTCACTTTGGTTTAAAAAGATAATAATGTGGGGGACTAGTTCAATCAGGTACCCTTCCGTGCATGACCTAAAACCTTTATTCTAGGAGAGCGTGTCTGATGAAGCTTCTCTTCCCAAATTACCCTTGTCATTGTTTGGATTTAGTGCTATCTGAGTGTTTTTAGAAAAGAGAGAAGAAATATTACAGGTTTGTTTTGTTTGACAATGTTGTGAGATAATTCGTCGGAGAAGATAGTAAAATTCGCAAATCGCAAGTTGGTGAGGAAAAGGGTGTGATTATCGAATGTGGTAATTTAATTTAATAGTATTTTAATGTATTATTTTTGATATTGATTTGAATTTAAATTTTTGTATTGATGTCTTATAACTTAGAGATTTTATATGCGAGTATAGTGTATCGTTTCATAACTCGTTAACATTATAGTCGAGTTTAAAAGAGATTCATTTTAAGTTTAATAGTGTTTTAATGATGGATACTTCATATAAGAAAGTTGAATAAAAATGTCAATGATTTAAAAGTCGACATCGACCCACAAATTTGATAATTAATATATCCGCAATAATTTTTTTTTGTTCAAAAAAACAAAAGAAAAAGAAAACGACGGGGGTAAATTATTGTTTCACGTTGGGAATGATTTGGGATATTGTTTACTCTAAAAAGGAACTAGTCGAAGCAAGAAATAAAAAGGTAAAAAAGTTAAAAAGAAGAAAAGAAAACAACGTGGTAATTAGTAATGTTAACAATAGATAATAGTTAATCATGTTTAAGGTTCAATGGAAGTACAGAACATACAACAATACCGTCAATTACTAGACTGACCAATTCATCATCTTATGACTTTAATGCGCACGATCCTAATTTTTATTAGTTATTTTCACGGAGGGTAAAATTAATATCACAACAATTTTTTGATTATTTTTTATTTAAATACAAGTAAAATAAAAAATTGTTCTCTCATCTACCTTTCTTTCTTTTTTTTTTTTCGAAGTAAGGTTTAAGGGCTCCTCGGAGGCACTACCACATTTGGGGCTTATGGCAGCAGTTCTCTGGCAGCGGTTTTTTTGCCGCTGCCTATAAGATCTAAAGCAGCGGTTTAAACTGCTGTATAAACCATAAGTAATTTATGCAGCGTTTATTAAGCAGCGATTCTTAAAACTGTTTTATATATCATTTTAAAGCAGCGGTTATCCATTCAGCGGTTAAAAATCGCCGTCAAAAAACTCATTTATACAGCGATTTAACCCAACGTCGTTGGGACCGCTGCCTATGTATTTGTGCAGGCAGTGGTTTTATGTACTAAAGTAGCAATTAGATTTTTTAAAATAAATGATGAAAATGAAGAAAAAGAAAATTCTATTTTTATCGGGAGACCACGCCTAGAATATCCAACAAAAGCAATCCTTGGTTTAATCGATTATCATCATCTTCTCCAACTTCTTGGTTTTAATTGATTCTCCTGAAGCTATCCTTGCCTTTAATCGATTTTCCTCATTCTTCTCCTACTTCTTGTCTTTAATCGATTAATCGCTCAATCATTGCCCTCCGCAGTTGTCTGCTCCACCTATGACGCCATCTCCGCTAGCGACGCCTCCCGCTCTTCCTCGACCACAAGCCGCTCAATCCTTGCCTTTAATCGGTTCTTGTCATTCTTCTCCTACTTTTTGCCTTTAATTGATTAATCGCTCAATCGTTGCCCTCCGCAACTGTCCACTTTGCCGGTGACGCCTCCCGCTGTTCCTCCTCCGCTGCAAGTTTATTTCTCTGGCCGTTCTTTCTTGCCATATGAATTATCAAAAAGTGTTCCTCCTGGTAAATATTTTCTTTACATAATGCAATTGATTTCTTTAATCTATTATTCTCATTCTTCGTTGGGGGTTGTGATCCATAGGTTGGGTATTGTCTTTGATTTTTGTTTGTCTTTAAAGGTGGGGTTGCTGTCTTTGTTCAAATTAATTGTAGAGTTCAACGTAGAAGTACTTGTAACTTTTCATCTTGGCTAAGGTTGCTCTGTATATTCACCGTTCAAATCTTTTGATCTTAGAAATATTCACCGATTACATGGCTGGCCAAGGATATTATTTGGGTCATTGCAGACTCGCGGTATGGGGAGTATGCCTCGGTTTCTTCTTGGCTACGAGATTATCATACACCAATGTTTGCCAGCTTTGGAAACTTAGGCTCCGATAGTTGTAAGGAAAGAAGTAATCTTAATGTATTGAAGGAGAATCCTGTTGATCATAGTAAGATATCTGATGGTTTTAGACGTGCTGGGACTATGGCTGCTGCTATGGTTATAAAAGTTGCTAACAGAAATGACTAGTTTGAGGACACCCTCAGTATCTATGCTGAGGCATCTAACGGGCAAATGTCAAACCTAGACCTCATCAATGTTGTAAACTATTTAGCTGTACATAGGCAAGGTTTGCGTGTAAAGATTGGGAAATTTTGGTCTTTCCTTGACTTGAAATGGCTTAAGACTTTGGGGGAAATATTGGAATTTGTCGAAAACGTAGCAGAAGTCTTAATACGGAATGGAAATTTGGTATGCCAGCTGCTGATTATGTTCAAGGCACAACTACACTTACAAGTTCATTGTATTATCAGGTGCTTTCTTGCTCTCTTTCTTTCTCATTCCTTGGTTGTATTTTTCTTTTATTTTCTTTCCTCCTGCATGTATGTGTTCGTTGCATTTGTGTGCTGTTGGACAGATGCGAGGGGGTGGAAGATGTTACTAGTGCTTTCTAATAACTTCATGCTAATTTGAATCAGTTGTTCAAGTAAATTGAAGGGGTTTGCCCCAGCTCACTTTCTCTGCACATTTGTTGTGTTCTACTGTAAAGTCAGGCAATGGGCATTCCAATTGGTCGTCATGGTGCTTTCTGTGATTTCCAAATTGATGCAATAACTTTAGAGATTTCGCCGTCATCCAAAGTTTTCTATAACAAGGCAAGAAATAATTAGTTTTTTCTGCGAGGTGGCAAGTTGGTAATGCTTTAACAGTTATTTCTATTAACGCTGCTGCTTTTATGTATGTTTCTTTACTGCAAATCACAATCTGTCAAATGAAGTACCATTAGTAGGGTCACATTTGTCTGTGATGAGTATCTAATGAGGAGTTATTGTCTAAATGTTTGAAAAGGTTTTGAGCGTTCAAGTCAACGACTAAAATAGCTATTGTCCTCACACTTCATTGAATTCTTTTGCATGAGCAATATTGTGTCTCATTTACCTGCTGAATCCCGGTTAAAGAACTCAATTATACCCTATGTCAAAAAAAAACAAAGCTTCAAGAAGTTGGGTTTCCCTCTAGTTAGGGTGCTAGGTGAGGAAAATTGATTAGACTATTGAATGATTGGGTTTTGTAATAGTTGCTACTAATTTATAATGATATTCTTGTGATCCTTCTATTTTCTTTTTCTCTCTTGTGTGTGAATTTTCTTGTAATATAGCCTAATGCAGTTGTAGAATTATTTATGAAAACAAAAGGAGAGTAAATACATGAATTTTTGTAATTCTACTGAATGTTCTCCTGTTATTTGATGCAGGTTGATTGAAGGAGTTATAAGATCAGTAAACAATCATTTTCTTATTGCATAAATTTTTCTCCTTTTCTTTCTTCATTCATTTTATTCATCAATTAACTCAATTTTCTTGTTAGGCTCCAACAAAGAATGACAAGGATTTGACATCTGAAAGCATGGTTAGTGTTGTTCCATTATTTGTTTTGAGAAGTCTATATAACCTGGAATTTATCTATATGTGTAAGCAAACACTCACATGCATGGCCATATTCTAGCAATTCATCATCTCTTTTTTCTGCGTTTTTTTTTCTCTCTTGATTTTTAAAATTCCTTTATTTTTTATTTATTTCTCTTTATATTCGTTAGAGGCGTTGTAGATAAGTAGAATACTATGAAATTGGAGTATTTCTTCAACTGAGTTTTTCTTCAATTGCAAGAATATATAACAACTTAAGGATTCTTTTGTTAAATATATTTATAGATGTTAGCCTTCAATTTATCTTCCTCCTCATCATTTTGTCTGTGTGATGTCACAGAGAGAATTCTAGTGGGGCATGTGACAGCAAGGTTCGATATACATGTACATCTGTACAAAGCTGTTTTATTGGGTGAATTTTTTTAGAATTTCAAGCAATAGCTTTATTCGAAATGCACCGGAGTATTCTCCACATGCCTTTTGTCTGGTGCTTGTAGGTTTCCCATGAAAAAAAATGAGCTCTTTGAAACAAGAAGAGGAACGAAAGAATAAGCAGAAAGATAACGTGAAAATAGCCCTGCATGCTTACCTTGTTTTTTTTTTTCCCCCTAAATGATAGCAATTTAGCTTTTGGTTGGTCACTTATTTTGCTTTATAGACTATGGAGCTCAAAGTCAGGATGTGCTGCACTAGCTGCGAAAGAAAAATAAAAAATGCCATTTGCAAGCTTATAGGTAATCCTATCACGATCTTTCGTATCTCTAGCTACTTAGTTAAGATAAGCATTTATATTTTGTATTATTACTAGCTTCTCTTTTGTCCATATTCATTAAAGGACTTTGTGTGGAACAACATAAATGAGAGTAAACCAAAAGAAATAGGCGACAATAAGTCTTCAGTATTCTCGTAAGTTTGACTCCTTAATGAGACTTCATTTATGGTGTTCGTACAATTCTTGGCACATCTGTTATTGGATAAGTTCACTTTATGCCTCTCTCTGGTGGCTTCTTACGTATGATATTGATGTTTCCAGGCTTCTGAATGAAACCAGTTGATCAGCCCCTTGCCTGATGAGCTTGGCTATCTTCCAAACTTGGACAGGATCCAGATTGACTAGAGCCACATATCGAGACCGCTGCCCAAGTCATTTGCATTCTTGAACAAAACAACACACTTGTGAGCACTTCTTTGATATCACTTAGCCAAAAGCTACTTCTAATACAGTTCTACTAAATTTAATGCTTTACTTTAATGTTGCACATTTTTCTTTTCTTTTGTTTAGTCACATGAATAACAATTCAATCAGTGGTCAAATCCCACCTGAACTGTCGAGCTACCAAGTCTTGTTCAGTTGTAAGTAACCAAAATCTGCATGTCAGGGAACATCCATCAACATCCCTGTTCACTTTCGTTCTAACCTGTTCTCGTTCTGCTTTCATACTTTTATTACTGATAGTTGGATTCATGTTACGTGTTTTGTAGCATGCCATGTTTTAGAGATTTTCCTTACCAAAAATGTCTATCCATAAATTTACATATGTATGATTATAAATGAAATTGCTAAACTTTGTGATGAAGGATAACAAGAGAGAACCTAGAGAAAATAAGGGAAAAAGAAGAGAGGGGATGAAAAGAACATAAAACAAAATTAAGGGAGGTTTACAAAAGAGAAGTGTAAAGGTAAGATGATTAAAAGAAATGAGAGTAGATAGAAAATAATATAGGGATCATTCACTAGCAAAACAAATTCATTTCTCCTTTTTCATGATAGAATCAATTCTTTAATTGGTGTAAGTCACGCCTTTTAATTTGTCTTATTGTAGGATGATTATAATGACGATGCTGAAAGCTAAAGAAGGAGTGTGACAAAAGCCCGCAAAGCATTTCGTAACTCTCATGTCAAGACCTCGTAGAATTTGTATTTAATTACTTTACCGAAACACTAGAAATAATTTGGAATGAATTAAATACTCATTTTATTGTGATGCTAGTTATTTATGAATGTTTAAGAGTTTGATTATGAATGAAGTTTTCACTTCATAAAATACAATAAAGCATGGCATATTTTTTATAATGCTACCCATAAAAAACTATTAAACTGTTCCTTATTCTCGAAAGAACTGTTGCATAATTCTGTCCAAACCGCTGCATATTCTCGTCATAATCGTTGCCTACTTCTACCAAAACTGTTGCAGAAAAGTTTGAGCACCGCTGCAATAGAAATGAGAAATGCTGCCTATTCCATCGGAACCGCTACCTATTACTATCAAAACCGCTACATATTCCCATCTGAATGGCTGTCTATGACTACTAGAACCGCTGCTTATTTCCATCAAAACCGCTGCATAAAAGTTTGAGAACCGCTGCAATAAAAATCAAAACCGCTGCAATAGCAAATTAAAACCGTCCCCTTTGGCCATTAAACCGCTGAATATTTACCTCAGTGACCGCTACATATGAGTTAAGGAAAGCGCTGCAATAGGTAAAAAAATCGCTGCATAAAATACTTTTTGCAATGGTATTATTTGCGTTGTCAGAAAGATAAAAAATCGCTGCATAAGATCTATTGCTACGCTAGTAAACGTAACGGACCAAAAACCGCTGCAATAGACCTTAGGTAGCAGTTTTTGAGGTTTAGGCTGCGGTTTTTGACTGCTGCTAAAGCTCAATTTTGTTGTAGTGAGGCTAAGGATTGAGTCATGTACTATAAGCAAGCGAAATAAAGCGTTCACAATAAATATGTGCTAGTTAAGTACCTTAATTAATTATTAACAAACGAGGGTCGGCAAGAAAAGTTGTATTGGTGGATGCTACAACATTATGAGGCCAAAAAAATTAAAAGTTTAATTACATTTTAAAACCAACCATTATAATATAACCACGATCCTGTTCCAAGACAACCGATTTTTCTAATGAGGTCACGACACAACAAGAGATTGGCTGATTAATGGATAAGCCCATCAGTCATCTAAGTTATAACACCATCTTCATCATTTCACCTTTTTGATGCGCTGTTCAATTCTCTCTTAATAAAATAGATAATCGAAGAATTATGTCGAAATTACTGTAAAAAATAAGTTATACTATTTATACTGTATTTTTAAGAGAACAAACCTTACCATCTCAGTAAATGTTACTGAATTGTTGGCAACTCTAAAAAACTAGCATACATTTAATCTTATTGTTTAACTTAACACAAACTCGAACCTATGATCTACCATACTGAATGAGCCCTTTAACCATCTCAATTATACAAGCGGTAACATGCGATATTCAATAATAATGTGAATGCAACCAATTCTTTTAATAATAAGACCATAAGATATAAATAATCGGTACAAGTTTAAAAATTGTTGGTGGGTGCATTTTTGAGTAAGACTAAGAGAAGCAAAGCTTCAATGCTGCTTACGTACTTGTAATTAGGGTCTTTTCATCCACTAACAATGTGGATAATTTTTGCTATTTTTAAATTGGTATTGCTTTCTATTTCCTTACGTTTTAATTTAAAAGGTGAATAGCGCATCGTGTCATCAATATTGTCGCCACCATCTTTTTTTTTTTTTATAAATAATTTTTGCTGCTGTTGTGATATGGACATGGACAAGTATTATTCAACTTTTAATTTTTGTCATGCACACCAACACCCGCACGCTCGCCAATTAATTAGTTATTCGGTAGATTTCATTATCATAGTTGTCTCGAAGCCTCCGTTTTTCCATTGAGTCCTTAATCCTTACCCGCATGTTAATTATTCGATAAATACTATATAACAACATTTAAGTACCAACTAATTAATGTCGACTATAAAAAAAGAAAAAACAGATGCAGTGTTAGATATAATTAGATGAATTATATGACAATTTTATTATTACGTAAAATTAAGTTGCATAATAAAATTATAATTATTGTTCTCTTTTATATCCGATGTGATTAGTTTTAATTATGGACATTAAGACTTTTGTTGGGATTAAGTGGTCACTGCCGTGTCAAATGCTTAAACTGTCATAGAAAGTGCAACTTTTTTCATTTTCCAACTTAGCTTGTCCCACTCTCTAACCTATGTTACAGCAGTATGGTAAACTTAATCCAATCTCTGATATCTTGTTAAAACTTAACTTGTGAGCATTATTGTATGAATGGCTAGACCAACGATCACGGTTTCAAATTGACCTGGATGTATTCTACGCATAAAGTAGGAGTCACAACGATGAAAGTAGTGCCAGCAACCTAATCGCTGTGTCGTCATCCAAAAAATAAAGAAGTCTTCAATTTTGGTATCGTGCCAAATGTTACACCAAAAAAATTTCAACAATAATAGTGACACTTTTTGCTCTACTCTTATTTTACATAAGGCTTACTTAGAGAAATCCTTTCAAAATAAGAGGCCTTCTCATAAGAGTTTTATTATATAAGCATACAAAAAATTATTTATACAATATTTATATTGTAATAATTAATGTATTTTTTACAACTGTAATCAAGAAATGTGAATAAAAAAAGTGATATTTTTTTTCTTTAGTTTATCATTACAGTTACAAAAAATAAATTAATTATTATAATATAAATACTGAACAAATAACACTTTGTATGTGTATAAACATTTTGCCTTCTAAAAATAGGTTTATATGGGCCGTATAGCAAGTGTGGAGCAAAGAAATTATAGAAGAGCTAAGTGTACACGTATAGATGAGAATATGATAGACACGTAATAATTTGAATTGTTAGATTACAAAAATTTTATTAAATATTAAAAAATAAAAAATAAATAAATTATTAAATATTATTAAATTAAATATATTTTCGTGTGTTTAATTATAAATGTCTGCGAAACTAATCTCAAGAAAGTATGACCCTTAACGAAGTTTCAAAATTTTAGGGTTTTGGACAAACGACATGTGCGTACCAAAAATCATATAAATTTGTTAGCATTACAGAGTGGCTGGAATCCTGACCTCTCCTTTTATACCACTTCTAGTCCAGCCATGCGGATATTTTAGTTCCATCATTCTTGAATTCTTCAGAATCACAAGGACAATTATGAAGACGTCCTTTTTTAGAGAAATTATGAAGACGTCCTTAGGCAGTCGAAGATATGGTGGCTTGCTGTGACATTGCGTACGTTGTTCAGCCACTTGTAGCATGTATATTTCCCACCTTGCTTTGTTTTTTCTGTTCGCTACATGGATCTCTGATCCTTATGTAATCGTCAAGTCCCTTGACTAGAGACAGACAAAGTCGTCGAAAATGGTAGGACCTTGGTGAAAAATAAAATATTTTGAGGATAACTACTCCTTCAATAGAAAAAAAAAAAAAAAACAAAACAAAACAAAACATTTTGGGCTAGTTCATTTTGGGTAGAAATTCGCCTCTTGATTAAAACAAGTCGTCCATGCACTAGATAAAAATTTATTGTCAGAAAATATTTTTTTATCTATTAAGAAGTCTATTAATCGTGAATTACACAATAAAAATCGTTCTTATCATTTTCATAAACTCTTTCACAGAATTATAATTTATTGTAAATCTTACCTATTGGGGTATTTCCTAAGAGATTTTTTAGAAAATAATTTACATATAAATATATAGAGATTTACCCTTATTTTCTTTTGAGAAAAAAACAATTCCACAAAGGAAGTCTTGTGACATTAATATCGTAAATAAATCTTACAAATATATCTAACAATTAACAAAATTCTTCATGTAGTCATGAATGTATTTGATTTGTCATTAATTCATTCTCATGTAATTTTGATGGTAAAGAATGAAGACTTAATGCTTAATTGGCCACCTAAACCTAATTATCTCTCTTTGCTCTAAAATATATCTATGCACTGCGAATGGTTACCCGCCCACTAGACATTTGCTAAGGAACAGTGGTCTCTTTAAGGAAATTCATCACCGCAGAAGCCAAGCAAGCTCAAGCTTAAACTTGTGGCTATTCAATTTCCTGTTGGGGGCCTACGGTGAGGCCTGGAAAGTAAAATTTTCTGCATTCTTGACCTCCCCCGTTTAGGTTCAAAACAGAGGAATGGCATGAACCAACTGACCCTAGATCATTTAGCCAAAGCACAGAAATGTGAGTTCTGGTGCAAATCACTAGTGCAGTGTCTTTAGACTCGTTATTTTCTTTTTTTACTTACTTTTAACAGACTAATTATTAACCGGTTTGAATGTCAAAAAACATGAAGATGAATGGCATGTAAAATGGTATGGACAAGGCAAAGTGGGAGATGGCTGGTAAAGACAAGTTGTATAAAAAAAAAAAAAAACAAAAGAATGCAAGCACCAAACCAAATTAGGATAAATGAGAGGGGGATGCACAACCTGCACCACCGTAAACATTCCTTTAATTAACACCATCATTTTCAGCACCAAAATGATTGAAATAATAATTCTCCCAAGTCCCCACTCTCCATTATAATATTAAAATATCATTTGAAATTAGGAAAACCTAAGTCAAGAACAACCATGAGCAGTCTTCTTTTCTAGAGAAAGGTAAAATTTTATTTTAGTGCCTTAAATATTTTGATTGCATTTTGTGGGCATTAAAGGTGTCCGTCCATATGCCTCAACCCTCCATTAGTGACAACGACAAGTTTGTTTGTTTGCATTCCTCTTGATGTGATACCCAATAGATGGATGATGGATATATCATATATATTTGTTGTTCTTATTATTCAATCAGTACTGAAATTATATATAAAACTAAAAGTTTTGAGTTTAAGTACTAATTAAAATAAATTAAAAAAATTTAGTGTGATAGTATGGTAGCTCAACAGTATTTGAGCTAAATTTTTTTTGTCCTAGAAGGACCATTCGTGAGACGTGATGTATCAGAATCTTGCTAAAATATTAGCAACAACCTCTTGTATTGTATGAACTTTATTAGCGGATCTTTTTTCATTATTTTTTTGGACACAGAAACTGCTTTGCAACATATAGTTCTGTTTTGTATACGTGTGAGGTTGTAATTATTAATTGCAATCGTATATCAAAATACAAAAAATGTGCAACAAAGCACAAGCTGCGAGTCCACATTTATAACACACTAATTATTCATAAGAACGCGTCCATCCAATCAAGTTTACCAAAAATGTCATAATTTGATAATTTGTGAGGACAAAACCAGGCCCAAAAGTCGGTGTCTCTCAACTTTTCAGCATTTTCCTCTTCTCTGGGTGGGCTTATGGGCTTAGACTCAGTGGAGGACCCAGACTTGAATCATTCCGAAATTTTAATGGGCCCCTTTGCCTGAAGATTTGTTAAGTTTGGTTGCAACGCTACCCACAAGCAGGGTCTGCTTACTTGCCATAAATGGACCACTAAGGACCCTTCATGTGGAGTAAGTTGTGGCAAGCATTGAGCCAGAATATATTGCATTACTGTGGGTGGACGTTGGTCCAAATGGTGGGAGGAGTGTCCCGCACCACCCCAAGCCTGGGCCACACCATCCCCTCCCCTCACATGCCCAAGTATGGGCTCCGAGCTAGTCGGGTTATCAACTCCAAAAAAAAAAAAATTATTACATTGCTTAGATTGCTCATTTCTGTATCATATGTAACATAACTTGAACGATAAAAGTAGAGCACCAAAAATTGTTGTCCGATTTTTTTGCCTGAATTGCAACAAAATTTTTACTTTTTGTGACGATTGTTTTACTTTTTGTAACAAAAAAGTTTGTCTTCTTTTTTTGTTATAAAATATAAAACTATAGTCACATAAAGTAAAAAGCTCGTTACAATTCAGGTAAAAAATTCTGAAAGTGTGATGGTGCTCTTAATGTCACCACGAGAACCAAGCCTTCGTACCTTAGTCTAGCAGCATATAAGTTCTGTAACTGAACTTGACCAGTAAAAGGCATGGTGATTTCGATACCAATATTACATGATTGTATAGAAACCATAGCTATCAATGATCTTCCGCTAGAACCAATCGAAAACGGCATTGTTTTCTCGTTATTTCCTAAATGCTAAGTTCATGTAAAAGACAGGAAACTGTAATCAAAAGTGAAAACATAAGTATGCATGATATTGCCAAGCAATAGTCAACCCAATTGTACTGGCACCAAACATAACCAATGTTTATAAGTTCTACAAAGTATTTCTAGCAAGCAAATTGCCGCATTATGGTCAAAGCCCTTTTAGATGTTCAAAGTCCATCAGAAGTCTAAGACAGCATGATCGCAAGAATAATTGAATACATCAGCAATATTGAGAAATTCACATGCAAATTCACTAGAACTTGGGACGGACTTGTCAGAGGAATCAGCTCTGAGGTAAGCCGCACTGCAGGGGAGATTATCCAGATCTTTCAAATCGAGGAAACTGCTGTTGAGCTGCATTTCAGTGAGCTTTTGATGCAGTTCAGTGGCTTGCTCTTTGAGTTGAGCATTCTCTTGAACAACCCTGTCATGGGATTCAGACACATGTTTCAGCTTATCTAGGAGCTGTTGATTTTCATTCCTGAGCCAAACCACCTGTGACGAGAGCTCATCCAGCTGCTTCTGCTTGCGCATTCGTGATCTGCGTGCAGATTCTCTGTTAGATAGCATCCTTCTCTGTTTTCTCTCATTAATGAGGTTAAGTTGTTGCTCGTCCGCCTCATTGGAAGTTGAATTGTTGCTTAGGCATGATGACATTAGGCTGAAATCCTGAACTTGGGAAGGGATCACCTGGAAATTACCAGATGGATTGGTGAATCGGTTGAATTGAAAGGAAGGCATATTATTTGGAGTCATCCTGAAGTGAGCTGAATATAAGGATGGGTTCGTAGGAACTAGACAAGGAATCCCTGTGGCCTCACCAGGCCGCATGGCTTTAACTTGAATAATGATATGCAGGAAATAAACTTGGATAAGAAGGCCAGTCAGTTTGATCTGAGGTTATAGTGAAGAGGTTCGGATGGCTGAGGATTGGAGATTTATAGTGTCGAGAAAGGTTGAGATGGCCCCACTGTTGGCAAATTGGAGTAACAAAGCTTCTTAGAGCATAGACGACTCATACATCATAAAGATCGTGGAATTGTCTTTGATGGAGCACTTGATGCATTATGCATATGGCCAAAACAATAGAGCACAGTTTAAAGATTCTGCATTACTTGCCTTCTGTGACAACATGTCTTCAATAACATGAGTTCGTAATAATTGCCCATTGCATTACATTGTGTGGATAACCATGTTGAGACCAAAGTATGCAAGCGTGAGCCCAAACCAAATTAGGATAAATGAGAAGGAGTGCACCTGCACCACCGTAAACATTCCTTTAATTAACCCCATCATTTTTAACACCAAAATGATTGTAGTAATAATTCTCCCAAGTCCCCCACTCTCCAATATAATATTAAAACTTCATTTGAAATTACAGAGAAGAGAGGAAGAGTTGTTGAACTTAAGTCAAGATCAACCATGAGCAGTATTCTTTTCTAGAGAGGGAAAATTTTATTTTAGCGCCTTAAATCTTTTGATTGCATTTTTGTGGACATTAACATTCTATTTGGATAAAATTTTTGGAAGGAAGAAAGTGAGAGAAAAAAATGGGAAAGAGGATTATCGGAGGAAATGAATGTTTTCTATTATCTCTTGTGTTTAGGAGGAAGTGATGAGAAAGAGGGAAATTATAAATTTTTTCGTTTCGAAAATGATGAAAAGTGAGAGAGAGAAAAAGAAAATATATTGCTATAACAATTTTACTCTTTATAATAAATTTTATTTAAATATTTTGTTAAAGTAAAATTATAATTTTTAAATTATGTGAGCAGTAATTGAGTATTTAATAAATTTAATAAAAAAAATAACAACTTTTCTCCTAATTTTGGAATAATTAGTTTTGGTGGGTTAAGAAAATTTAAGCAATTAAAAAAAATTTCTCTCATTTTTCAAATATTTTTTAAATATAATAATTTATCTTAATTTTTTCACTTTCTTCTCCTTCCTCTCTTTTTCTCCCTTCTAAATACGATGTAAAGGTGCCTGTCCATATGGCTCAACCCTCTATAAGTGAAAACGGCAAGTTTGTTTGTTTGCATTCGTCCTAATGTGATACCAATAAACGGTAGATATGTCATATATTTGTTTTTATTATTACTGAATTAGTATTGAAATTCTCTATAAAATTAAAAATTTTGAACTCCAGTCTTTATAAAAACAAATTAAAAAAAAAAAAAGTGTGATAGTATGGTAGCTTCGCAATGTTTGAGCTATATTTTTGTGTCCTCGAAGGACCATTTATTAGACGTGATGTATGAGAATCTAGCTAGAATAATAGCAACAGCCTCTTGCATTGTATGAACTTTATTAGCGGATGTATTTTCATTATTTTTTTGGCGCCAGAGACTCCTGCGCAACATATAGTTATGTTTGATATACGTGTGTGGCTGTAATTGTTAATTGCAATCATATAATATTAAAATATAAAATATGTGCACCAAAATACAATATGCCAGTCCACATTTATAAACATTAATTATTAATTAGAACGAGTCCATCCATTTAAGTTTATCAAAAATGTCTTATGTGCGAGCTTATAAGCCAGGCCCGAAAGTCCTTGTCTCTTAACTTTTCAGCATTTCCCTCTTCTCCAGGTGGGCTTACGGGCGTGGACTCACTGGAGGACCTAGACTTGAAGAATTCCGAAATCTTAATGTGATTTCGATGCCAATACTACATGATTAGATAGAGACCATAACCATCAATGATCTTCCGCTAGAACCAATCAAATACAGAATTGTTTTCCCTTTATTTCCTAGCTGCTAAGTTCATGCAAAAGACAATCAAAAGTGAACAAAACAAGTATGCATAATATTGCAAAGCGATAGTCAACCCAATTGCACTGGCACCAAACATAACCAATGGTTATAATTTCTACGAGCATTTCTAGCAAGCAAATTGCCGCATTATGGTCGAAGCCCTTTTAGATGTTCAAAGTCCATCAGAAGTCTAAGACAATATGATCACAAGAATAATTGAATATATCAGCACTACTGACAAATTCACATTCAAATTCAAGCAGACATTTCAAAGTTTCCTATTTATAGGAATTCAATTGCGTCTCTGAGTTCTCCTACCAGTGCTGTTCTCAAACTCCTAAAATTCAGCGGGCAACTCATACCGACAAAGCGGACAAGTGTTCTTGACCCTCAGCCAAGGCAGAATACACTCTCCATGGTAATAATGCCAACAAGGCAACCTATTCACCATCTCTTCCTCTACAATTTCATTCGTACAAACCGCACAAACCAAAGCTGATCCATCCTTCAAATCCTCCTTTCCCACCTTCACCACAGGCAGATTTTCCACCACCCTTTTGGCAGCTGGTATCATTCCCACCATCAAATCATTCTCATTGCCAACAACTGGCATAGAAATTGTGCCATTGGTTAATCCAAACGGTAAGGAATGATCCATGCTAGTAAGACGATAGCTAGCATCCCATAACGTTTGGCTAGTTGTTGTCCACAATTCCCCTAATATATCCAGCTCTTCTTCAATAGCTGACAAAGGTGTTGAAGGCATAATTCTTTCAATTTCCACGTCCAAATCAAAACTATTGGCCTGAAGATCTCTGGGGGAATCCTCTGATAATTGCTGGTCTGCTTCGAGATCCGGTAAACTCGACGAAGATTCAGTTCCTTCAAGTTCTATATTCAATTCTACATCACTGATACGAGAGTCATGAGGGAACAAAAATTCAGTAAGGAATAGTGAAGAGGATTCTTGGTCCCATTCTGCAGTTAACAAACTCGACGAAGACTCAGCTCCATCAATTTCCATGTTCAGTGTGAAAGGTATATCAGGAGGCAACACAATTTCAATATCGGGTCTCGAAAAATTCTCTGATAGCTCTTGCTGCTCTTGTGGAGCAGAAAATCTCGACGAAGAACCCTCAAAGCTTTCAAATTCGTGCATGTCCCGATAATGACTTCCATTGTTAAATCCCACCCATTCTTCTCCTCCAAATTCCTCAATTGGGTTCGCTTCCTCCATCACAAATTCCATAAAGGTTTCAAAATATCGGTCAAAAACCGAATCCCCACGATCACCGTTCGGTCTCAAATCAACAGCCTCTTCCGTCCCCGAATCCGGACTCACCCAGCCGACCCGAATGCCGTTGTCGGCGACTCCCTCAACCCCACCCGGTTCCGGTCCCACCCCAGACAGCAACTCATCCAATGAACGCAATAAAGGGTCATTATATATAGCGTCGTCTTCACCACCCAACAACTCATCATCGTTCACGAACTCCAAGCCCACGTCTTGACCCGGACCCGACTCGACAGGATTCGCATGACCCGAATCATACAACGTAAAGGGGCAACGATAAACGGGAGGGGCGTCGGCTTCTTGGCCGTCTTGAACATTGAACCAAGGGTTTGGGAAATCGCGCATTAGTGTTTTTTACTGGTTTTGATTTTAGTTCAGGGATTTTAGAGGAAATCGAGGGATTTGGGATTTTGATCCTTTTGGGCGTTTGGGGTTTTGGGTTTTGACTTTGACCTTGTTGATGTTGTTTTCTTTGGTTTGTTTCGGGCCTTGGGGGCTGGCATATTTATGGAGAAAAAGGTCGGAGAGAGTGTTCAAAACACCGTGCGATGACTGGAGTGGACGGTGTATTGCCACTTAGAATAGGAGTAGGAGTTGACTCGTAATGATGTAGATTATTAAATTATAAAAAATATATTAAATTAAAATAATAAGTAAATTTTTTTATATTATTGTATAAATTATATACTTTTTATTGAATGTCTATTTAGAGTACGAGTAGGAATAAGAGTAGGAGTGGAGATTTTCCACCTCAGCAATGTACGGTGACAAGGACGAAGGATTTCCTGTGCAGCAACGGGCAAACACCAAAATTTTTTTGTTGTTTACTTATTATTTTATTCAATTGGCAAAACGAGGAATGCAGTAAAATAATTTCTCAATTTTTAAATTTTATTTATTTTTGATAATATTTCTTACAAAATTATATGCCGTCACATATGTCTGCTAAATCTTTTTAATCATAACATGTCATACTCTTCGAGTACTTATTTCGATCCTAGTTTAAAATAAAGCACAAGGTAGAAGGGGAAATTTTTTTTACAAAAAAAATAAAATAATAATCATCATGGTTCTAGACCTATTGTTAAAATACACATGGTTGGTTTCAAAATGATATAATTTTTAATAGATAACAATATAAACTTATTTTTTAGCATAGCAAATTATAATTACTCTAGCAAAAATATTGTGAATTCTACGCTAAAACAATAATATGAAAATAATATATATAACAAACCTCGCAAACATGTCAAGTATTGTCATTCTGGTCGTGTATGCCATAATTACATTGAGCATAACATTTTGTGATAAAACAAAATAATTGCTTATATAATTTGTTTATAGAATTTATCTATAAAAATAGCATTGATAATAATAATAATAATAGTAGTAATAATAATAATAATAATAATGGCGCACTTTTTTTTTTGTCACAATAATAATGGCACACTTTTGGAATTATGCCATGTTATTGCCAGGACAGTCTCTTTGCATCTGACTGAGGCTGGAAGCCCAAGTGGGTGCATATCCAGCCCACCTACCAAAGAGAAAGCCCAGCTTCCAGCCTCTGCATGGGCTTCGTTAATTGCGACGTCGACTTGTATTATTGTTTTTGTTTTGATATTTACACGCAACAATTTGAATCCCTGGTTTCTTTTTTTTCTCTCTCTTTTTTTTTTTTTTTTTTTTTTTTGAGAAATCGCAGAATCCTTGAAGACAAAGAAACAGTGGCTTGAGCTTGTGTGTATGGAGTCATTTCTATCCTGTAAATAGCCTTATCCGTTTAGTATTATGCAATTCAATTAACGTAGCAGGGCCTTGTGTTCAACCTGTCGGGTAATATTGCTCAATACAAGCAATTAAGGTCCAATTAAGAAACGACGAACGTGGATTGGCTTAATTCTTAAGTGAATTTCACCTATAACATTGGGATTCAAAACCTACTAAAAAACTATCTATTTGATATAGTCTTACAAAAGATTATTGTCAAAAGATTTCTGACTCTAGAATAATTGTCCACTCAACTATCATTTTATTTGACAAAAAATCCAATCAAGAAATGGCATATGCTAATGTTATCGAACGAGGCTGTCTGTGCATGTGTGCGCGCAATTGTTAGCATGTGGAAAGTTTCGGCAATTGACTAAAAAACACGAGGCGAAGTATCCAGATTCCAGAGTCGTTTGGAGAAAATCAAAGAAAGCCATGAATGCCTTCTTTTTGTGAAATAATTGTTGGAGGGAGACAGGAACAACACTTGATGAATTTTTAGATACCAATTTCTCCCTTTTCTGCTCCAAGTGGATAAGGTTGCAACTAATTTTGGGTCAAATTCTTCTTCAATAACATTATATAGTTTTAAATAGATGGTAATAAATAGTAATATAGTCTCCTCTAACAACATTTAATAAGTTCTTTTCTTTATAAATTTAATCACGTAACGATTTATATTATTTTATTATTATTTTGACGCTATTTAAATAAAGTATTTAACATTTTTCCATTCCTTTTTCAGTTTTTATAGGGCTTTGTTTATTTGCAAGTGATCGAAGATTCTCTGTACTTACTTTGAAAAAAGTTGCAAAGAGTGGAAATGTGCATAGCGATTGAAGTTTGAAAGTGGATATATGCAAAGCAAAAATACTATTAATTAATTGTGATGTATTCTTTACGTTCTATTGGGTCATCCCTTTTTTTTTTTTTCACTCGTTTGATTTCCCTTTCAGAATGGAAGAGGGTCATGAATCAATCCAAGAATCTCGACAAATCAAGGTAGAGGTTCCTGATTATGAGATTAAATTAAGTTTTGGCAACAAGTCGAGAATCAATCTACAAGGGAGAACATTTTTTAGCCAATAAGTCTCGTCATTGTTGATCATCAAGAATATTGTATCAGCCAGCTGCCTCTCCATTTTTTGTCCACTTATTAGGGTAGGTACCACTAGGCTATCCGTACGTACGTAATAATTCAATACTTTGTATCATGGCGTCTTGGTCTCATCGTAATGATGGTTGCCTTTCCGCCTCCGTCGTCCGAAGAGCCTTGTGGCATGTATCTCCAATGGTGCCTAGCCACAGTTCATCCTGGTACCCCTTTTATGCACTCAATGTTTTTCTTTTTTTTTTTTTTCCTTGAAGAGGGTTAAATTTATATATATATATACATATAAAAAAAAAGGAAAATAGTGTAGTAAGAATTGAACTTCTGATTATGTCTTTAACCAGTAAGATTGATGATCAGTTGAGTTAATACTCAAGCTCATTATGTACACATTGTCTTCTATTTATTGTTGAAATATGTCTTGAATTGCATGAAAAAAAATAAAGACTTTTAATTTGTTTCACATTTTTTTATTAGTATAATTTACTTATTATTTTATACAACACAATAATTAAGATTTGTATAAAATAAAAAAATAAAAAAATAAATTTGTGTAATATAAGATTATGAGTGAATTAAATTAAAAAAAATAAAATTAGCAAGTATTCAAAAAAAAGTTTAGGGATAATAATTTTATAAATGTTGTGGCCCTATGTACATTGAAATTTAAATTACGAGTCTTAAATTGGTTTCTAAAGGACGCAGAAAGTTCAAGTTTGGAGCCAAAGCACGCCTGCATGCAATTGTCAATAATGCTAATATTCAATAATGAAAAACATGTAAGAGACATGCGGCTGAAGTTTTTCCCTTCATTTTTGATCTTTTCTTCACAGCACATTGCTTATACATATCTATCATCGGCATCAAATTACCTGAAGAAATTAGGGCATTGATCTGAGAGTGCATGAGAGTAATTATTTTGAGATAAAATACCAAGTGAAATTGGTTGTCTGTAAAATTTGGACAATAAGGTAATATTAAGTATAACTTGCAAATCTTATATTATTTATAGTAAAATATTCTCTATTTGTCTTTATAATGTACGTAGATTTACAATCGAATTATGTAAATCCTTTAGGTTTAATTGTGTTATTATTTTATTGCACTTATTTTTACCTAAATTAATGAGTTATAAATTTAAAATCTAATTGGTCTATCACAACAAATATATATATCATTGTAACAAGCTACTGATACACGCTTGTCCGCTAAATTGGGAAGCCATTGTCGTGAAGAAACTTCTTTATAAGACGGCAGCTTGTTGATAATGGTATGTAATGACAGTTAAAAACAAGAGTTGTTTCATATGAAATTCATATATCGCAATAATGTTTTTTTATGTGTTTGCCAGCCAATGAGACAACAGGTGTCGCTTTATTTTCCAGGTTTGCTATTCCGACTGTTTCTTGTTGTGACAACTTTATACGTACGTATGTCATCTAATAAAACTTTGTTATTCTCGTTGCATGAAATTGACCTTTTTTTTTTTTTTTTTTTGGAGAATTTAATGCTTATCTTGTGAATTAGTTTTAGTCTTGTTCATGGTACAAAAAAATTTTTGGAAATTTTGACGTGTTTGCATAAATTTTTGCTCTCAAATTTATAGTTTATTAATTAGTTTTTTTGAACAAAATTATAGTTTGTTAGCTCGGTCCTTCAAATTCCATTATTCCAAGGTTCAACTTCGTCAATGAAAATGAAAAAGAAGCTCATTATTTTCCCGTGCAAAAAAAAAAAAAAATTACAAATCAGAAACAGAAAAACTTATTTTGGGGTTCACTCAAAAAATAACATTACCATACCTATATATAGTTTGCATATTTTGTCAACCTCTTTTGACAATTATCAGTTGTCTTGTTTTTTGGCATAAAATTTCTACGAAGCTCGCAGTTGCATGACATGTCAATCTAGGGAAACCTTTCAATGCATATATTATTATATTATGCGATATTATCGAAGCAACGCAACATTGATTTAAACTTCTTGGGTTTTAATTATAGGCCATAAGACAAACAACAAAATTCCAACTAAGGTAAGATTCAAAAGAAATGGTACATTTTTCAATAAAAAAATACTAAATAATAATATTTAGATAATAATATAGTAATAACAATGTAAATTGTTATGTGTCATTTGATAAACTGTATGACTAAATTATCTCTATTTAAAGTTAAATTGCGTAGTAAAAATCTTTTAATAATTATTGTTTTATTATCACACACGCAATTAACCCTGTAGGAGTTCGGCAATTGCGGTGTTGCACTAGAAAACAAAAGACCAATTGCCTGAGTCGTTGGAGAAAATCAACGACAGGGAGGATGTCTCCGTTTAATGAAACACTGTTCATATAAGTCTCCAGCAAATCAAAATTAAGAGCTTATATAAAGGAGATTAACAGTGAGAGAAATGTCAGCTCCCTGTTGTGATCCAATTACACCTGAGTGTGTCCAATTTCTCCCGTCCACTCCAAATGGACAAGGTTATATTATATGGGTTTTGTTCCTTCTTTTTTTCTTGCCTCTCAATTTTATATTTAGGAATGGTTAAACTTAAGACCTTATAGGGGTTGAATGTTTACTACTATATATATCTGTGTTATATACATGCTTTCTTTGCTTGCTTTGATATTCTTTATTCCTCAAATTTCACTAAATAATTAGCAATTTTGAGCACAGATATGTTGTTTTGTTTATACATATGATCAAGTCATTCAAAGAGTGATATAGATGTGATGCCTCCCAATAATGGGTGTGTTATGTTTTAAACAATTTCCAAATAATCTTTTCTTTCCTTACAAATTAGATGAAATAACAATGAAAATAGCATTAATTAGTAGAAGCCACTTCTGATGCCCCCTTTACTTTCTATTTGAAAATCATTCTGTAATTATTCTTTTTTTTTTTTTTTGGTCATCTGTTTTTCAGCACGGAGACTATTTTTTCAGTTCAGCTGAGGAAACTGACCTGGAAGAGGGCGAATCAAGCAAGAAATCTCCACATAACAAAGTAGATGATTCCGAAATTGAGAGCAAATTTTTTGGGGCGAAATCAATCGCCAAGGAGAAGAGCATTTCTGAGGCATGGGCTAATAACACATATGTGATGGTGCCATTGACCATCATCACAAATGTCTTAGCTGCCTCATGGGTTATCAATGGTTCCAGCAGCTTCACAGCCTTCTCCTTCGATCATCATCGTTTCTTCCTCGCGGTCATGATGGTGGATTTTTACGCCTTCCCCGGCACTGACCATACTCCTTTGATGCAATTCTTCCCAGGCAACTCAATGCAGTGCCATGGATTTTGATGGTGGGATTTGTGGTGCCTCATAGTCTCAATGTTGCTTGTCCATGAAACATTTCCTGGAAGGAAATGACTATCTTTGTCATATTTATCAACTCAACCATTATTAGCTGCCTGACGTTATCAGTAAGTGATTGCCTAAATCCTGATTATAATCTCTCTGCCATATCTATGAAGACACAATCACTTCTTTAATTAGATGGTTTTTATGTAACAATATATAGCACAAACATGAGATGCAGCTATGTTTCACGAGACAAAGTTTGTAATTGCTTGACAATTTGAGAAATGCCAATAATGTTTTCTAATCTTGGTTTTGGCTTTTGATTTGTTTTTTTTTCCTTCTTTTTTTGATTTGGTTTTGGCTTTTGATTTGTTTTAATGAATTGAATGACATGTTATTTCATTGTTTTCTGTTTCGGGTGGCTTAACGCTGGATGTTAGACTTTTTGACATTTGGATTGGTTTCGTATGCTTAATTTAGCTGGCAGAATTAGTGTTTTCTGTACGTGGCATTAGAATTTCCGCCCAAGATAAATGAAAATTGTCACGACCGCGCCACATTAATTCTAGAACCAGTTAATTTTATTTTTAATCTTAAAATGAGAAATCAGGAATACTACTCAATACTTTCATCAATAAGCAAACTCTGTAAATATAAGTTCAAATTATAAAACTCATAACTTGTAGTCACTAGACTTAACTGTATGCTTAGATTATTATTATTATTATTTTTGTGCGTAAAAAATAAGTATGTAAAAGGAGGGATATGCATTTATTTAGTTCTAAATCTTTAAGTTTTTTTTATTTAAGTTCTAAATCTTTTTAAAATTTCATTTAAGTTCTAAACCTTTTTGAACTTTCATTTCAGTCCTAAACTTTTTAATTTTACTCCAAATCAGTCCTTCCGTTAGTCAAACCGTTAAAAATTACTGTTGACTAACGAAATTTTTTTAAAAAAGGTAAAATACACTATTTTAATTCACAAGTTAATAGAAATACATTGTGTAATTTTAAAAAAAATAAAAAATAAAAAAAAAACTCAAAATCTCAACTTACATGTTACTATTTGAGAGTAAAATACAAATATTTAATAAAAATAAATAAATAATATATTTTACCTTTTTAAAAAAATTTCCGTTAGTTAAGAGTAATTTTTAACGGTTTGATAAACGGAAGGACTGATTTGGAGTAAAATCAAAAGGTTTAAAACTGAAATGAAATCTCAAAAAAATTTAAGATTTAAATGAAAAAAATTAAAAATTTAAAATTAAATAAATACATATAAGGACTGGTCACACCTATCCACATATCTAATACAGAATATTGTGCCCTTGTAACTATTCACATATGGAAATCTTCTCACCGTACATACATTGGGGCTGAAATTTAAAAAACTTTCACAAAATAAATTTTAGAGTATAGATTTACCAACTCATTAAAAGTTATTGAAAAAAGACAAATTCAAATTTAACCGAAATCAACACTAAACACATTTAGCCACCTCAATTTACCTTTGCGTGTATGTTGGATTATTATTTGAACAACGAGAGACACTTTTAAAAAGAGACTGTAAAATATGAGATGAACGGGAGAGGGGGAACGATGGAGAAAATTCAGTCTTTGGGATAGCCTCCCAACAGTCTTTATTAGGGATTTTTTAGTATTTTAGGACGAAGCAAATTTAGCTTCACTATTAGCTCGCACAACACTTGAACCCATAATTTTAAAAGTCAGACCGGTTTAATGGTTGAATCGAAAAGTCAATAAATTGAGACCTAAATCAGGTCTATTTGGTCACAGAACTAAGGTAGAAAATGAACTGTTTAACTGATGACTCAAAAATTGATAAATTAAATAATTTTATGTTGATTCGTATCATTTTTTTAAAATTCTCCAAAATAGCACTATTTTATTTATTTATTTATTTTATCAAAAAGTGAGGTGAATCACATCTATTAATATTAATAAAAAATATAATATTTTTGAATCATATTTTAACTCCACGATATTTTATTTTTAAATATAAATATGTTATTGATAGTTTTATAATATTTTATTTTTTTATAAAAATGCTCCATTAATTCATTTAATTAAGAAATTATCTTAAATATTTTATACTTTAATTCTATTTTAATTATAAATAGACTTTAATTTTTATTATAATTATATTAATTTGTTATTATTAAAAAATAATAAATTATAAATATTTATTATTAATTTATTAAATAAAAATTGATTCGTCAGTTGAATCATCTAGTTTTCGATTAGGACACTAACTCATTAATTTGATGTTTGCATTGGATCAATAAGGGATCCAATTTTAAAAACTACGACTTCAACCTAAAACAGAAAATTCAATTCTGTATGAACGATAAAGGCGTAAAAAAGATCTCAACTTTAAACAGTGCAAGGAACCCGCCAAAGCATGACCACCATGCCCATGGTCGATGGCAAATCACACCACCCACCTTCGCCAAATAACAAGGCTCCTATGTTATCCTCCAAAACCTCTCCACACCAAAACCCTACCCGTCTCTTTTCTGTCTTCAATCTCTACTCTCACGCTAAACCAAACGAAAGCACCCATCAAGATCAAAACTTTTTCCCATCTTTTCCAAGAATGCTCCAGACACAAGGCCCTGAATCTGGGAAAACAGGCCCACGCTTGCATGATTACATCTGGGTTTTCCCCAACGGTCTCTGTCTCGAATCGTTTGATTCAATTATACGTCAAATGTTGCAGTTTGGACTATGCTTACAAAGTGTTCGACAGAATGACTCAAAGGGATGTGGTTTCTTATAATGAGATGATATTTGGGTATGCAAGTCATGGGGAGATGGGTATTGCGAGGAATATCTTTGATGCAATGCCCGAGAGAGATATTGTGTCGTGGAATTCAATGCTTTCGGGATTTTTGCAGAATGATGAGTGTCGAATGTCGATTGACGTTTTCCTGGATATGGGAAGGTTGGGTGTGAGGTTTGATCGAACAAGTTTTGCTGTTATTCTTAAAGTATGTGCGGTTTTGGGGGATTGCGGTGTTGGGGTTCAAATTCATGGCCTTGTGGCTCGGAGTGGATTTTATAATGACGTGTTCGCAATGAGTGCTTTGGTGGATATGTATGCGAAATGTAAGAGATTAGATGACTCACTGTGTGTTTTTAGTGAAATTCCTGAGAAGAATTGGGTTTCTTGGAGTGCTTTAATTGCTGGCTGTGTTCAAAATGGTTGGGATATTGAGGGCCTGGAGTTGTTTAAGGAGATGCAAAAGGAAGGATTTGAAGTCAGTCAATCTGTTTATGCTAGTGTTTTTAGGTCCTGTGCAGCGTTGTCTGATTTAAGATTGGGCACACAATTGCATGCACATGCTCTAAAGAATGATGTTGGATTGGATAGCATTGTAGGAACTGCCACCTTGGATATGTACGCAAAATGTGGTAGTACATCAGATGCTCAAAAGATTTTCAACTCATTGCCAAAACGTAATTTGCAGTCTCATAACGCTATCATTGTTGGGTTTGCCCGTAGCAACCAAGGGTTGGAAGCTTTGCAGTTCTTTCATCTTTTGCTAAGGTCTGGACTTGGCTTTGATGAAATAAGTCTGTCTGGGGCAATTAGTGCATGTGCGTCAATCAAAGGGAAATTAGAGGGGGTTCAGTTGCATGGGTTAGCAGTTAAATCTACTCTTTGTTCAAATATTTGTGTGGAAAATGCCATTCTTGACATGTATGGTAAATGTGGAGCTGTGGATGAGGCATTTCGTATCCTTGATGAGATGGAAACAAGAGACGCTGTGTCTTGGAATGCAATCATTGCTGCTTGTGAGCAGAATGGGAATGAAGAGAAAACTCTATCCCTTTTTGCTTCAATGTTATACTGGGGTATTGAACCTGACGAGTTTACTTATGGCAGTGTCTTGAAAGCTTGTGCAAGTCAGCAAGCTTTGAAAAGTGGTCTGCAGATTCATGACAGAATTATCAAGTCTGGAATGGGGCTGGACTCTTTTGTAGGAGGCTCTCTTGTTGATATGTACTGCAAATGTGGAACAACTGAAGAAGCAATAAAAATCCATGACAGAACAGAAAAGAAGACAATTGTTTCTTGGAATGCAATCATTTCTGGATACTCACTGCTAAAGCAAAGTGAGGATGCTCAAAACTTTTATTCTCGAATGTTGATCACCGGTGTAAAGCCAGACAACTTCACTTATGCAGCAGTTCTTGATACTTGCGCTAATTTGGCTACTTTTGGACTTGGAAAGCAAATACATGCTCAAATCATCAAGTTAGATTTGCAAGCAGATGTGTATATAGCAAGCACTCTTGTTGATATGTACTCAAAATGCGGAAACATGCCAGATTCCCGGCTAGTGTTTGACAAAGCAACTAAAAGGGACTTTGTAACATGGAATGCCATGATTTGTGGGTATGCTAACAATGGTCTGGCAGAAGAGGCCTTAAAAATTTTTGAGATTATGCAACTCGAGAACATGACGCCAAATCATGCAACTTTTGTTGCGATCCTTAGAGCTTGTGTCCACATGGGGCTTCTTGACAAGGGTTTGCATTACTTTGACGCCATGCTAACCGAATATGGCTTAGATCCTCAAGTAGAGCACTATGCATGCGTTGTGGATATATTAGGGAGGGCAGGACGGCTAGGTGAGGCCTTGAAGTTCATTGAAGAGATGCCTTTCGAAGCTGACATTGTTATCTGGAAAACTTTACTTAATATGTGCAAGATCCATGGGAATGTAGAGATTGCAGAAAAGGCAACCAGTTCACTTTTGCAGTTAGACCCACACGATTCTTCTGTCTATGTTCTTCTGTCAAACATTTTTTCTAATGCTGGAATGTGGGATAAGGTTTCAGAGACGAGAAAGTTAATGCGGAGTAATAGGCTGAGAAAGGAGCCAGGTTGCAGCTGGATTGAGGTAAAAGATAAGGTGCATACATTTCATGCTGCAGATAAGGCTCATCCAAGATGCGACGAGTTATATGAGAAGCTTGATGTACTAATTGGTGAGATCAAATCGGCTGGTTATAGACCGGATATCGATTTTATGCCAGATGAGGAAACAGAAGAGAACGGCGAGCTGGAAGATCTAAGGCAGCTGTGCGTGTAATTGCTAATTCAACCACCATGGCAAGGAAGCTTGACAAAGAGTGAACACTGCTACAAAATTTTCTGGACACCATAGCACTGACTGTCCTACAGAACTTGTGGACAGCGAATGAGCGAAATTGAGATGCAAAACAGTCATGGTGGAGGAGCTTGCTGATTTCTACAGTCTCTGCTCGTTCATTGATATAGTTTGGCACCTGACATGATTTCAGAAAGTGAGAGGCAATTAAATTATACTCCAAATTTATTTCATAATAGAAAGAAATGACGAGAATATATTTATACAACCAATCTCAGTATGTCTGAAATAGAGATTATGGTGTTATTTTTTATTTATAGACGTGGAACATTTGCTTTTAATATGAAAGAGTAACCCACGTCTTATGCTCCTCTGTCCTCTTTCTTTGGGTTCGCATGAAGCATTCTGTGGCCACTGGCTAGCCCTGTGGCCACAAAGAAAAGTAGGCTAATATTCATGGGTTAACGGGAGGAGAAGGGGGAAAAGGGGAAGAGAAAGAAAAAATGGGGAAGAGAGAGAAAAAGTGCACGTGTTGCTTTTTTTTTTTTTGAAAAAGAACATATAATAATAAGTAAATCGATTAAAATTAATATACAAGAAGATTATAAAATATATGTAAAAAAAATTAGTGTCATTTTACCTAACAAAATACACGTCTTGCTTTGTATGGGTCTGCATAACAAAATCCTTGACTTTATTCAATTAAGCAATTTATGGTACACATCTGTAGAGTTGACCTTACTGGTGTTCTGATACTTTATCACCTCTAAAGCTTTCCTTTGTAATTCCTAGGAGTTACGAAAAGGCCAATACAGCAATAGTACAAAACAAAACTGGTATACGACACTCTTCATCTGTCTGAAGGCCAAAATGCACAAAATGCCGCTCTTTCGAGTTCCCCTTATCTACTAATGTTTATGTATGAGATTTCTATACTATCAAAAAGGCCGGTCCTGTGACAGAAACAAATAAAGTGCTACAGAAAACAGTGCCACAAGCACTGCCGTGAAAACATGCTTGAAGTTGAGAATCCCAGCATCTACTCTCCTTATGTTATCCATATCTGATACGGTGTCGGCAGCCGCCTCTCTGCTCTTGGCGGCAGGTGCATCTTTCCGTCTCCTCTCAAACTGCAAGAGATTAAAGGGATGAAAAAAGGAAAATTTAAGAGCTTTTTCCATCTCAGCGAAGAAATGACATGGGAGTATTAAAAAGACTGTTGCCCCCAATCATATAACCAAAATCCTGCATCCAGGAATCTTATTTCCTTTGATTCTTCTGATTAAACCCAACTTTTAAGGATATCTTTTCTGCTTCTGATAACAAATATGCAAACCAACTTAGTCATATATGATTTCCAGTACCTACCTCAGAGCCAGTAGTTGACACATGGGTGACTTCACTCTCCGGAAAAATGGGTCCTTTCTCATTTCCTCTGCTATGATAGTCTGCATATACAGAGGTAGCCTTCTTTGGTTGCTGCAACCTCACTACCAAAGTTTTATTCTCAAGTGCTAAGGATGATATCTACAAATGTCACATAAAGATTCAAAAATTTTAGTTGAGCTACTTCCATAAAAAGAGAACAAAAAAAAAGTATTGATCTCCTATTCCTGTTCCACTACAATATACATGTCTCATGTGCATATCAGAGTCGTGCATATAGACATGAGTGGACGCATCCGTGCATACAATGTAAAGTTTCCCAAAACTTTCACAACTCAAAGGAACGGATTCTCAACAGCATAGCAATGAATATGAAGACAGCTGTTATTTAAACTCTACTAATGCTGGCGAAGATTCGGAAAATGCTTTTCATGGGAAAATCTGAGGTCACAATCTTTCGATCCCTCCTTGGACTAAATACACAATTTACAAGAAAATTGACAATTAACATTCTGTCAAAAAAAAAAAAGCTGAACTCATTTAACCCCCGGTTTCTGAATTCCAGGATGTGATCACGTTTGGTACACTACAAATATCTAATCTATCTCAAGTTAACATTGTTTGACAAGATCTGAAGGCCTGGCATACACGTGCAAGCACACATAACGACTCAATGTCCTGACCTCCAAACAGTTAGTAAGGCTTCACTAATATTGAGAATGCTAGTAATTGTTAGCTGGCTACTGGCTTTAGACTTAGTCCGTTGCTGGGTAACTAGCTATGAATGTTGAAAAATGAACTTCGAGCAATAAATTCAGGTGACAGGGAAACGCCAAAAATTCATATGTGGATCTGCTAACAACCACATTGGCATGCAAAGCTTGGAAACAAATTATTGAACCTGACAAGCGTACATCAGGTATGTAAAAATCCCCACCTGCTTATGAAGTCGTTCTCTTTCAATAGCCAATTGCATCACCAAATCAGTTATAATCTTAGTACGAAAGCCAATGTCCCTAGCAGTTGCCATTTTTGACTCCTCAGCTTGATTTAAAGATGTTTCCACGCATTCAAGTCTACCCCTCAAGAAACTCAGTTCCCCATTTAGCTCTGCATTAGATTCAGATAACATGATGCACTTTTCCTCAGCACTGTCTGCCCGACTTTCAGCTTTTGACACTTTTAACTTCAAATTCTCAATCAAACTTTCCATATCTTTAATTGTAGAATTTAGCATATTTTGCTTCTCCTGGCTAGCTTCAGTAGATGCCACTGCATGCTGGAGCTTAATATCAGATTCCCTTAACTGCTTCTCCAACAAATCTACCTTCTCAGAAGTACATTTGAGATGACTTAACTCTTTGATCAGTTCCATATTGGTTTCTGTCAATAGTTTACACTCGGTTTCTGCATTCTCTGCCCTGCTTTCGGCTTTAGATAGTCTCGCTTTCAAATCATCAATCATATTTTCCATTTCAGTTAATTGGGATTGTACAACAGGCAGCCGCTCATGATTCTCATCCACAGAGACGTTTGCATTCAACAGCTGAACTTCAGATTCCTTCAGCTGGTTCTCAAGTGAAGAGAGCTTCTCCCTCAGCGTGAAGGCCTCAGAATTGGCAACAATCAGTTTATTTTCAGCTTCTGTCAAGCTGGCTTTCAAGTTGTCAGCCTGTGACACAAGGAATTCATTGAGTTTTGCGCTGCTGCTATCAAACTTTTGCAAAGCATTTTCTTTGGCTTCCAGCTGCTCCATGGATTCGTCAAGTTTTGACCTCAGCTTGCCTTCACGTTGGATGGAACCGTTCAAATTAAACTGAATGGCCTGGAGTTGATTTAGCAGATCTTTTGAAATTCCCATAAAGACCTCAGAAGTATTTTCTGCCTCAAACCATCTTTCACAGACATCCATTGCTTCTTTCTCCGTGAAAAATACTTCTTGCTCCAGAGAGAGTAACCTATGTTTCAGCTCCTCTTCAACTTGTTTTGATTCTGTTAATTTCTTTTCAAGATCAATTTCCGTCGCCAAAGATTTCTCCAGCATCCTCAAAATATGTCTTTGCTGATCAACATTCTGCATGTTAATCATTGCTTTAGTGATTTGGTCATCCTCTACAGGACTTGCTCCTTTCCCTGTCAACATGCATGATGAATTAGAAAGCAAAACTAGATTAGCACACTGGATATAATTTCTTTCTGCCAGCATAAATACACTATGTAACATTAACAGAAACCACAAGAAGTTCATTTTCTGATTATATCATCTGCAAAAACAGAACCTTTCAAAGAATGTATAGCTCTAAAGGTTTACTTTCACCCCCAAACATTTCTACTATTTCACTATTTAATACCCAAAAAAATATGAGGAAAAAAATAGACATACACAGAGAGGAGATTGGAAATAAAGTGATGATGGAGAAATAAGGATGGTGAAATCATGCTCACTACTTGCATATCAAATGTAGTGGCCTAAAAGTATCATAACACACCCATTTTATGAATAGATATATAAGCCAAGAATTTAGCTTCTTAGAAGAAAATATTAATTTCTGTTGCTTACAACCTTCTTTCCCATCAACACAGGACAAAATCCTTTGGAATTTTGCAGCTTGCTCCCTAATTTCTGAAACCTGCTCATGTGACTGCTTCAAGGATTTTTCAGAATCGCGCAATTTTTCTTCCATTTCCACAAAAGTTTCTCCCACTTTGTCATAGGATGATAGCATTTGACCAATTGATGAAATATCTGATTGCAAATATGTCATGAGCTGATCCACTCCCGTCACCTCCGAATCCAAAATCCCAGACAACAGATCAAATTGCAGTGCCCTCTCCGCAGAATCACCTGCCGTGTGTCCTTGCTCCGAAGCAAAAACATCAAAATCGCTTTCCTTGTTTGCCACGTGCATCGTAAGTACATTCAAGTTAATCAACTTCTCGGAAACACGTGCCAAATCTAATTCCACTCTAGTTAGAATTTCGCCTACGATTCTCAACCCTCCATCCATCTGTCCATCGGAAGATATCTCCACAACCAAGTCATTCTTACTTGACTCAGCCTCTGGATCACTGGCATTGATGTCATCAAAAGAAACGCTAGCATCGTGAACAGCATCAGCACCCATGTTAAAGACCTAAAGTTACACGTCTGGCCTCAATTCCTGAATTAACAATGCAGAAACATAAAAAAGGCCAGAAACAAGAGATGATGACATAAAGGAGTAAGGGGTAAAAAGAAGATAACTTTGGAATTTAACAACAAAACACAAACAAAAAAAATATATGAATCTCGATCGCAGACCGCCAAAAAACACCATTTTCCATAACTATACAAAACACCCACGTCATTTTACACATGAGATTTCCCGTGAAGATGAAGAAATTAAAATAAAAATAAAAAAAGCCCAAAAATTTCCATCATCAAACGGAAAAACAATAACAGACCCACCTCCAGTTTGGCAACAGAATCAAACAAAACTGGCAAATTCAAGGAAATTACAAATGAATATTATATTCTCTTTCCCTCTCCAAATCACATTCTTCTGACATTTTCTCGAGAAAACGACAGGAAGTTATAGAAAAAACACGAGAAAAGAACAACGAGCGTACTCTTTGTCTGGCCCAGATCAGATGCAACCTGAAGAGAAGAGAAGAGAAGAGAATAGAAGAGGGACCAAAAAATAAACAAACAAAGAAAACAGAGCAGAACTCCTGTTAATGTCTGTTTCCTGTCTCAAAATAAAAAAAGTAAAAAAACAAAGCTTGGGTTAAAAAACGCCAGTTGAAAAGGTTAAAGTACAGACAAGTAAATTTGAAACAAAAAAAAAAAAAAAACATCCCTACTTGAGAGATCGAGATTGCGTCTTATTAATATATATAACCTCTTTTCAAAAATTTAATTTAATTTAATTATTTATATTAATAAAAAATTGTGAAAAAAATAATAAAAAAATAAATAATAATTTATTAGAAAAAAAATTATAAAAAAATTAAATTATTTGAATTGAGAAAAAAATATAAAAAAATTATAAAAAAATAAAATATAATGATTATATTTTATTTTTAAATGATTTTCTTTATTTATGAAAATCACGCAAACCAAGCATTAGCGTCATGAGAATGATGTTATTATAAAGCATTATTTTTATTTTTTTATTTTTTATAAATTATTAATTAAATATTATTATGCAATCACGTAACGTATGAAATACATAAAAAAAATATAATTAATTTAATAATTTATATGTTTTCATTTTTCTTAAATTTAATACATTTACATTATCAACAGTTTAAGTATATACGTGTCAATTTTGTGCTTACCGCAATAACAAACATAATTCTTTTTTAATTAAATTAACCGAACCACGTGCGCTTTAGAAGATATGACAGGTGTGATTTATACTGTGTTTGGATAAAATTCTTGAGGGAGAGGAAAGTGAAGGAGAGGAAAGTGGAGGAGAGGATCATTAGAGGAAAAGAATATTTTCTATCCTCTCTTGTGTTTGGAAAGAGGTGATGAGAGGGAGGAAAATTATAAATTCTTTTGTTTGGGAAATGGTGAAAAGTGAGGGAGAAGAATATAAAATATGTTAAAATAACAATTTTATCCTTCATAATAAATTCTATTAAGATATTTTGTTTAGGTAAAATTGTAATTTTTAAATTATGTAAGGGTAATTGAGTCATTTAATAAATTTAGTATGAGAACTAACAACTTTCCTCCCATTTTTGGGAGGATTGGTTTTGGTGGGGTAGGGAGGATTAGAGGAATTAGAAACTTTCCTCTCCCCCACTTTTCAAACATTTTCCAAACACAACAATTTACCTTAATTCTCTCACTTTCCTCTCCCTCTCCCCACTTTCCCCCCTCCCAAACACAGCATTAGTGTTCATACGTGTCATTTTGCTACCGACCATTTTGGTGGCAAAATTGTAATTGTCTGTTGACTTTGGGCCATAGGCCCTTTTCCCGAGCTCAATACATATACAAGATTAACGAGCTTGGCCCAAATCGCCGGTCGAATTCCAAGAGGGTTTGGATTTCAAGATTATTTGAGAAAATCTTAAACATCCTATTTAATACAGGATATGATATTTTTTAATCTTTAATTTTTATATTTTTTATATATAAATTTTAAAATTTTTTGATATTTTATTTAAATTCTAAATTTTTTAATTTCTTATCATATCAGTCTTTTCGTTTACAAAAAGTAGTCAATCCGTTAATAAATGAGTTTAACTTGATGAAAATTATTAAAAAAATGTCAAATACGCAACTTAAAAAAAAATTTCATCAATAAATATGCACATTAAATATTTTTTTAATTAAAAAATAATCGAATTAAGTATGTAAAATACATACTTTTTGATAAAAAAAAATTTAATTAATGTATTTAACCTCTTTTCAAATAATTTTTATAAGGTTAAAATCAATTTTTTAATAAACTGATCACTTTTTGTTAACGGATTGATTGATTTAGTAAAAAATCGAAAAGTTTAGAATTCAAATAAAATATCAAAAAAATTTAAGATTCATGTGTAAAAAAAAAAAAGTAAATATTTAAGACTAAAAAGTATTATATCGCTATTTAATACTTCTGCCCGCAGCTCCTTGTTATCTGCCTTAAGAAAAATGTCCTGCAACATTTGAACAGCATCAAGGTCCTTAACTTTATTATTGTCCTTCTCCCAATTCTCATCAGCAAGCCGATCTAAAGATGATGCACGGCTTCTGCAGTGGCCACCAGCCTTGACATGAGAAGATTTGGAACATTTTCCTCCAGAAGATCCTGTAGATTCAGTTGGGCCCGTTTGGGCTGGATTAACAAGGACGTCAAGCAGCCTAGACAATGCAGGTGATAAATGCTGAACAGAGGGATTCTCGTTCCCAGTAATATCTCGTCTCCCAACGTCATTTGTCAACAGAGAACCATCCGAAGCACAGACTTGGTCAAGAGAAGCCTCAGAATATATAGACAGAGAGGCCTCCTTTTCTGGCACAGGGGACAGAACCAGTGCAAATTGTACAGAAATTGACGACCATGGGCATTATTTATAGGGTCATATTACATATGTTACTTGATCACAAAAATTGGTAAAAAAAATTTTAGAATGTAATTGATTAAATTTATTATATAAATATCTTAATTATAAGTGTAATTAAATAAAAAAATAAAAAAAATCTAATAAATTATAATTCTAAAAAATCTTCCGATAATTTATTTTCTGCCGTACAATTTTCCCCTTATTTAGATCCCCCCTCAGCCTGACACCACTGGCCTCACATCTATAGGACAGCTCAATTTATTATCTTTATTTTTTATGGGAACTTATAAATCAATTTAAATCGCAATGACATTTATACAAAATAAGTGGTGCTTGCTAATTTATCAATTTATTAATTTAGGGGTATTTGTTAATTTTATTTTTTTAAGTGATTAAAATTTATTGATGATATAATACCATATAATTTATTTTTTTTATTTTTTTATTTTAAGTAAATTGTATTCATTATGTAATACAATATTATCAATAAATTATATTCATTAATAAATAAAAATTAAATTAAAAATCCCCTAATTTGGGTCTGCCCGTCGTTGACAGAAAAGGAGAAAGCGCATATGACTTACAATTGGCAACGACTCAAACACCTGTTTTTTTTTTTTTTTTTAAGAATTTCGATTTTTCTTTCAACTATTCATAACGGGTAAGGTATGGTTCTTGAATGCTTAAATAGAATTTTCATCGATATATATACATCTCGTATATGTATTTCATTTCATGTATGGTAATTGGTTTGTTATACGTAATGTTTGTATTATTTATTTGTAAAAAAATTGTAAATAAGAATAGTATTAACCTTAATGTTGTGTTTGGTTTCCCATTAGAAAAGAAAAAGAAAAGAAAATTGATAAATACAATGCACTTTTACATGTTTGGAAACGTTGGAAAAGTATTAGAAAAGTAAACAAGGTGCTGCTGTCGAATATATAATGACCAAAATAGTTGTAATATATCATTTTTGTTATAAGAATGTTTTTGTAATTTAATTATTCAATTATTTATAAAGATATTTTTATAATTTTACTATACATTTTTCTTTCTCATTATTTTTCATACAATCTAAATATAAAATTTTAGTTTATCATCATTTTCTCACAATTTTTTTTTTACAATTTTCTTTCTCACAACTTTTTTTCTCACTAAAATCTCATAATTCAAACAAACTGTAAAGCTCCTGTTATTTGTTTACTTGTTCTGATGTCCTCTCATCCAAGTTTGTGGCTTGTGGCCCTTGTATAATGGCACAGAAGACTTCCTATCAAAAAAAAAAAAAACCTTATAGATATATAGGTGATGATATATATAAATCGAAACTGAATTTTAAATTATTGACGTTCTCATTTAATCTCTTTTTTAGAGAGAATTCATCACTCGAGTACTAGTGAGTCTGACTATGACTCTGTCATAACAGAACACAGCAATTATTAATTGTAGAATCCAACAACTGACTTACCAATTCATTGATCCCAATTGGGCAAAGAAACTCATATATTATAATATGAGGGACAAATTTGAGTACAAAAATTAGAACATAAATTAATTATATAAAATATATATTAAATCATTATTCAAACTATTATTTTAAATAATATATGTGATTATTATCCACACTAATATGAATGATCATGATATTTCATTAACTATTGGGCTCGTGGATCCATCTCCTCTTTACTGTGCCCAACCCATAATTCACATGGGACAAACAAGAAATAAAACAAAATGAACTTATTGGTGTTGTCCAACTAATTATTAGATGGTGCTTCATTTTCTTTATATATGTATATGTCAATTATGAAACTCTTAAAAATAAAAAAAAAATGTAAATGCGCTAATGAAATTACCCCACATGAGCCCCATGGCCCCCTATATATCGATTATGACACTCCTCAAAAAAAAAAAAAAAAAAAAAAAAAAACGGTGCAAATGCGTGAATGGAGATTCGGCCACATGAGCCCTATTGGCCCCTATCCGGCCAGTTTGGACAATTCGTTTTAGCTTTGGCTTCCAATAAAGTAATCTTTAAATTTTTTTTATCTATTAAAAAAATTATTAAGTCATAAAATATATAATAAAAATAAATTTCTCCTCTCATAAACTATTCTCTTCCCATTCTAAAATTTAAACCTAAAATTTTTAAAATAAAAATCTTAATCTCTAACTAATAAAATATTTTTTAAAAGACAATTTTAAATTATGATTCTCCGGCCCCCTAATGTAAACTTGAACGTAACCCACCAACAAGTTGTCTGGCGAAGATTCTTGTTTCATTACATGTCACCATTTACTTACAGCTGCTGCAATTAGAGCCACATGTTTATTATAAGATAATAATGTGATTAGTAAGTTTTAATCCACATGCGACAAACAAGAAATAAATAAATAAAAAAAAGTTGTGAATATGTAAACGAAGATTCACCCGCACGAGCCCTGCTGCCCCCTATCAAACCATTTTGTACATTTGGTTTTTAGCTTTGGCTTCAAATAAACTAAGCTCTAGATTATGACTCCACAGCCCCTAATACTTTAAAGGAAACCCACCAATAACTTGACTTTTGTAGATTATTGTTTCATTGCGTATCATAATTTGGATACAGGCGTTGCAACCAGAGCCACATGTATGTTTAATATAGGATAGTAATGTGATTAGCAAGTTTAATATTTCTTTATTGTCCTTGTAGTGATGTTGATTAATGCCTAACCCATGGTAAACAAACAACCAATTGTGGGGGGTGGATCCGACCTTCGTTTTGTTAGATCAATCTTAGGAATATATCGCATATAAATTCTACAAAATTCATGCGCAAAAAATTCACATTCCAAGATGAGAATTTTGGACGCAAGCCACAAAATGTAAGCCCCAAGAAGGAAATGACTAAGAAGTAAGCAGCAATTTTTTTTAATAGTAATAAAATAATAATAAAATAATATATATTATTGAATAATTTAGATGCCATTGAACAAATAAATATTAAATAATTTATTTTTTTAAAAAAATATATTATTAAATATTATTAAATAAATTACATAAATATTTTATTATTATTTAAAATTAAATTAAATAATAAAATTTAAGAAATATAAAGAAAAACAATAATAGACATCAGTGGCAATATGCCAAAACATGATGTTATGTTGTGTATTGTCGCGTTGTACGTGTATAATCGAAACAAAAAACCCACCGCACCAGCTTCGTCCCCTTTGAGACCTGGGCCCAGCTGATAGCTGAAGTGCCGGAAACGCAAAGGACAAAACATGAATTGAAATGGACCAATTGGGGCCGCGGAGCGGGGAGCAATTTGCCTCGCATACTATTATTTGCGCTTGAAACTTTAAGAGTATAATCGATACATAGTCATTTGAATAATTTAATTATAAAAAATATATATTTAATTTAATAATAAATAAATAAATTATTAAATATAATTAAATTAATTATATATTTTATTAAAATTATTTATATAATGTTACTCTTACTCATTAAATAATTGCCTTTTTTGAAAGGCGATCTTTCAATTGGAATGGAAGGCGTACATAAATGAAGAGGTCATCAAGTTAAAGTCGAAAAAGCCGCTAATTTTTTTTTTTAACCAAAGCATATATTAATGAAAATAATCAGAAGATAGCAGACATAAAAGAGTGTTAAGAGGGTTGCAAATCTAGTTTGAAGGACAGAAATCCTCCCTAGACTGTCTTACAACTCAGTTAGCAGAAGTTTTAGCACTCTTACGTATATAATAAAAAGTATAATGAATAATAGTAGACTTAAGAAATTTGACGTCATGCAAAATTGAGGCTACATCCTATGGCCAGCCATTTTTATCTTGTTGCAGGAGGTTGTAGAGAAGTTGACTATCCATCTCAATAATGCTATTAGAGGGCTTCAAATTTACAATAAAAAAGCCGCTAATTTTGAAAAGACAAGACTCATTCTCACGCATAAATTGGTTGTAATAGAATATTAGTCCCCTTTTTTTTCCTTCCTTTTGCTTTTAAAAATTTGGGGATTTCATACCCAGTACCCACGAAGGGAACATAGGCCAACAAATCAAAATAAATAAATAAATAAATAAAAGACAACATAGGCCTCCTTTACATTTTTTGAAAAAAAAATAAATGGACTTTTAACTTGAAATAACTATTATGGATATTCATCAACTATCAAAATTAAAGCATTGAATCTAAAAATTTAATTATACTAAATTAACATTTAAAATTAAATATTTTTGATTAATTAATGTATATTAAAATAACATTTCAGTTCTTAACCAAATATTTTTAAAATATAAAATAAAAATTAATTTATAACAGTTTAATTAATTAATTATAAAATTTAATTCAGCTAACTAAAATTACAGTGTGAATTTTTTTTTTCCAATTTGTTAAAACCCCTTAGAACTATATCTTTTGTTAAACGTGTGTGACACGTGGATTGTAAGCGGCACGTCATCAAATCGTTATTTCAGGACATTGTTTTTTCAGACCCCCAATTATTGATTTTCAATTTCCTTTTTTTTTTTTAATTATTGTGATGGATACGTTTAGCTCGTTAACATTACATCACAATAGTTAATTGTAATTGATGGAGTTAAACTTACATTTCGTAGTCTAGTATTAGATTTACTGTAACTAGTCAGAGGTTTAGTATTATTAAGATAAAACATAATGTTCTTTAGTGAAATTATTGAAGCATAACTCTATCCTCTCATTTTACTTGGACAAAAAAAAAGAAAAATTATTATTTTTTGATTTCATAAGCCTTTCTTTTCTATGATTTCATAAGCTAATTATTATTTTGTTTTGCTAATTAATAAATGCCGGCTTACGTACTTCATTTTTTTGAATAAAAATAAGCAGATACATCGCGTCCTCTTTTTCGACGATTCCTCTCTTTTCAGGGAAGGCTCCTTTTTTGTTATGACCGGGAATAATTGTGTCATTAGAAATGAAGAATCAATTACGTACATACACACCAACGAACGTTGGTAGGTATGGCGCAAGTTCCCTTCTTCTTAACTAAGGTCTTGGTTTCAAGCCTTATAAATGAAAAGAATGTTCGTTGGGCGGGGTGAACCCCAGTTCGTTGGGCTGCTCAGGACCCCGCACCAGATTAGTCAGAATTTGACCCAATTGGACCTTCTAGATACCGGAGAGTCAAGGACCCAAAAAAAATTACGTACATATACAACAAAATATTTATAAAGGGTCATTAAAGACAAATTATGGTTTCTTATATTAACTTTTTTTCAAAATTTATTATTAAATTTTTAACGAGCATTAAATGCTTATATAACCTAAACTATTTAGTTCATTGAAACCATCGGAATTAATATAACATGGTTTCAATAATTTTAATTACTCCTTTTAATTTAGGACCCCTTTATAAATAATATTTCTACAAGCATATTTGAAGGCGTCCATTTGAAAAAGGCAAATGTGGATTATTTTAATTTTAATTTATAAATTTGATAACTTATTTAATTGCTATGAATTTTTTCTTGGCTATAAAAAAAGGGGCGTTCATGGGAAGAATCATTTTGTCTGGTGACCAGAGACAAAGTGACAAACAAACAAATACCATTCTACCTACCATTTCTTTTTTTTGATCTATTATTATTATTATTTTTTATGTTTCATCCGATCATTTCATCTCACGTCATATAATTATAATTGCAACAAAGGAGATCGAAATGGAAAATATATATGGCTACATTTAAGAAGGCATGTAATAAATATGTAATAATTTAAATTATTAAATTATAAAAAATATATTAAATTTTAAAAATAAATAAAATATTAATATTATTAAATTATTTATATATTTTTACACGTTTATTTACATGTATTTGCATAATAGGTGTCGACCAAAAGTATGACACGGACGTCTATGGTTGTCATTGCTTCTGTCAGCAATCAAAGGCTTTTTCTTGTTGAGTCTCGACACAAGCCATACTCTTTTAATGGTTCCTCTTTTTTCTTTTTTTTTTTTTGATCAAATCTTTTAATGGTTAACAATTACGTGGCACACCTGTTTTTAACCGACATGTGAGATGTCATTTTTTTTTTCATTTTTCTTGAAAAGAAAACTTTTTTTTTCGTCGTGAACAATCAGAAGTACACCCCTTTTTTTTTTTTGCACGCCGAGTAAATTGGAATAATTAATTTTACAATATAAAATTTTATTTGTCTATAAAAAATATAGTAAAAATCCATTATATATGTGTACTTTGGAAAAGAGGAGTAAACAGATTTTTAAGTTTTATTTCAATTTAAAAAATTATTACACAACTAAATTTTTATTTTTATAATTAATACTAAGATTCTCTTAATCTAATGACTCGTTGCCTTAGTACTTAGGTCCAGTTAATATAACCCATGTTATCTTAATACTCACGTTGTCTTTGTCTTAATATAATTAACATAATAAGAAACCATGCCATTTCAACAGAAGAAAATCTAACCCTTGGTGGATTTGAAAAACAATCCAACTGTAAATCCATAGCGATTAGGGATAAATCCCAAAAGGTGGGTGCAATCATAATTGATAATTCACGTCCTTTTTGATCCCAAAACTCACATTCCCAAGCACTTTCTTGTATATATATTCATACACCTCACAGAAAAGTCTTTCACGCCTACATAGATTTTGTATAGGTTGTTTGCGTGTGGCTCTCTCTTTCTTTCCTGGTTTCTTACCTTTTAAAAATCAGAGTTCCGGGCAGGAACTGAGAGGGCTCTAAAATCTCATTCTTTATCTCATATTCTTGACTTTTCTTTGATTCTGGGCTATTGGGTTTTGTAAAGTTTTGATCTTTTGAAGTTCACGCTTGATTTCATCCTTCTGGGTCTTCAATAATTGTGATTTTGTCGCTGTGAATTGATTCTTTTGGTGGTTGTATTGATCTGCGTTTCGTAGCAGAGGTAATTGATATTTGTGTTTGGCTTTGTTCTTTGTTTTTCTTCAAAGATTGCAGCTTTAGTTCATGATCATTGGATATCAGTTGTCTATGTTGAATACTTAATAGTTATTGGGACTTTATGATTTGGGTTCTTTTTTATTCATTTAGCAATCTTTGTGCTGCTATTTGCAAGATGTTTTTCTCTTGTCTTGTCTGTCAGGACCGAGATCTTTGATAAGTCACAGATTTTGACTAAATGAGATGGCAATTTTTTTTTTTGCCTTTTCCTTCTCTTGGAACTGGATTCCATTTCACAGATTTTGAAACTAATTTGAGGTTTCTATGCAACACAGGTAATTTTTTTTAGGCAAGACTAGGGAGATTAGCTTCTTCGCTGTTTTGGTGTGGAGTTCTAAATCTATACTTGAAGGACTTCACAACGTATTAAAAAGATGACTATTGGAAATATTACTTCCAAAAAGGAGAGGAAATCAAAGAGGACCAAGCATGTTGATGACAAATCTCCCTTGCTTCCCAGCAGGCAAGAGGATGCTGGCTTTGATGAGTTTAATGGAGCTTCGTTTAATGGGGCAGTGTTCAATTTGTCAACAACAGTTATCGGTGCTGGGATTATGGCACTGCCTGCCACCATGAAGGTGTTAGGTCTTGTTCTTGGAGTTGCCTTGATAATCTTCATGGCCTTCTTGACAGAGGCTTCAATCGAGATGTTGCTGAGGTTTAGCAGGGCTGGCAAGAATGCTTCTTATGGTGGACTCATGGGGGATGCCTTTGGAAAGTATGGCAGGATTCTGTTGCAAGTTGCTGTTTTGATCAACAACATTGGTGTACTTATTGTATATATGATTATTATTGGTATGATTCCGTTCTACTTAGTATGTGATCTTAAATCATCTGCTACATATGCATATTAGATTATCTGGCTGTTTGTTGTTGTGAACTATGTTAACTTCTTTGTGACTTTTATATCTCATTAGTAAAAATTGTACTTAATGTCATGGTTTCTTCATGGGTTTTCTGGTCGCATGTTTGAAGGTGATGTGCTGTCTGGAACATCTTCTAGTGGAATTCACCATGCGGGCGTGCTTGAAGGGTGGTTTGGAGAACACTGGTGGAATGGGCGTGCCTTTGTTCTTCTCATCACAACACTTGCTATTTTTTGTCCTCTGGCTTGCCTCAAGCGTATTGGTTAGCACCACGTTACATTTGGAAAGAATTTAAGTGTTTAGTTGTTTCTTGTTTCCTTATATTTGAGTGAGCTAATTAATCAAGTAGATCCTCAAAACAATTTAGGATCTGTAGTTATTGGTGAATTTTTGCTGCTTCTGGCAGTATGCTGTTGTGTCCTAATGACCTCCCTTAAAAGTAAATTTGTCTTTCTAACAGCTTCAGGAGTATAAATTACCAAACAGATGACAACATGTTCTTCCTTTACTTCAGGAGTCCATGCAACATGGAACATTGAAAAACTATAATTTTCTTTGTATCCTTTAGCTTTGATACTCCTGAACAATTAGCCTTTACCCTTGATAATTCTGAGCTATGGTTAACATCAATTCTCTTAACATACTCATAGCACAAGTTGAGGAGTGTTGCTGCTATGAATTTGAATCTCCTCTTTTACTTGTGGACTGTCAAACAATATCCTTGATGGCAACATGACCATCACATTAACTACTCGTTACTCCCACTAGCCTTTTCATGTTTGATTCTCTAACATTGACATTGATTCTCCCTTTTGATTTATGCAGATTCTTTGAGATACACATCTGCCTTATCAGTTGCCCTAGCAGTTGTGTTTCTTGTTATCACCATAGGAATCACAATTATAAAGCTGATAAATGGAAGTATCATGATGCCCAGATTGCTACCTGATGTTACAGATTTGACATCATTCTGGAAACTCTTTACAGTTGTGCCAGTTCTTGTCACTGCATACATCTGCCATTACAATGGTATGAAGTGTTTTATCATTTGATTATGATGGGTTTGCTAACCTGATTTCTTTTCTTCCTGTTAAATTAGCATTTAATGAAAGAACTGGAATTTCCCATCGATAATTTTTTTTTATTTTGGCTAGCATTAGAAATCAAATGCTTGAATTCCTTCCGCAGAAGAAAAGAGAAACACTGATTCTAACCGTACTGAAAATAATAAAAGAAAACACTGATATGCGCTCAACAATAAGCACCGTATGTTCTTTTGCATCTTCAGAACAACATTCGACCTAGTTGTGTTTTAATTTTCTCATTTGATTTGAACAATATTTTTCCAAACTGTTTAATCTTGCATAATAGGTTCCTTGGCAATTCAAACTTTGTTAGCTATTTGAACTTTCAGTAGTTGCACATAACTCTGGTCAAATTGACTTTGCGAGTATATTAAAAGGTTTCATAGTTTAACTGCCTTCTGCTTGGCTTGGGGATTCTATGACCCAACTTCTAAATGGGCCAGGGGGATGTAACATTTGAGATAAGAAATCAACGGACAATTGCTGATCATTTGAGAATTATGCTTGCAGTTCACAGCATAGATAATGAACTTGAGGACTCCACTCAAATAAAATCTGTTGTCAGAACAGCACTTGCTTTATGCTCAAGTGTGTATATATTGACAAGCATCTTTGGGTTCCTTCTATTCGGTGATGCAACTCTTGATGATGTGCTTGCCAACTTTGATACTGACCTTGGCATTCCTTATGGTTCCTTGCTTAACGACACTGTTCGTATTAGTTATGCTGCTCATCTCATGCTTGTATTTCCAATCGTCTTTTATCCATTGAGACTCAACTTGGATGGCCTCCTTTTCCCTTCATCGCGGCCTTTGAATCAGACAAATGGGAGGTTTGCATTGATCACAATTGGACTCATCACTTTGATCTTTTTGGGTGCAAATTTCATTCCAAGCATATGGGATGCTTTCCAATTTACTGGAGCAACTGCTGCAGTTTGCCTGGGATTCATTTTTCCCGCTTCCATTACTCTTAGGTGAGTTTATACTTGAAATTAGCAACTGAGGTTTTAGCATGCTCTGTTCTTGATTTGTCAATTTTTTTGCAGTTTCAATGTTGTAGCTTGCAAAAACACTTTTAAGCTTAGTGTGGATAGTTATATTAGATGAGCTGACGCTGACCAAAGCTTGTGTTCTTCCAACTTGTGAAAGAAACATAGGTCTTAGCTTACACTAACTAATATTAGCTAACTGTAGGGTAGATAATTGTGGACTTCCTATGAGGCTGCAAAAGACTGCCCTCAGCTGTTTAATTATATTCAACGAAATCATGCAATCTCTTGAGCTGACCTATACCCTTTCTTGTTTCATGCTTTGATTGACTACATAGTTGAGTTCTGCTAATCTTTTGCCTTGGCATTTCAGGGACCGTCATCATATAGCAACAAAGAAGGACAGGATTTTATGCGTTTTCATGATTGTCCTTGCTGTGTTCTCAAACGCGGTGGCCATATATAGTGATGCCTATGCGTTGTTCAAAAAGAATCCATCTCCTCGCGAATGATCTCTCATATTACTCTATGTGAAGTAGGTGAAGGGGTATTGATCATTCTCAAAGATGAGACCTAGTGGCAGGACCATAGTCCTCTAGGAAGCTGTAACAAGTTCAATAAGATGAAAACTCGGATCAATGCAATGTATAAACTTGGTGTGCTAAAAAATCGTGGAGGTCCAGATCCTGATGGACCTCCCACCATGTGTACTGGTTTGTTATTTTGTGGATTATAATGAAACTGTAAAAACAAAGTTACAGAACGTGCATGTTCTGAATATTGAGTCATTTCTCCGCTGATGTTCCTGGCTAACTGCTTGATAATCAGCCTTTTTTGTTAACCAAATGGAATGAAGCATGCAAGAGATGCCAGGCTGTTGCCTCCACTCAATCAGTGATAGAGTGATCATATATAAGTGGGTTGCAATTTGAATGTCTAAATAGGTGGGTTCGGCGGTTAAGGTCTTGGCTCTTAAGAGTTGAAATTTTTTACGACAGTGACACAATTATTATCATATTGTTTGGGACTCGGCCAGGTAGCCTTCAGTTTGGTGTATCGAAGAAAATACTGAAAATATTTTTTTAATTTTCTATAAAATTAAAATTTATGTTTAAATAAATATTATTTTTAAATGTAAAATATAAATTTATATGTAATTTACTAACAAAAATTTTTATTATTTTTTATTAAATTCAGCATATTTAATACATTTATATTCTTTTTTTTTTAGTTTTTCTAAATTTAATTCAACTGGTTGGAGAAAATGGGACAGTTAAGAAAGTAGAGCGTTCAAACTTTAATCTCACACTGTCAATACTGTTTAAATTAAAAATTTACTACTGTTTGAATTAAAAATTCACGGTATACACTTATATTCAATACTTATAGAAAAGGTTTCGACCCCGAGAGCGGACTACTAACTAACGCTCTTTACTGAGTGGGTCGCACTGGTGATCAAAGACCATCGGGCTACTAAACCAACGTTCTTAATAATGTGAATAAAGCCAGGGTGTCGTTTGACCGTGTCTGTGTCAACTGAGCTGCCTAAACTGGTTTGCAATTCAAAGCGTCTACATTCGTTGAACCAATCATCCCCTCCATCAAGACAAGCAGTTCCTTCACTTGAATTTTAAGTGAAACGCAACAAAACAACCAACTTGTTCCACATTTGTGTTCTCGTCTTAGTTCTTACAGCAACATGACGATAAAAATTGTGCAACACATATCAGGCAAAAGCAAGGAAGTTAATGGGAGAGCCCCTTTGTTACAAAAACATCAAGATGAAGAGGTTGGGTATGATGAAGTTCAGAAAGGCTCGTTTTATGGGTCCGTTTTCAATCTGTCCTGCACGATTGTTGGCTCTGGAATCATGAGCCTGCCAGCAACCTTGAAGATTCTTGGGGTGGTTCCTGGTGTTGCTTTGATCGTGATTGCTGCATTGTTGGCAGAGGCATCAATTGAAATGCTATTGAGATTTAGCAAGCCAAACTCGTGTTTCTCTTATGCTGACGTTATGGGACAAGCCTTTGGAACCACTGGCAGAATCTTGGTCCAGGCCAGTGTTGTTGTAAACAACATTGGTGGGCTTATAGTGTACATGATCATAATCGGTGTAACTTCAAGATCTTCCCTTTTTTTTTCTCTCTCTTTTTTGATTCTTATTTCAATCTTGGAACACCCTTTAGCGATAGCTGAGCAAAGTATATTTTTAACTCCTTAACTAACTCAGATCGCTTTGATTCGCATGTTCCACAGAGGATGTGCTTTCTGGATCAAATTCCAGTGGCTTTCACCATGCGGGTGTATTAGAGGGGTGGTTTGGTGAACAATGGTGGACTGGACGTGCCTTTGTTCTTGTTGTTCTAACTCTATTCGTACTTGTTCCATTGATATCCTTTAAGCGAATCGGTTAGCTGTTTTCTTCCAATGAAATGGCTATTTGTGGATGTTTTAGTATTTGATGAGAAAAATCATCATCCAAGGTACTGGACTCAACTTAGATGGAGGTACTGGGTTGAGGATGATTAAGGAGGATCCCATAATCGTGCCTTGTCTTACAGGTGTTGGACTTCAATTGGTCATCCTCAACCTCAACCTGATACCTCATTTGAGCTGAGCCCGGTATTCATCGATGATGGTTTACTCATCAGTATTGATTTAGTGATAAACCAGCTTCATTCATTATCATGACCTTGTTGCTGCAGATTCGTTGAAATTCACATCCGGTTTGTCGATTGGACTGGCAATTCTTTTTCTTCTTCTTGTCATCGAGATTACCATTTACAGGTTGGTCCTGGGAAGGATTGAGCCGCCAAGATGGTTTCCTCAGATAGCAGATGCAGCATCTTTCTGCAAACTCTTTACTACAGTTCCTGTTGTTGTCTTTGCTTATATTTGTCACCATAATGGTATGTAAGCAAATATTTGCTTTTATAGGAAATACATTTTTTGCACTGTGTTTTTCTAATTAATGCATATCATTTTATTAATTTGTATATCATTTTATCAATTTGTATAGGCAAATCGCATTGCTGTGGCACTTTTTATGTGTTATTGCTGACTACATATAGCATTTCTATTTCCTCAAACAAATAGAGACCAAGGACTACTGTGGTTCTAAAGTTTATGTTTTTGGCCTTTTTTGGGTAAATTTTGGCCCTCATTGTACAGGAATGTTCAGTAAGAAAAGCCATTTCACTTGAACTTTGCCTATTTTATCTATCAGTGAAGGAGTTTGTGACTTAATACTGTTGTGCCCTGCCCTTGTAGTGGAAAGCAACCCACATGTTCAATTGTTATTCGGCATGAAGTTTATAGAATACTGCATCAATGAAGTTGACATCATTTTCATTGTCTTAAGATTTCAATTTTCTGAAACTAAGGATGCCATTTTGCAGTTCATACAATTGAAAGTGAACTTGATGATTCCCGAGAGATGCAAGCAGTTGTGCAAACTTCTCTAGCACTTTGCACCATTGTGTATATAATGACAGGCTTATTTGGGTACCTTCTGTTTGGTGACTCTACTCTGCCTGACATGCTATCTAACTTTGACACCAACCTTGGCATCCCATACAACTCCATTATCAACGACATTGCGCGAATAAGCTATGCAGGTCATATCATACTTGTGTTTCCTGTCATTTTCTGTCCGATGCGTCTGAATTTGGATGGCCTCCTTTTTCCCTCGGCCTGTCCTTTGGCTATGGACAACCTGCGGTTTGCAATGGTCAGTTTGGGGCTCATTGTCCCAGTTCTGTTGGGTGCTATATTCATTCCCAGCATATGGATTGCTTTTGAGTTCGCTGGAGCAACTGTAGGAGTCTTAATAGCATTCATTTTTCCTGCTTCCATTGCTCTCAAGTAAGTCCACCCATGATCCGTCCTTAGATCTTTTTCCATACTCCAATCTCAAATTTGTGATCTATTTCAATTTTTTTTTGGGTTCGTGAAAGGCTCAACGAACGAATAATGGATGGCGAACTGCACAACATGAATAATTCTTATTTTCCTCGCTAGAATTTAAAACTGATTTTTCCAACAAAAATGTTGCCTGTCAAACAAATAACTCTTAATATTTCCAATTTTTGTTTATTTTTGAATGACAATTTCACGCTTTGGTTGGTTTTCTCTAGGGACACTCATGGCATAGCAACAAGGAAGGACAAGTTTATATCTGTGATCATGGTTATACTCGCAGTGTTCTCAAACATTGTTGCTATTTACAGCAATGCGCACTCCTTATTGACTTAGTAGGCACAAGGCAATATTTGTCTAATTTTTATGCAGACTCTATTGTTTTTAATTTTTAGTCTACATGTATGTTTAAACTATAGTAATTTACTTGGTTTTCCATTTTTATTAAAGGACACCAAGAATTTTTTTTTTTTTGGTTCCTAATAAGGTTGTTTAAGATAAACATGGAAATTTACTCTTTTTAGTTGAAGAGCGTAATTTTTTTTTCCCAAAAAAAGGCATGACACAACGTATGGAGATTTTATTTATAAAATTCTGTGAAAAGGTTGATTCTGAAATGTTTTCATTAATTTAGACATTTATGATATGGCTGATAAATAATTAGTGATGATGATGAGTTAATTTTCTTTTCTTTTTAATATATTTAATATATTTCATAATATCAATTCAGAATGAATATTATTATTCTAAAAATTAGATCGGATGACGTATTGATCTCATTTTAAAAATTTTACAAAACAACAATCAACCCCAACAACCATGTATATAACTGTAATTAACTTATTGAAAATAGGGGAGAAAAAAAAAGAAACAATATTTGTGTATATTATGTTCTCAAACTATTTTGTCTCTTTATTGGTTACATGAGGCATGAGCAATTGATGGCATGAGCAATTGATATATTTTAGAATTATTAGAATTTAATATTTTTAATTGATTAAATAACTTTCCTCCAAAGAGAAATTTACTTTCAAAGACTAATTAAAAAATATGAATATACACACAATTTATATATAATAATATTAAATAATTTTTTTATTTATAAATTTAAATATATAATAATTTATATTATTTTATACAAATATGTATCTCAATAAAATTGTGTTTTCTGAAATTTTAATTTTTATTGTTAATATGCCACACTTAATGAAATGGGTTCAGTAATCATGAAAAGACTATTCTGCCCTACATCATATCTCCTTCCATCCTCGATCTATACTTCCAGAACGCGCAAAGCTCCGTCCTCCAAGGTCCAACCCACACTCCACCCTGCAAATCCCTAAAGTCCTTCATTCGAAATTCAAATCAAAATCTCTCCTTGACATCCCGCGATTAACATCTTCTCTCTGTTTCAGGCATGAACTTTTTCGCACTATAATATTTTCCGCCGTCAATACAGAGAAATTATCTCAACAAGCTAGTAAGAGCGGCAATGGCGGCCGGGAAGGCGGAGGAAGCGGAGGCCAACGATGAGCTCGCCGACGCGCTCAACGACCTCCTCAGCAGTGTTGCAACCACGGTCAAAGGCGAGCTTCAGGTATTTCTCAAAGTTTTTATTTTCTTTTCTTTGATTTAAATTTTGGCCACTTTGATTCGAGTGCGTCCGTCATTTATTTGAGACGGCTAGGGCACAAATAATCTGTTGGAGCTGTTGGAGAAGATGAATTTGAGAGTGGCGGAGGAGTACAATGGCTTCGGCGACGTCGCTTCGGGGCTGAGGGTTTTCGTGGAGCAGTTAAAGGCGAAGACCGGCGGCTTCGACGATTATGTTCAGCAAATCGAGGCGATTGAGCAGCAGGTGACGGAATTCGAGGCTGTGATTTCTGTGCTTGATCGATACGTTTCCATGGTGGAATCCAAAGTCCAGACTGCCTTTCAACAACAACAACAATCGCATCATCATCACCACCACCATTCTTTGTGATCGCACGGTGTGGCTGTTGTTTGTTTGTTTGTTTTTCCCAATTATAATTCCATAATAATCCTATTTAATTTTGGTTTGTAATTTTCTTTTTCTGTTTTTTTGTACCTAATCTATTGAAAAGAAAATTAATATTATTCTTTCGAGTAAAAACTATAAAAAAAACAAAATCGAATGATTACACTATCCGTAGCATCCGGTAAATATAAGTTTAGGATTTTTTTTAACAATTAAAAAATTATTTTACGAACATAAAAATTACTAAATTTTTGAGTTAAAACTTAACTTTTATTATTTTAGAATTTTCATTTAATTTCTTTTAAAGAGAAGATTTATTACTAGAATATTGTTAAGACTCAAACGAATTTTTTTAAATTCAATTATCATATTAACAAATTTAATTTAAAATTTAATAGTACACTCAAGTTTTTATCACTTAAGTGACCACTTAATTTTAAATGGTAGAAGAAAACGTGAGAACTTAAATTTAGATTACTAATAAAAAAATATGTTAAAATATCATTAAATTACTGCTTTTATTTGCTAATATGAATTTAGTTTAACTGCACCTTCTGAGTGTACTGGAATTCTCGCAGTCGATAACTTTGGTTTTATCCACTAAATCACAATTATGAAAAATGCAATTGCTCAAAACTTTCAGAAAAACAAAAAAAAAAGAAGTTGGCCCGGTAGCTTCCGAGGGCCCAAAGCCAATAAACGCCGCTAAGTTGGAAGTTCCCTTCCTGAGCGCCCCGTTTCGCCGCCTCCGCTCGCGCATCTGTTAAAAATTAAACACTCTTCTGGTTGGTTCTGTGCAGAGCAGGAAAGATGACCACCACCATGGGGCCACCACCGCCGAGAAACCCTAACCCCGGCACTGCCACAATCACCACCACCACCGACGAACCGGATACTAAATCCAAACCTGTCGAAGAGCCTCAACTTTCTTCTTCAGCCACCACGACGACCGTCGAAACCCTAATGGGCCCACCTCCTCCCAGCAAAAACCCCAACCCGCCGGAGCCAGAGACTATCCAGTCCTCAGCCGAACAAGTTAATCCTCAATCCGATTCCAGCGCAACGGCCCCCGCTGAAGAAACCGGCAAGCAGCGGTCCTCGGTGCCATACACCATTCCTGAATGGAGTGGGCCCCCTCGCCATCAATACTACCTTGAGATACTCAAAGACGGCGCCATCATCGACCAATTAGACGTGTGAGATTTTCTCTTTGCGACGCAAAAGAATTTCCTACAGTTAACGTAGAGAGTTGATCCATTAAATTGCAGTTGTGATGTTTGTGTCAATTGCTTTTTTTTGGTTTTGTGCAGGTGTGAGAAGGGGGCTTACATGTTTGGACGTGTAGAGCTTTGCGATTTTGTTCTCGAGCACCAAACTATCTCTCGCTTTCACGCCGGTATTTACTTCTTTTCTTTTGTTTCTTTCGTGTAGGGTTATCTTGCTTTAATCTTTCACTTATTGTGCCTTTCTTTCGTTTTTGAGTCACTTCGTCAGCGTGCAAAGCATGTGAATTTGCCTTGTAAATTTGAAATGCAATGCAGTTAGAGCCTTAGAACTTCCAACACATAGAGCCACATTGGTGGCCTTGACTCTTTTAGCTGCTAGATTATTGTGCATATGACCACGTAGAGATTCGCTAGAATAAATTCTTATGGAAATTTTGTTTTATAGATTTTCCCCCTTCTTCGTACTTTGTTTAATCGTTCTTGTCAATATGCCTTCCTTCTTTTTGCTGGTTAAATGCCGCTCTTTGTTTCCCTTTCAAGATCCAGAATATTTTATGTATGAAATCAACAAAAAGCCGTTTTGCTTTCTGTGTCATAACTCATAAGTTCCTTTGATGAACATGTATATCAGGAGCAGAATGCATCCAGAATTCTTCATTTGCTTGGATTTATAGCATAGATTGTTAATTAATGCTTAGGAAGCAGATTCTAACTTCCCTGCACTGATTGAAGTGAGATTTTGTGTAGCATTACTTGTATTTTGTACATGTGCATTTTGCCTGCCAAAATTCATTGGCAAAGTCAGTTGTTTGTTTTTAGTCTTTGACATGTAAGTCACTTTGTTGGTAAAAAGATGTCAGTAAAAGTTTAAATATCTTTAGCAATTTTCTTTTCTTAACTTCATCCAGAGGAATTTTGGTATCATTTAGCTAATTCTTTTTGTTTGCCAGTTCTCCAGTTCAAGCAGAACGGAAATGCTTATCTCTACGACCTTGGCAGCACTCATGGTACTTTTATTAACAAGAATCAGGTATTCCTGTACAAGTTAGTTAATTTGTTTTGCCTTGTTGGCATTTCATTTTTGACTGCATTTGAGGGTCTTATCTATTTCAGTCTTGCCAATGAATTCTGTGATGCATGGTTAGGATTTGATAATTTGAATCAAACAGTGGCCTTGTAGGAACTAAGAGTTGCTGGCTTACATTCCCGCAGGAAAAATGTTGACTTAATGAGAGAAGAGAGCTAGCGATGATTTTTCTTTTGTGACAATTAAGCAGCAAAATGAGAAAAATTCTATTCCTTTTCATTCCGCATCATTTTTAGCAATTTTTTAAATGAACCAACAGGAATTAGGAGAAGGTTGGTCTTTCAAATTATGATTATGCGTCCGTAGCCACTTCATTTTTGTGCCTAGTTACAACTTTGATGAGCAGCAAATGAGTTTCTCTGATGGTGAAGGACTAATATGGGGCTCTGCTGGTTAGATGTTTTAATGGTTTATATCAGTTTCCGTCCTTCCCTCCCCCCAAAAAAGCCAGACAAAAAAACGAAGCAAAGGAGATAAAACAAATAATAGTTTGTTTACTTTCGTCCAGATGGTCATATTCTCTCATTTCAGTTCTATTGTTTCGTGGAAGCAGACAATGTCTATGCCATGATGCTAATTTTTTTTTTTTTTTAACTTGTTTCATCAGGTGGATAAAAGGGTGTATGTGGATTTACATGTTGGTGATGTTATTCGTTTTGGCCAGTTAGTAATTCTTTTTCGATTCATTTATTCTGCACAGCCTTTGTCACTTTGGCTCCCTTAAGCATATGATCTTGTACTACTCCTGTTGGTCCTTTTATCTATTATTCTTGAGCTTGATTGCTAGTCAGTTCTCAGAAATAGATAAAAGGATTCTGAGATGAATTTAGATCATTCATTGCATGGACCTAGGAATTAGCATGCTGGTGCAGAGGATGTTTAGATGGTGGATTTTATATGATTGCTTGGACCTTTTGAGTTTGGAGTGATGGACTGGTGCAGTATTAAAAATATGGGCCATAGGCTCCTCCTGCATCTTGAGGTCTTGACAGCGGTAAGTCCTACCAAAATGCTAAAGGTTTGAATTGCATTGGAATTGGTTTCCATAATTTATCAGCGATATGTCATCGGCTGACTATCATGCTATGTTCAAATTTATGGAATGGTCCTCTTAATTAGACAAGTTATTGGTGTCAAAACATGGACCTAGGTGTACCCACAAGAATTTATTTTTCTAAAGTAATGGCACATGCTATAAGTGTTACACTGCTTTCTGATGTTTATGGTTTCACCGTTACAGTTTCAGATGGTACCAATTACTCCATCTCTCTCTCTCTCTCTCTCTCTCCCTCCCCCCCCCTGCGGGACCCCCAATAGAAGCAAATTATGCAATTTGTAGGCTTCCTATTATCCCATTCATCTGCACTTCTGGAATAATTGCTTTCAATCTAGAAGTTGTGATCTTTGATGCCTGTATGAGTCAGAAATATTTTATCATTGCAAAGACATAAGACAATATTGCTCCCAAAAAAGAAAAGGATTTATGGATGCTAATATTGGTTAAAATATTTGTTCCCCAAAGATGAACTTTTTTTTTTTCATCTAATCTCCTGAGAAAGGGGGCTGATGATCCTTAGTTTGTTGGGCAATCATGTTAACTATTGTTAACTTGTAAAGATTTTATTCTGAGACTCTACAAAGGTTAATGGATCGTTTTCTTCTTCTTGTTATTACTGCTCAGCATTCATGGTCTTATGTGCCTTGTTTTGCATGTCCAATATCTTGTTTATAGATTTCATGAGAAAATCGTTTTTGTTGGGGCAGGATAAAATGTAGGCCCATTAGGTGTACATGCTTATCATTTTCTATATCACACATTTTCCTGTCCTTGCCTTTCAGATAATCTTGTGTATTTTGTTTTTTGTACAGTTCATCTCGATTGTACATTTTCCAAGGACCACCTGACTTAATGCCACCGGTACACATACATACTCATAGATGGCTATTTACGTTTAAATTTATGTTGTTGGATTTCTTATATTGTCTTTTTGTGCTTATGTTACCGTACTTTACATGGATTTTTTAGTTTCATCTGTAGATTTTATATATATATACACACACTCACACACACATTTCTGTTCTTTTACATTGTGCTGGCCATTAAATATATTTTGCTTATATGGATGTTCACTTTGATTGCTTTTATATATTATGTGATTCGATGGTGTAGGAAATTGATTTGAAAATACTTAGAGATGCCAAGATCAGACAAGAGATAAAAGATCGTGAAGCCTCACTTCAACGAGCAAAAGTGGAAGCATCTCTTGCTGATGGTGTCTCATGGGGCATGGGAGAAGATGCCATTGAAGAAGATCAGGTTTGTCATGCTTCACAATTTCGATGTAACTTTGCTAGAATCATATGGTTGAGTAACTCTTGTCTGGCATCGGTTATGTCAATACCAGCTGCTTGCATAAATGTGATGTATTCTCCATAGGAGTCTGCAATTTTTGGAAGCAGTTTGATGTAGGCAAGAAATCAAGTGTCTGTCTGACTGGGAACTAGTGACAACTACTTTTGTACTGATTTAGTTCTTATATTGGAGATCAGAATATTGTCCGAGCAACCTGCTATAGTTTTCTTGAAGTTCCAAAATATCTTTTGGTATGTAATGAAAGCAAGAATTTGGTTTCATTCATCTGCTTTCTTCATTGTTTTGGATGTCTAGGATGAAGTTGAGGAAGTGACTTGGCAAACCTACAAAGGACAGCTCACAGAAAAGCAGGAAAAAACCCGCGAGAAAATTATAAAGCGAACTGAAAAGGTAAGTCATATTATTTCTTACTTCATTGTGGATAAAATAGTGCAATCAAGGATCAATTAAGAGGATTTTGAAGACTGATGAATCTATAATTTTAGGAAGGATCAATAAATTGACTGCACTAAATATGATTTGTTGTTTACGTTATGACTGTAGTATAGATCCATTGTTAATCAGTTGCAGCTGTAGCGCCCCGCCCGGCATTGTTGGCTTTAGCAGATTTTCTTTTTTCTCACATTCTTTATTTATCGCTAGGCTTGTAATTAATAAGAATTATTGTTGAAGATTGATCCACAGATTCTGTCATCGAGGGCATGTTAGTGCATTTTTGGCATCCAAGTTCATATTTTAGTTCTTGGGACATTCAATTTTTCCAAGTTTACCACATGAATTTTATTACTTCAAACACCTTATATGAAACATTTTTGCTCTAGATTGCCCATATGAAGAAAGAGATAGATTCCATCCGAGCTAAGGAGATTTCTCAAGGAGGGTTGACACAGGGCCAGCAAACTCAGATTGCTCGTAATGAACAAAGAATAACACAGGTAATCTTCTGTCATGTAGATCTGACCAATCCTTACTATGTATTGTCCAGATCTCTTGTTTCATCTTCTTTGAGAACAGAGTTTCCTTAAGTTGTCCCCAATTCACATGTTTTCTTTTTTTTTCGGCTTCAGATAATGGAAGAATTGGATAACTTGGAAGAGACACTCAATGAAAGTATACAGGAAAGCATCGGTGCACATGCTGGGAGGATATCTCGTGGTAAGGGAAGGGGAGCAATGGAAGATGATGAAGATTTTTTGAGGTATTTCAGCTTTCCAGGATTCTTTTTACATGACGACTGATTGAAGTATTCCAGCTAATAGTTGCTTTTATTTATTCAGTGATGATGATGATTTTTATGACCGGACGAAGAAACCTTTGATGAAAAAGGTTGGTGAAAATCAATCAATTGAAACTGCTGATACTCTTCTTGATAAGAGAGATGCCATCACAAAAGAAATGGAAGACAAAAAGGAGTTGCTTCGGATAGAAAAGAATAAAATGGCAGCAGAATCTGTAGTAGAAATTAAAGCTGGAGACTCTCTTGATGCTTACATGTCAGGATTGTCAACTCAGATAGGTATGGAATTAGCGCATCTGAGGAAAGAACCTGTTTTATGTTCTGTTTCCCTTTAACTATTCCACTTATCCACTTTGTTGACTTTATTTCTGATTTCCTACGTTTCTTGTCAGTGCATGATAAAACCACGCAGCTTGAGAAGGAACTATCTTCTCTTCAGACTGAACTGGATAGGATCTTCTTTCTCTTGAAGATTGCGGATCCGTCGGGAGAAGCTGCTAGGCAAAGGGATTTGAAACAAGAACAAAAACCTGATAGAGTTGAAACGCCTGCTGCTGCCACTGAAATGCAACCTTCTGTGGAACCTAAAAAAATTAGTGAGGTGAGAAGACCAATTGTTGTTTCCAGGCAGAAAGCTGAAACCTCAGATGCTAGTATCAACACAAAGGTATCAAACAGTAAGCCAGAAACTGACAAGATTGGCAGTGAGGCGCCTGCAAGTAAAGCTGCTGTTTATACTGCTGTCAAACCTCAATGGCTTGGTGCTGTGGAAGACAGGGAAGAGAAAGAGGCCCTTCAACAAGAAATTTTCAATGCAACTGAGTCTGACAAGTTTGTGGATTACAAGGACAGGCAGAAAATTTTGCATGAAGTTGATGGTGCACATGTGAAGAGGAATTCGGAAATCGAAAGTGCTGCTCCCGGACTCATAATAAGGAAGCGGAAGGAAATTGACAGACCTGGAGCTGGTGATAATGGAGCTCCTGAAGAGTCGATATCTTCTGCAGGACTTGAATTCTCTGCTGAAGATGCTGTAGCATTGTTGCTGAAACATGAAAGAGGATACCATGCGGAAAACGGGGAAGTAATACATGAAAACCGCGAGACACTTGGAAGTCAATCTAGTAAAGATAAGAAAAAGCCAAAAAGAATGCTTGGCCCTGAAAAACCAGCATTTCTCAATAGCAACCCAGATTATGATACCTGGGTTCCTCCTGAAGGTGAAGGCTCCCTTACTCTCAAAACCTGTAACTTTGTTGACCACTGATCGCTTGCTGCACATGCAATAACCCCATTTTGGGAGTTCGACATTTCATCGTATAATTCTTAACTTGATGTTGCATGCAGGACAATCAGGTGATGGACGAACAACTCTGAATGAACGGTATGGGTATTGAATTGACAGCAAGCACATGGGACATTTTGATTTTCCTGCATCAATTGGCGCTTACAAAAAATGGTCTAATCTGGCCATGCATTTAGAGAGGGACAACAACACATATTCGGTCTAGTGATGCTGTTAATTAGATTAAGTTCAAGATTTATCTTGAGATCTCATGCTTTGAGGTTCACTTGTTTCAGAACAAGCAAATGGCAGGAGCTGGATGTTATTGGTTGAATTGAAATTGGTGAATCTATAAGGCCTGTTTTTCAGCGGCCCTCTATATGTGACTAAACGGCACTTGACTAAATGGCACTTTACCGGTACCGGTTGAGATAGGGAAGTACTCGCAGATATATGTGTAGAAATTATCAATATTTGAGTTGGTCGGTATATAAGTCTAAATCTCTTGTAAGAAAAAATCTCTCCTTCCCTTCCTGAGTTGCAACGGACTTCTGTCATGTATAGCAGGATTAGTGGTTGAAACCCAAAGTGACGTGTGCTAATACTTTTAACATCTGATTACGAGATTGTCTTGCGCTTTTGAAACCCAAAATTGGGTGAATTTTGAGTTCTGAGTTACGTTAATTTGACTCCCAACACTTTGTTTGGGAGCATGGAATCTTACATAAGGAAAACAGTTATGGTGGAAAAGGGAAGGCAATCTTGTTTGACAAAAAGGAAAGAAGGCAATAAAACAGGACTCCAATACTTTTATGGCTTTGTATTTACCTTTTTTAAAATTTTATTATTTAGGGACAAAATTAGTATTATAATATATATATATATATTTATATTTATTCTCACATTCCACTTATACATTGTACTTTTCTAAACACAGAAAAGATGAAATACCCAATACATTCCCTATCAACATTTTTCCTTCACACTGTCATTTCTCATATATTCCTCTTCACCTCCGTTTTTCCAAACAAGGAGTAAGGGGTCGAATTAAAATTCAACTCAACCAACAACCCTGAGTCTTTGAGGCGAAAATGAAAGACGTCTAACGTTCAGTGAAATTTTTCGCAATGCGGGCCAATTAAATAGTTTACTATAACCGTGTTTGCTGAAGCCTTTTACTTCTGATCTTTACATTTACCAGAAATCTATAACTTACAATTATCAGAAAAAGAATACATAACAGGCCTTCAGGCACGCTGCAAGTCTCTATGGAGGCAAAAATTACACTGTAATTTTTGCAACGCTCGTCATAATGACTTCTATTGTCAAGTACCGAACATGCAGGCGTGTCTCGGAAGGACTCGACTTTAAATCAGAAAGCTCTTCTCAAGAATATTGAACATAGACCGTCAAGAAGCAGAGTCCATCGCCACATAATCTCACCGCTTCTTCTCTCCGTATGTTATTTGACACTGTTTGAGCTAAGAAGGAAGCTCACATGAAGAACCCTCTGAACTGAATTTCACGTTTGCCACCAAAATGTTCAGAGGTCTTGCCGCCAAAATGCTCATCTGTTGTGGCAGCCAAAACGGATGAGCTAAAGAATTAGCATCCCCAGTGCTAAACGGACAGCATGATGTGAGCCAAACAGAGGCAATATTGCTGCACCTCTATATGTGGTTCAACTTTCCGAAAGACCACAGCTTTCTTAGCTGTGCTTGTATGTATAAACAAACAGCATGATGATTGCCACACAGGATGTGGCATTCTGAATTTTCTGGTCAGTTGAAGAAGTAGGGTGACTCCAATACTTCTCTCAAATCAAACTCTCCCCGTTCAGGCAATGAGGGAAAAGACAATTTCGGAAAAGACTGCTGAAAGCTCTCCAACAGCTGCAAGAAACACACGTTATGTATGATGATCGCCAAGAGAAAAACATAATAAAGGAAAACAATTTACTAACCATCTCCCAGAAAGTTTAATTGACAGGCCTTTATTTTCTAAAGTAGATCCAGTGAACATGAAGCACTACATATGGTTAAGATTTTTGCTTTGCATATGATAACTGACAGCAATGGATGGATTCCATGTTTTCAAGTCAATAGAACAACTATACTTACATTCTCCAATATTGGTGTTTCATACAGCTCAACGAACTTTTCTCTAAGTATACTATTCATTTGATCTACATCACATGCATGCGTCCAGTACGAATCATGAACTCCTGTAGTCATAAGCAAGTATATGACAATGAGAAAAGAAAACAATGCATAAAGAAGCAAGTGGAGTAACCCCACTACAAAAAGAACCTGCAAAGTTTAAGCCTGCCCTTTTGCAGGCAACTGCAGTCATCATCATATGAGAACCATCAAGGGAATGAACAAAATTTGGTGGGAAAGCTGTTCTCTGGCGCCTGACCATGACCTGCACAAGTAACAGAAATGGCAAATTTGCAATTTGAAACCACGAATTTCAACATTAGTTCATTTCCTTGAATATTTTGGTCACAGGCAGAACCTAATGGCCGCAGAGATTGAAAAGATAAAATTAATCTCTTGTTTCTCCAAATTCATATGCAGGTTTGTATGACTAAAAATTCTGTGTGTTCTATTTACCTACAGATGCAACTCCAACAAAATCATGTTTGTGTAAACATTGGTGAGGCCCCAAGCTGGGATGTCTGCATTTAAGTATATAATGGATTCCTAACAAGCTTCTGGTTAGTTTCCGAAAAAATTTATGACTGGTAAGAAAGCATGCCCACATGGGGGCGTGTTGAAATACATAACATACATGTTTCATGAAATTCTCCTCATCAATTCTCAAGTGCTGGACCTACATGCATATTCTCAACAACCTACACCATTACATCCCCGAGGAAACCAACTTTGGAGCCAGTTGGCGGGCATTTATTTTTCGCAGTATTCCTGTGCCCAGATCAGCACCAGCACCAGTATCCCATCCCACCCGTGGGACTTCCTAGTTAGCAAGAAAGAAGAGGAACCCACCAAGGCTTGTGCTCCAAAGAAACTGCAACAGCACTTTGAAGAACAACCTCATGGAGATGCAGGGTCAGACCCCAAAGATCCCCAGACAAAGTTTTCCCATTTATCATAAGTAACCAAGATATGTGACGTCCCATGCATTGAACCCCTAGACTGGCAAATGGCAACGGAGAACAGACAATTTACAAGACAACAGAAACGAGTAATAAACTTACTACCTTGTCAGTTTCGCGTTGTAGTGCTAAGACCTGCAGAGAAGTTTTGATCTGTAGACAATCATATAAACAGATGCTAAGTAGCTTGTGTCGGACTCTTAACTGGTGCAATGTGATAACAACATCAATGACAGTTCATGATTCCGCAAAATTTACAGGACTTACAATATGCCTTTCTAATTTATGGTAAGGTTGGACAACAGGAAGGCCAAGTGGAGTTGTCCACCTCACGGGCTCATTTTCCGAGGCAATAATCTGGTTATTAGCATTCAAAAAGCAACAAACAAATAGTAAAACAAGAAAGTCAACCTAATTATGAAGAAACTTAATAAATACAGATGAAAGAACCAATAAAAGATTATTCGACTAACTCACCTTAGCACAATCACCAAGCCAGTTCATGATGCTTCGTGCAGCTTCAAACATCTCTCCTAAGGCACTTAACGTAACCTGCTCAAGAATGAAAACACAATTTTCAGCCGCACAAGCATGCCTCATTATGTGTAAGTGAGGCTAAGCTCTATCTACCTTTGCAGCATAGCAAGAAGCACCAAAGATATCTGACTCATCTGCAAACACGCCACGTTCTTTCAGTCTCCTCTTAATTTGGTCTCTTGCACCAATGTAAGTGACACCATACACAGATGTCATTACTGTCTGTTTCACCAATTTCCTATCCACCTAGACAATGCCTAGTCACAGGTCAGCTATCAGTTAAAATATGTAGGCAAGAACAACAACAACAACAACAACAACAATAACAAAGCTTCAACTTCAAATTTAATTAGGGCTGCGTGAATCTTTTCTCGCCATGCCATTGTATTGTGAGCTGAGATTGATGTAAGGTGTAATTGTTCTAAATCCTTCTTAACCAAACATTCCCAAGTTAACTCAAGTCACTATCCCTCTCATCTTACCATTCACTTGGATCAAGTCCCCCCTCGTAATTAGAATCTAATTCAATGTCCGACATGTGCAAACCAACGAAAATGTCATTCTCTCAACTTGTCTCCAAGCAGAGCTACACTTACTTTGTTGCAAATATCCTCATTTCTTATTTGATCCCTCCTAGAATGGCCACAAATCTATCTAAGTATTCTCATCTCTGCCATACTCATCTTTGAAGATGCCATTTCTTAACAGCTCAAAACTCACTACAATACAACATGGCCCAATCGTTATTCTATAGAATTTACCCCCACCTTAATAGGAATTTTGCTGTCACAAAAAACTCCAATCACACACCTCCATTTTAATGATCCAACCATCGTCCTATGAGAAACATCCTCTCCTTTGGATAAAAAGCTATGGAAGGCAAAAAAAAAAAATCCATCAGGCAGGATGACAATCTGTGCTCAGCAAGGTGTATGCCCTATTTTGTGTATCTTCTGAATCATGCACTCAACAAGGAAGAAAAGATGCAGGCTTTGCTCTAGTGCAGGTAAGTTGACTTTTCCTTAGCAAGAAAGAAAATTTTGTAGAACCTGATTAATTAATGCCTTTGCACGAAGTGCATCAGGGAAAATTGCAGGATCTATCTGTGCATCTTTCTGCATAATATCAAGTACCCTGCACAACAAATTGACGTTACCACAACATTGCTTTGATGAAAACTTCCCTTTCTAAACAACTAGCAATGACCTATTATTGATATATGTTTATCACATAAATGGCAGAATAACAAACACAAAACCAGTAGATACACCAATTTCTGACAAGTGCATTGATTTGAGAGTGCAATTACGTATCCCGGGACTTTTGTCCCGGGATTTTGTGCCGAATGAAACCGCAGCTGTTATTTTTGAAACTGCGACTGATATTTTTGAAATGTAAAAATAACAACTGATTCAAAAATATCAGTTTTAGTTTCAAAAATAACAGTTCCAGTTTCATTCGGCACATAATTCGGCACAAAAATCACCGGCCCACCAACATTTATTCTTTCTATAATACGATAATCAGACTTCGATAGATTTTTGAATTAATGCAGATTGCAAGTGTACAAGGTTGATTAATTCACCTACACAGCATTGTGCCCAAATATCATCTAACTGTCATAAAAATCACAAGTAAACATCTTACATAGTGGCTATTCCTGAATAGACATCTGCAGGCTTCTCCCCCGGTACAAGATTAACAGCGGCCGCTCCTAACTGCCAAACGAACAAGGAATGAATTGCAATTAAACTAGAGTAGTGCATTTCCAGGGTAGAACCTGCTCTTATGTCCGGTTGAGTTGGGCAACTGCAGGGCAGCTGCCGGGGTGTGGGGGGGAGGGAGGGATTTATTCATTCATAAACATCAATAAAAATGTAAAATTGCCGACTTTCAGTTCTAGTGGATAACGCAGCTACCTTGTCTCTGCCAAGTGCAGCATAGTGTTGTAGGCCATTGCAGGAACCATCCTACATAAATCACAGACGGAAAGAAACAAATCCATGACAGATCAAAATGGTGAACTTTTGAGAGAGAGAGAGAGAGAGAGAGAGGGGGGGGGGGGGTTCAACATCATTGCCCCAAAGAGATGTGCTTTAACAATAAATGAAAAGGAGCTAATGAAAAACTATAGTTCTAGTACACTCGAAACAAAATAAGACCAATTAAGCATTGAAAAGAAGTGATGAAAAAAATGTATCCCTTTTCTTTTCCACCCCCACCCCCCCCCCCCCCCCAACCCCCCAAAAAAAAAAACCAAAAACCCCCTCCCCTGCTTAATTCTGCTTTTTTTGGATGTACAGAGTAAAGATTTCAAAGAAAGGATAACAAAAGAGGTTTTAGTCAGCCCCATAGAGTATATCCATACAACTCCTGTATTTACATTGAACTAGCAAAACTGGCAGATTTGCAGCATTTATCCGAAACCCATAGCTGTAGCATATGTTTCCATCCATACATAAGAATTCAGATGATTATAATTACCCTCAAAAACCCTTAAATTCATCTCTTTCCCAGTCAATAGTCAAACTGCTGAGAAATAACATACTGACTCCCTCATATACATAATGTGCTCAATATTTTCTGCTTGAATGCATGATGACTCAAATACAGCTCTCTGGTGGGTCCTTGCCGGTCACAACAGATGACTCTGTTATCCCCAAAAAAAAAAGAAACATATAGCATACTTTTTCTCGTGAAAAAGGACCAAAAAAAAACCCCTATAAGACAGAATAGACTCATCGTATTTTCCTGTTTCCAATTAACTTTAGAACTAAGGAATGCACAAAAAAAAAAAAAAAAGTAAATCACAACTGTTTCTCCCAAGGTTGTCAGAACCGGACCGGTCATCGAACCGGAAACATTAGTGGGTCAAGGTTCAACCGGTTCAACCGGTCGAACCGGTATTTGAACCGGTATTTATTAATATATATATTTATAAAAATAATTTAATAAAATAATACTTATATATGATTATTAAATAAAAAAATCGGTTTAACCGGTCGAACCGGTATTAAAATCGGTATTTAATATTAAATATATAAAAAAATATTTATATATATTATACATCAAAATCTATATGTAAAATGTAATATTATAATACATATGCATATATTAGAATACTTACATTTATAAATTTAAAATATATGATTTAGAATTTATTATAGGATAGAATTAATAATTTAAAAAAATTAATAATTATTTTAACAAAAAAAAGAAAATAGTAAGTGTTAATTTATAAGAAATATAAAATAGTATGTGTATTATATGAGACATTTGAGAAAATAATAAGTAAAAAAAAAAAAAAAGATAACAACAAGTTATAAGTTGGTTTAGTGGTATGAGACTTATCTTTCATGTTTGAGGTCAAGGGTTCGAAAACTAAATTATACAAAGTTGTGTGAAATTTTTTCTTAATTATTAAAATAACCAACCCGGTCAACCCGGGACCGGTTCACCGGTCCGACCGGTTGAACCGGTCCGTTGACCGGGTTTTGACCGGTCCGGTCCGTAGAGAATTTGGGTTATAACCCGGACCGGACCTCTGACCGGTCACCGGTCCAACCGGTTGAACCGGCCGGTCCGGTCCGGGTTTGATAACAATGGTTTCTCCTTCTTGATCTTCTTACCCTATCTGGCTATTCTACTTCCACTCTCCAAGTAAAAACTGATATCCAACCTACTACAGTGCCCAAAAATAAAACAAGGTATTCAGTGATGAGGCTCCCTTGATTCGTGGTATGGGAAAGGGTTAGGTGTACACACTCTTACACTTGTTTTCACAAAGAGGTTGTTCCAGGTCACCACGGCATAACCTTATGGTGTCCAAAAATATAGGGGAAAACGTTTACAAAGAAATCATATGAGCACAATCAATAAACACAGGAGGATGTACCTGGTGAACAGGAATATGGGAAATGTATGTTTCTGGAGAAGAGCTTCTCAAAGCTTCGCTGAGATTAATGCAAACAGCCAAGCACTGAAATGGATCTTCCGCATGCAACCACCAACGCCTTCCTTCTAGTGGCTTGTCAGCAGAATCAAATATATCATCCAAGTGATTCTCAGTAAAAGCTATTCGACCATCATATGATAACTTGTCCACACCACCAGCAAATAGGTTTGCAAGGTGTATCTTCAACCACTGAATACCTGACTTTCCCAGAGGGCGCCCCTCTGCAAACTCCAAGACACCACGACATAGATCTGAACCGAGATGGTTTAAGTATGGGTGCATGGGGTATGCACGCCCTCTGAAGTCAAAATTGTGTGGAAAATAAAAACCCTCTTCATCCTTCATTTTACGTGCTACCTGAACCAAATAAATATCATCAGCCTAAAAACCTAACAAAATTGAAAATTTTTTCCTCTCAAATGAGATGTTATAAGACTTACAGCAAGCTTAAGTTCTATATCACAACGTTGAGAGTATCTCTCTCTATTTTCTTTTGTTGCAGATCGCACTTTCCATTTCCATTTCTTCAAAAGTGCTTCATCTTTAGTATCTGGCTTCTCTGGTAAAGGAACCTGGAAGGAAAAAGTTAAATGAAAAATGTTTCTAATGAAAAAATTATATCAGAATTACCTCAAAGGCACAATAATGAATAGATTATTGCTTGACTAATCATGGATTACTTGATGAAATATTAAACATATAGAGATTGTATAAGTAACTCACGTCACTGCGGTCTACCAAATGAGCAAGACGGCCCCCACTATTCCATATTCTATCCACGACACTAAGTACCCTCTTGTTTACCCTCCATTTGGTATTTCCAAGAGTATCCAGAGCCTGGCAAATTTGTCCAAAGATATAATCAGAATATCCTAGCCAAAGCATAAGGTAAACTGACAAAATTTATAACCAAGTATTGGCTGATAAAGCTGATCTATTGTGTTGTTATAAACAAACAAATAAATAAATCAATAAATAAAGAGGAAAGTGAAAGTAACTATGCACACCTCAAAGACTGGTTGTAGTTGCTGTTTAGGAGTCCTCTTCACTGCTTCACGTTGTTGTCTACAACCATGGGTTCGCATAACATAGGATGGTAAGAACAAATGTGCTCCTTTGTCGTAACTGCAATTGACAAAAAAAAAAATGGTTGACTGCTCAATAACAGGTGCGAGGAGGGGGGAAGGAAGAGAGTGTGATAGGCACAGAACTTCAAAACACTGCCCAAATTCTGTGCCTTAGTGGTTGGCAGAAGTGACCTGGGGTGACCTATCCCACGTCCAAGTTAATGTAGAACATTCCATCAGATACGTACAAGACTTATTTTCTAGCAGATTCAGGGAAAGGGCACCTAATAGGTCATTAAACACATAACTCAAGAGATCGAAAAACTTGTCTGCATAAATTACTGGCAACAAAACGAATTGCTCTTTTTCCCATACCAACTAATTTGAACTCGCATTACCATCCAAGATTAGTTCTAGGTCTAAGTTCTCTCAGACACGTTATTTTGACCACAGATTCTGTTGTAGCTATACTGACTCATTTATCACGAATTCCCTGTCAATTGCAAATCAACTATTCATACTTTACGTTACACCTTTCTTGAAGTTATCAAGCTGACAAAGGGGGCATTGGGCATAACTGTTCTAACTAAGTGGAGTACCCACACTTTGGCAATTTCATATAAAAGAGACCAACAAATTACGCTTTCCAATCCAAGGCTTTTGCATCAAAACATCCCCAGAAATCCAAATTACATCGAATTATTGATACAATTGACGACTCACTACTAAAGGTTTATAAAAAGGCCATTCCCACTTAAGCGGAGTCCAGCGAGAAAATAATAGTTATAACCTCCTCTTTAGCATTTCCATATGAAACGACAGTTACTGAGCTTGCTGTCTCAAGACTGTCACTGGCAGACCAACAAATTATTTGGGCTTTGGAGCTTGCACCCCATAAAGTACTTCATAGAAAAATAAGAGTAAATTCAGTCAGGCTGTCAAATATAAGCAAAATTTTCAATACCCTGTCCAATTGACCGGTGGTACCAACATCGGCATATATGGGATAACCATGTGCCTTGCCTGCAGGAAGGGGAAGAAACATTTACTATTCCTTATATAAAAGAGAAACAAGAATGAATGTCTGTAAATATGGGGCAAATAAAAAATGTACAGGTCCTACATGTCTCAGCCACCAATGTTGTAGAATCTAGTCTATATGCTTGTAAACTATAAATGAACTACCCACCACCAGTATGTAAATTCACTATTCTGAATGATTTATTGAAATAAAACCCTCACAGAAAAAGGCAGATTGTTAACACCCTGGCAACCTTTGCAGCAATGTTGGAGCAAGTTCACTAGAAGAATGAAAATATAATAAGATTACTCACAGTTCTCTCAAGGCCTTTGAGGACCAGCGGATCACATTCAATGACACCGTATCTTCTGCTTGTCTTCCTGTTCAAACACGGGCCAATTGGTACCAACTTAAAGTGATTACAAAGGGAAATGCTAAAAAAACCATCATTGGACAGAAAACAAAGATTCCTCACTTTTTGGCCACAGTCCTAAATGTGTGTACAAATGCAGGTCGAAGATCAGGTGGACCATCATATAACTGATTAGCAGGAGGCTGTATATAAGCTGTCTCTATCAGCAATTCAATCAGACGGCTCCCAACCTAATGTATGAGGACAAAGATCATTTCAGCATCTGCCATTATATAAGAAACAAACTAGATCTCACAAATGATTGCGAGAAAAACCTTAGCCTTAGCATCCTGACTCCAGGGTCTTGAATCATCATGTCCCTTCACAATCTGTCTTGCTGCTGTAAGCTTTTGCCTTTTTATCAAATTGGTAACCATTTTTCTTAGCCTCTCTTGCTCCTTCAACCCAGCATTACACTCTTCTTCCTTATTCTTCTGACCATTATCTTTTTTTCCTTTTGTTTTCTCCAAGAACTTATGTATTCTAATCTGTCCATCACAGAAAGTATATAAATAAGTTGTCATCGTTTACAAAAGAAAGAAAGATGAATCAGGAACAAGAAGTACGCTATGGACTAAGAATTGCCAAAAGGATGGCCAAGAACAATGTAGATTACAAAAGACAGCAGACTAAAGAAACAAGACAGAAAAAATGTCACCCACCTCATGCTCAATTGCTTCACCAATATTGAAGGCAGCTGCCACCACCCTTACACATCCATGTTCTCCGGATGTCATCATTAATGCCATCAGCTTATGCATAGCAATAACGGCCATCATATCGGCCGGCAGCTGATCGAAATATGGAGCATAGGCTGTCCTGCTCTTACCCAATCTTATCAAATCCTGCTCTTTCAAGATAGCATCCCTAAAAGGCTCAAACCAACCAAGAAATAAGGCCTTCATATAAGGCAAATTCGGAGCCAATTTCTTCTCACACATGTCCATCAAAAGCTCCTTATACTCTTCTGCTGCCTTTTCCCATGCTTCAGTCTCAACCTTCACTTGCCTTCTCCTCAAAGCTTTAAGCTTCTCCAACCCCATCCCACGAGCAACTCTGGGCTTCGTATTAATCTTGTGTTGGCTCACCATGCCCTCTTCTCTCCTCATCTCCTGCACCAATTCCTGAACTTCATCAACAAGAAAAACCTCATCTTCAACATCTGTTGATGATAGAACCGCCTCAGCAAAACTGGCGTACCCTCTTGGCCAAAAACCAACATTACTATTATTACTACGATTATCGCCGTTGCTCGATAGCCCAAAACCTGGCTCGCCCTTACGTTCCTCGTGCGTCAAGATTCCTGCTACTCGGCAGAAACCCAGTTGGAAATTCGAGACCTTTGATGGATAAGACTTGAATTTCTTAAGAAAGATTGGTTCTTGAGGGAAGCCAAGTACGCCGCAAGAACTTGAAAAAGAATGGAAATTGAGGGACTTTGTACGTCTCTTTGGAATGTATTGTTTGGCCACGCTTCCCCACATAACTGTGGATGCTTTTGGCGGGCCTAGTGAGGGAATTATGGGTATAATTAAGTGATCGAACTTTCTTGCAGAGAGTACATGGGGATTGGTACTGGACATCAAATCAGAGTAGAAATCTTGAACGAATTGAACCAAAACAAGAGGAAACTACAAGACTTGGAGATAAATGGAGATGGGTAAGCTTTTCTTTTTTTTTTTTCCTATAAAAAAAGAATGGGACGCAAAGAAAGAGGGGGGAGAGGATAAGCCGTCTTAAACCCTCCCAAAACCTTCTTGTTTTTTTGTTTGGGATTCACTGGTCCAGGAAAGGAAGGCATTTTCCACAACTTTGTTGTTCTTCAGGGACCAGCGTTGTAAATCGAGAAGATTTGAATGGACCCCACTCCACTGGCTTCTGTGGACCACTGATAGTACAATCGTTTTCCGCGACCACATTACCCTGTTTTTGAGGAAATAAGTTGTAATAATTTAGATATGTCAAAAAAAAAAAAAAAGTAATTATTTAACGTGATTTTTTATATTTAATTTGAATTTGAATTTAATTTGTGCAATACAGGCATCGATTCTTCGTTGTACTGTAAATTGATTTGTGTGTGTACCGTTTAAATTTTAAACTTATTATTATTATAATTTGAGAAGTTACATTGAATGTAATAATATTTATAAGTTAATTTTTTAAAAGATTGAATAAAAATATGAACAAATAACCTTCAATCTCAAGCTGTATATATATATATATATATATATGATGACTTACATATTAACTATACAAGTTTTTTACAGTAACCAAATAAAAAAAAAAAAGGTTATTACATTACCCTTCAGTAATTTCTGCATAATATGTCTTTGTTTTGGTCCAGTTGGAGCAGTGAATGAGATTTAACTAATAATGGGTTTCGCATTTAAACTTAGATTTCGTTTAAAACTTGATCCCGGCTATGCTATACCGAATGATCAACTGCATAATATATATCTCTGAGAATTTTTTTTTATAAAATTTTCTTTACTTATGTATAAAATATTTCTTTTGTTTTTTTTAATTTTGACTTAAAAGCCTCTGAAGTAGAACATATGGATAGTAACAAATTTTTTTTTTTAACAACAGAGTCACAAACTTTTTCGTGAAAACTTCCTTTCCCTGATTTCTCCTTTTACAGAGTAGACATCCTCCACATTTTATTCATTAACTGAAGCATAGTTAGCTAGAGACTCGAGCAACAAAGAGTTAAGTTTAATGACAGAAGCATGATAAAAAAATAAAACAAAAGGTTTGAAAACATGCGCAAATTGGACTGTAAATGCATCGCTATTCTTCGAGGCCAACAACGTGGGCGTGCATGTGTATATAAATTATCATTGAAAAAAGTATAATTTTTTCAGTATCCCATTAAGATAATATGCAGAAAAATATGCAACTGTAAGATTTTAGCATCTCATTAAGATAATATATAGAAAAATACGCACCCGTAAAAATACAGTGGATATGCAATAATCTAAACTATTATATCGTAAAATATATATTAAATATAAAAAATTAAAAAATTGATAAATCTGTGAATATCTTTATAGACTTATAAACATATCCATGTAATTTTACTTCTTAATATATTTTTGGTGTACCTTAAATTCTTATAATCCATGAATCCATTGTTGTGTGCATCAAATGCATTTTCTTTCCAATTTCATAGGTCATAGATTAATAACTCAATTGGGTTATCCAAAAGACAGCACAAAAGACAGTACAATGCCAGATTCCCGAACTTGTACAGTAAGAAGCAAAAGGAACAAGAATATTCAAAATGAAGAACAAATAAAGAACAACTCCTCCATGGTGCATATGAGAATGCACCACCTATTCACGTGCACAAAGCCTTAGCTATCGGCCACATTTCCTTCTTAATACAGGTTACATGCGTTCATAGTATTCTCCTCTCATCAATGAAAGAGACGGGGAACATATGAAGAAGTTTCAAATACAAATTTTTTATGCTTTCATATGTTATGTACAGAAAGAAAAAGAGAGAGAGAGAGAGACAGAGAGAGAAAACATGTAAACATGGAGAAAAAATTAAGTGGTCCACAAATAATTTAGCAAGCTGGTAAAATTAGTTTCCTATTTTTCTGTGGAAATATTACTGTCACCAAAACAATTTGGTCAACTAATCAAAATAACTGGAGCAGAGCACGATTTCATATATATATAGACCTTCAGTTTTCTTCAGATGGCAATTGCTGATGGCATGGACGTTCATTCTTTCTCAAAGGGCTGTTGCTGCTGGCCTGAAACAATCGATATTGCACAATCCCACGGACCTCATCATGTCACCGAAGCTGCCATCATAATCCATTCAGCAGTTAGAACAAACGTGTAATGACTTCCATCACATTGTGCACAAAGGCTGAAAATACACAGATTGGAGTGCTATGTGTTAAGTAAACCCCACCAGGAACCAGAACAAGAGGAGGAACTGAACCGCATGAAACCGATTTCGAAAAATTTTAGAGAACAAAAAAAAAAATAAAAATAACAAAGAGAACCTAGACATACAGAGATAGGGAATCAATAGCTAGGATCTATGTACTTTGGGGCACTTAAAATAAGTAATAAATGAACCAAAAGAAAACTAATTTGGAAAAGATAAACATACATATATTGTTCAAATATATTAGAAAATTGTTTATCAAAGTTCGTAGATTATAAATTTCAAACCAAAACCTCATCAGACTAAAATTGAAACTGAACTGAAACTAAGAACCTCCGGTTCCAGCCGAAACGGAACCGGACTGGTGTCAGTCCAGTGTTAAGGGAATTCATAAAAAAGGACCGGGTAAATTGGCTTACCGATCAATGCTGTTCCTTGCCTTCTCAGGATGCTCTACACTGTTGCTCTCTTTCTCAGGGTGATCCTCACATTTTATTGGTTTGTCTTTCCTATCTACGCTGTATCTTGATTTGTCTCTACGGTCTGTGCTTAGTCTGGGGTCTTCTCTTTTCTCTCTCTGCTCCATGCTTGATCTAGTCTCTCTAAAATCTGTGCTCTTACGAGGATTCTCAGATTGACCTTTAACCAGTGGGCATCCTTTTATCGTACGTGATGATTTCTCAATGGCTGATATGAACTTTTTCAGATGCTTGATGTATTGTGGATAAAGTTCCAAGTCACAGTGATTCCCTCCCTTAACCCATAATGGTTCATACTTCTCTTTGCAAAGCTCCCAAAGCTGCTTGCCGTGGGAACAGTCCACAACATCATCAGCAGTTCCCTGCAAGCAATAGGCAATCACAGTGCAAAACATCATTAGCAGTTCACTTTGTGGCATGTTGGAAACTGGAAATTTGAAAATACTTATATGTGATCCGAATTGTGATTTAATTGATGCAAGGAGAAGATTGTTGGCATCATATGACACCTATACCTAAACCACATAACTGTCAGTGGAGACCACAAAATGTCCACTGTTTATGACTGGCTCATTTTATTAGCGAGAAAGAGCGTTTCATAACGCAGACCCAACCATAAAAACACAAAAGTCTCACCGAAAGAGATTAACACCTCCTGGACCTTCGTACAAGCAAGATCTAGACTGTCCGATCACAACCCAAATTTAAGAATATCTAGTTGCAGTGGCTACTCAGAAAGTATTTCTTCAACAGTATCATAAGTGGGACGAAGGCAAAAGGTAGAAAGGAAAAAAAAAAAAAAGGGTTCAGCAAGACGAGAAAACAAGAAAGAAACTTCATTTTCCCCAGAAGGAGAAGGGAATCTAAAAGGAGGCAAGGAGTTGCATTATACTACTTTTCTGGTTTCCTCTTGTCCCAACTGTCACAGTTTAATGGGCACCTAGAATATGCTTTAGACAAGCTTTTGAAAGCAAAGATGGATCTTTTTTTAAGAAACATGCCCCAATAAATATCTCCTTAAATAGGTTTAGTGACTCCAAATGCACGCCAACATTCATTTGAACCACAAACTATTAAAAAGACTGTAAATCTAGAATCAGTCAGGCATTACCCATGGTATTGCTGCTTCATTTATTTCACTGAGAATTCTTCACCTTCTGCTGAGAAGGCTCAAAAAGTATCAGCCAACAGCCAGTAAACTGACCCACACCACTTCAACAAAACCTCAACCCCAAGTAATCATGCTATGCAAAATTTTCTCTTTCAGCAGGATTGAAGAGCCACACATGCCTCAGACACACTGATTGACCACCAAGAGGACATAGATATGCAACAGGCAAAAGAATGAAAATGCAATATTCTAAATTTATGACCAACAACTTGGCGTGTGGATTTTCAAGTAATTAAATATAATAGCAGTCTTTGATCTCTCAGCAGCAACTTTCCAACTAATACTTAAACCAGGCACAGATAAGGTTTGCTTGAACTGGAAGACCCAAACATAATAGCCCTACTAAAATTATCTAAGATGGTGGCAAAAAAGAGTAAAATAAAATAAAATAAAAAGCAGAAACAATAACATTAAAATTACATGGTATCAGAAATGCATATCAGTACTTTACAATTACTATAAACTAAAACAAGAGAAGAAATACTCACATGAATCACAAGCACTGGACAATTGACAAATGGTATCTTGTCAACATTCTGCCAAATAAATAAGCAAACTATCATTAGAATGCAGTTCATTTACATTTGTTAAAAGAAATAAAGACGCAAAAACCAGTCATTTTAAGTGTTTAACCTTGTATATATCGAACCAATATGTCCGCTTCACTGGATACATCACACGGAGGCCAGAAGCAATTGGGCTGTGAAGAACCACAGCTCTTAATCTTGGTAACCTTGCTGCCAAATCTAAAGTGGGTCCGCTCCCAACTGATTGCCCATATAAGATGATATCTTCTTCCTTTGCCCCATATTTTTGTTCAAGGCACCTATAGGCAGCTTCTATATCAGCATAAGTATTCTGCTCGCTTGGCTGTCCAAAAAGGGACAAGAATCAACAATTAATGATTCAGTAGTTCCCTAAATACTTCTTCACTAAAGATTTACAAACTTGATATTCCATTTACCTGAAATAGCCAAACAATTTATGTATAAATCTGATAGTTGATCAGCTTATTTGGAAAGGATAAAGAAAATGAAAGCTTAGCTGATGGTGGCATTGATTTCATAACACCACAATAGAAATTGATGAGTTCACTGATGACCTTAAACGGAAACCACAACACTTTGATATTTCCTCTTCCTCCCATCCCTTATTCTCTCAACCCTTTGATTTGATTTAGACATCGATGTATTATCTCTTAGCATATGTTGAGACTTCTTGGGGCCCATTTGGTTATGCTGTTGCTTTAATCATTTGGCGCATAAGGTATACCTCAACTTTCAGCATAGAATTCTAGAAAGAAATTGATACTAAAAGTTCAAAATTTCAAAGTTCCATTTCCTCAAGTTTCCCCTCATCTCTCATCTACTGTCAAACAATTCAAATCCAACCAAAAACGCAAAGAGAGAAAAAGAACATTTCTAGCTATATTTTCTCAACAGTCACATAGAGAAATTTTACCTTCCCGCTTGACTGTCCATACCCACTGTAGTCATACCTGCATTTGCATAAACCAAAGACCAATCACTTCAAAGATTAAACAAACATTAAACCTCCCAAAAGAAAGCAAAAAAAGCAAAATTTGCACAGTTAATAATCTGAAGTGACTTACCCCATTAAGTTGACTCTCAGATGCAAACTTAGTTCGTTAAACAAGTCATACATCTGACCCAGATCGGCCGCATTACCATGAGAGTAAAGTATAGTCAGTGAGGCCGCAGGATTCTTAAAGTATAGTGCCGCCACCTGATTCCCCCTCTCGGTATCCAGCTTCAGAATGTCCACGTTTTCCTTCAACCCCGAGCCCAACTCAACCCCAGAAGACACCATCTTCAGCTTCCCACTCACCTGGTCCACTACCACCTCGTACGACGGCGGACTCGGCGGAAAAAACGCGAACTTCGCCGCCACAGTCGACGTCACCGCCCCCATCACCACCACCACCACCAACCAAAACCCCAGGAGAAAAAAAAACCCAGAAAAAAATAAAAATTACCCAAATTCCAAATCCACTGATAGATTCAAGACCCCGCCAAATCTAGCTCAAATCATAATATAACCATTTTTAAAAAAACAAACAAAAAAGTGGACTTGAGTCACAAGGCGTCCAAAATCCTGGAAAACCCAATTCGGCTGGATTCCAACGAGCAAAAACTAGCCGGGTTTTGAGAGGCAACGAAGCTTGATGGGATCGGGAAGGGAGTGTTTGGTCAGAGAGAAACTGAAAGAAAACCAAAGAAAAAAGAAAAGAATAGAAGAAGACGGAAAGTGGAGGAATTTCCGGCGAGGGAACGGAAGAGAACACGTGCTGCTGTGCTCTAATTAGACGACTCTAATTATATGATTCTATTCTACTTCTAACTCAAATATCATTTTGTTTATTCCCGTGTGAGTAAGTTGCTCGGCATGGATAGAAATTACACCTAATAATTCCGTTTTTATTTTTTTTTTATAAATTTAATTATTTCAATAATTATATATTTTTTTTTTTCATTGACACTGATAGTCTAAATAAGAAAGAAAGATGAACATCGAATTTAGATTCGAACCCCCAGTCAAAGAGTGGGAAATAAAGTATTTAAAAAATTATATTATTTTATAATTATTTTCCAATTGTTTGATTAAAGTCATGAAAAGCCAGATGGGGACTTGTGGTTATTATTTTGCTTCTAATAATTCTGTTAATTAGAAATTACATTTAATAATTTTGTTATTATTAATTAAAAATTAATTTATTAAAATAAATTAATTAGTAATTACATCTAATAATTCTGTTATTATTTTTTTATAAATTCAATTATTTAAATTTTTTTTTCATTGCAACTGGTCGTCCAAATGAGAAAGATGAACGTCAAATTCGAATTCAAAGCCTCAATCAGAGAGTTGGATTGGAAATACGGTTCTTAAAAAATTAAATTATTTTGTAATTATTTTAAAATTATTTAATTAAATTCATTTTTTTTTTTGGGTGCGGCGTTAGGGTGGGTTTTGGACAAGATAAAGGAGATGGGTGCTTGCTGTTGTGAATAAGACTGTTTAAAAATTGACCAATTTAATCTAATTTAATCAATTCGATCCGTTGCAATTTACACTAATTCTAATCCATCAAAATTATTAAAGTTTAGATTGATTGTGATTTTAAAATTTTACAATTTATTAACGACAGATTGGATATAGATTAAGAGTCTAATCTGGCTTAATCTGCTGTATATATATATATATATTAAAGAAAAAATCTCCTTAATACAAAACACTTATTAAAACACATTGTAACTTGAAGGCCATTAGTCCCTTAACGAAAAGTTACCCTCTTAAGGCAGAATAAAAGGTCATCCCTCAAGGTTCAAAAGAGATCTATTAATAGAATATTTTTATTTTTTTTATTTTTTAACAGTATCTAATCTATCAAAATTGATTCAATCAAATTCTTTAATGTCAAATTGAATTGCATGGATTGAATAAGATAATAAATTGAGTATAAATAAAAAATTATTAAATTTATTATCAATAAATTATATACAAATATACTTTAAAATCGACTAAATCAAATTAGTAAACACGCTTAGTTGTGGATATGTGTCTGATGTCGATGTGTCGTCAAGGAAGAAGACAGTAGGGCCTTATCGTTGAATGACACGTGTCCTTGTGGGGGTTGTCGCTGGACGTTTGTCGTTCTTTCACTTGTTTCGCCAGCCTGTCATCTTCTGTTTGATGGATTGCAATTTGGTTAAGTTTGATTAGTCAAAGTTTGTTGTTTTTTTGGACTTATTCTTATTGTTTTACTAGTTAGCTTTGGTTCTAATTCTCACAGATGGTTTGATTATTCAGTAATCTCTTATCTATTGCGCCGATTGTTTTACTAATTTTGAATTGATAAGACCACCGAAAATTGTAGTCTTATAATAACAATACCGAACAAATTAAGTCATAAATTTGTGTGTTTGTTAAGATAATCAGTAAAATTAAATTTATATTATAATTTAGTATGAGTTGTGACGTAATTATCCAGACTATTTGTATACTTCTTGAGCTTCGACGTAATATTTTTTAGCAAGACAAACTAGAACACCACCTCTACTTTACCAAAAAAAATTTTGAATTGATAGCCTGGTGGAGTTCAAGATTTAAGATTTTTTTTAAAAAAATTTAAGAGTGTTGCTTCCAATTGACATATTCAGTATGAATAGTTTTAAAAGTGACTAATTATTTTTTTATTTTATTTTAGTATTGTTATTGAAAAAACTTAATAGTCCGAAATGACATAGTGCTACTCAAATAATAATGTATTTAAAGTGATATAAATTGTTAAATAATTAAATTTAATTTAGGGCACTGTATGTTAAAAAATAATAATTGTTAAATATTATTATTTGGATTAAGAACTTAGGATTGCTGTTAAAAAATATTATGTAAGATTAAAGTGATATAAATAGTTAAATAATTAAATTTAAAAATATAAATTATTATATATTACTAAAAAATGGCAGAGTGCTGCCCAGTAGCGCTGATTGGGATTTAGGCGGAGAAGACATTTCAGGAAGTATCGGCTTCCTTTCTTGTTGACTTGAGACTCCAAGGAACAATAAATTCTACCACAAATTCTGTCCAATGTGCCTTATCCGTTTGTAGGCGACCCCTTTTTTTTTTTTTTTTTCTTTTCTTTGGTCGAAATTTTACGGCAGGTTGGAGTTTTGTCCTAGTTTATTGTTATATTTGATATTTGTTTTCATTAAAAATTTTATTTCACTCGTTCACTTATTTCTGTCTCATATTTTATGATATGTTTGGATTGTCAAAATATTGTGAGAAATAAAGTTATGATAAAATAAAGTTGTTTGAATTGATGTGAGAATTGTGAGAAAAAAAATAATGAGAAAGAAAAATAAATAGTGATTTGTAAGAAAAAAATTGTAAGAAAATAATATTATTTATGTTAATAAAAAAATTGTGAGAAAAAAATAATAAAAAAATAATATAATTATAAATAATAAAATTTTCAAATTAAATTCTTTTTTCACTATTTTCTAACCAAAACAAAACCTTTGCCTCTCAGCTTTGTAAGTACTAATAGCTTTAATTATCTCATAACATGTTTTGGTTTGAGATTATATTCTTCTTTTGTTTTTTTTGTCAGTAAAGAGCCTATGGGCATAGATATGAGAGAAGACAATTGTATGGACAGCCCCATTAAGCTCGGCTCGCAAGTGAAAATGTCCTCAAAGGCTCAAATCGAGTATTACTTTTTTATTTGTTTCTTTTATTTTTTAAGGACCAACTGTAGGTTAAAAAATCAAAAGTGAAAACAAAAATATTTCAGTAAATTTAATTTTTTACTTTAAAAAGTAAAAAACAAAATCTAATTAATTACTTTATGTTTGTGATTATTAAAACAAATAGTTTTGCTCATTGCCTTTTTTTTTTTTTTTGGTTGGAAAAAGTCAAGTAATAGAGTTTTAATTACCAATACCACAGCAATTTTTTTTTTCCTAAGCAAGTCAATTAACTTAGTTAATTTCCCATATAACTTTATATTCCCACTCCATTTCTTTAGGGTATTTCGATATTTTCATTCTTTAGTTTGCAAATTTGCTGGCTATAAATTGTTCTCCATAATGAAATTTTCAGCCGAAAAGCAAACCATACTCACAGAAGAATCTCAGAATCCGGATAAGAGTTGGAAAATATGTACAAAAATGGATGAGACTGGGGTCAAGAATGAGAAGAACATGGAAACATATTTCTAATAATTGCGATGAGTCCTCTTCTTTTTTTGACATCTAGTGCTTGGTTTTTAATTAATTTTCAATTTGATTTAGACATTTAGACAATAATTTCAATAATTTCCTGCAAATAAGGGCTCCACGTATTCACTGGTCACTAAAAAGACTACAAAAATTTGGTGGCTTATCTTTATTTTTAAAGCTCATTAGCTTTCATGCACCATCTAAATATACCTAACGTTGTCCTTTGGTCGGAAAATAGGAAAGAAGGTGGGTGCCGTCGGTCTTTGTTAGGAAGTATTTCCAACGTTTTTGAAAGTGTGTAAAATTTAGACATATTTTAGTTTTAAGATAAATATAAATTTAGTTTTACAATTTATTTTATCAGTAATTTAAATTTAAAATTTTTAATCTAATAACGTTTTTTACTTACCACTAAATAATATTATACTTTCACACCCTTTTGTTTTCAAATTGGATTCTTTAATTTGCTTGTAAAAGCCATGCAATAAGGATTTAATTAGTTTTATATCGGTCAGAAACTTACTGTAACTTACTTCCTTTATTCAAGTTTCGATGCAGTGAGGAACAAATTTTGGATCCAAACACTTTAATTAAAAAAGTGACCAAATTTAAATTAATAATGAAAGAAGAAATATGATGACTTAAGTTAACTTAGAAATTTATAATTTCAAAAAATTTAAAATAATTAAATCTCATTGCAAACTTAATTTATAATAACGAATTAAAATTCATATAACAAATTCTAATTAAATTTGAGATTACGATATTGTAATTATTGCATCTATACTTTTAGCCGCCAAATAAGAGACTCCAAGGCATTTTTATGTTTGCTGAAACACTTCGAAACGTGGCTTTTTTTTTTTTCAGAAAAATAAGAAGATAGGGATGATACTTTATAATTATGTTAAAATGCATTATTTTTACTCTCAAGGTAACATCTGAACTATTTAAATAGTTACAGTATAATTCAGTATTATAAAAGAGAAAAATATATTTAACTCCACCAAACGTTTTAGTATATTTTAAACTCAAAATTTTTAATTTGATAACGTTTAATATTTACTACTAAATTACAACGATTAGTGGTTGTAACATGGCTTTTTGTTGAGAAGGATTTGTTGATGCACTTGCTGCCTTATGTTAGTTTGTCCATGCTTTGCATGAGCCCGAATCTTCAATCTCATGCCTCTAAGAGTTTAATTTCTACTCGCCTACGATTGATGCCAACGGGATTCTCGACCGAATTAACGTTAATTCTACCGTCCTAAGTCAGTAATTAATACAAAAGTAAGGATATGCTGACATTTTTCTCATGCCATTTGTTCCTTTCGTTTTGGGATTTTTTTTTTTGTCTGGTAAATTTCTAAGCAGTTAGAACTTCAACTTTCAGCATTGAAGAATTTTGAAAGTTATACTCAGTCAACAAGTTACAATTTTGTCTTTAAAATTAAAAATCTTAAAATTAAATTTTTGTTGCAATTAATTAAAAAAAAACGAAAAAAAAAAAGAAGGAAAGACCCCATTTCTAAATTATGAACACCCACTTTGTATCATGTACAACTAATAACTCCCCATAAAATAATATATTTTATGTCATACAATAAAATTGAATGTTAGCCCACAAATTGAATTCATTTGTGTTTTTGTTTTTCGTCCCTCCGGATTTTTGTTTTTTTGACTGAAAAGAATCATTACATTAATATTCGATAAAATTGTACATTAGACCGACGCAGTAGCGTTGAAGATATCTGCTTGAAGCAGAAAGATAAAACGGCACTAAATGCCTACATAAACTATGATCAAATTGATCATTGATCATACGGACATAGAGTCCGAGAGAACCTTCCGGATTAAATCCGGCCAGAGAAGGCTGCACATAGCAGCATATACCGCATTTCCGCGGATCTACAACAGCAATCATCCAAGCATACTCTGCAACAATATCCAAAACAACCAAGGACACTACAATAAACATAACATAAGCATTAAAAGTCACCAAAATCAAACAAAAGCAACAGAAGATCTTGTTCGGTCCAGAGGTGGAGATGGTGGCCAGTGGGGGGGTGGGCAACGATGAAGGAGGTGTAAGCAGTGGCATCGGTTGCTCCGACAGAAGCGGCGGCACCGGTGGCGCATGCTTTAGTTGCAATGGCATGGTCTCCGGCGATTCGGCCGATGGTCGGTACTGCAACCTCGGCGGAGATGGCAGAAACGGAGAGGGTTCCACTGGGGACCGGTACGGCGGCTCCGGGGGTAGTGACTGCGGTGGAGATGGCGACTCCGGCGGCTGCTCTGGCGGCGGCTCCCCCAAAAGCAATGGGAAAAGACCGAAAACTGTAGATCTATACCAAAGAAGACTGTTGGCGACATAATAGAGGCTTGATTTGAGCCAAACTGAGTCAAAAGGCCCCATCACAGTGGATATGGGGGTCTGCTAAGGTAGGAGGCTACCGAAGACGAGGAAGAAAGGGACTACAGGAGACACCGTGAAAGATGAGGAAGAAAAAGACAGAGATGAAGATGAAAAGACACTATGAGACTTAAAATAGAGGAAATCGGTGACTGGCCGACGGAGGCAAACGACACCACTGCCGGCCAGCTGAGTGGGTAGTGTTTTAGGCGAGGGACTTGAGAGAGTTTAGAGAGAGGGTTTTAGTCAAACCATATATGAAAGTGTATTTAAAATGTTGTTTTCGTAAGACTCGTTTATTGGGATTCAAATTTTAGTTATTAAAATTAAAAATTTAATTACACGACTATCATATTAGGTTAAATTACGGTGGCAAATACTTCTTTTCTTCTGTTCAAAAAAAAAAAAAATGATTGCCGTACGGTAAATGCTATGATTATTAAACATAAAAAAAACGATTATTAGTTCAAATCAGAAGCCTCTCGTCCACACATCATCTCCGAATCACCGAATCACATGATTCTTCTACCATCGGGCGATAAATGCATCGCAGCTGTGGTTGTTATGCTGACGTGGCACATGATAAGCAAAGATGTAACTAAGTTGCCGTACACAATTCTGCACCAGATCTCCCACACATACTAATAATTTTCTTACACTGTAATTTTTAATGTTTTCAAATAGTGACATATCAAATCAAACACAAAGCTTGAGTCGTTACTGTTAGGTTTTTTCTTTGCGTGTCATTTTTCAAAGCCACAATTTTTACTTGTTTGTCTCTGCTCTGACAAGGTGTTCCTCACCTTTCATCAAGCAAGCCAGATAATAACTCTTGAATCCAAGGTAACCCATCTGCAATACCCACCAAAGCTTCATTTTTTCAACTACCCCAATTCCCAATATTTGTATCTGCTTCTTTCATTTATCATTTCTTGGAAAGATTTTCAATTTGGGATCTGAGTACATTTTAGGTTTTATGATCTGAATTCAAATGAGAGCTATATTGATCATTGCGTCGATTTTTGGTGTTTGAATTGATGGGGTTTTCATTTTTATGGATGCATCAACATTTGTTCATGAAAGTTTTGATCTTTTCGCGGAAATGTCAGAAATTTCGGTTCAGAAATGGAGTTTAGATTTAGAATTGAAGATGGCCTGACTAGGGTTTTGAGGTTTGGTTGTCTTTGATTAGCTAGAGGTTTTAGAACTTGATTGCGATGGATGGTTTGGGACAATCGTCTGGATTCGTGTCTAATGTAAGTAGTTCTCCATTGTTGAGAAATGGAGGTTGCCAGGATGATGATAGTTGTCCTAGGCAATTATCTCCTATAAGGATCAGTGGGTCGAGGAATGCTAGTCCCGTGGGCCGGGTGGGATCAAGGAATACTAGTCCTTCTAGGCAAAAGGTGATCAAAACAAAACCCCGCGGCTTGGACGAGGAAACAGTAGCTAGCTTTGGTAAAGCTGTTCAGCCTGATGTTCAAATGGAGGATAACATATGGGCAATGTTGCCTGAGGATCTGTTAAATGAGATTTTAGCTAGGGTTCCTCCTTTTATGATATTTCGTCTCCGTTCAGTTTGTAAAAAGTGGAACTCAATTCTTCAAGATAGCAGTTTTCTTAAATTTCACTCTCAAGTGCCGTCTCATGGACCTTGTCTTTTAACATTTTGGAAGAACTCACAAACCCCACAATGCTCAGTTTTTAGCTTGCCGTTGAAAACTTGGTATAGAATTCCATTTACTTTCTTGCCACGGTGGGCATTTTGGTTGGTTGGTTCCTCAGGAGGGCTTGTTTGCTTTTCTGGGATTGATGGATTAACTTTCAAAACATTAATCTGTAATCCGCTCACACAAACTTGGAGGACGCTGCCAAGCATGCATTATAATCAGCAGAGACAATTGATGATGGTTGTTGATAGAATGGCCCGTTCATTCAAAGTGATAGCTACTAGCGATATTTATGGTGATAAGTCATTGCCTACCGAAGTCTATGATTCAAAGCTCGACCGATGGTCGCTTCACCAGATCATGCCTGGAGTTAACCTTTGCTCCTCAAAGATGGCATACTGTGATTCTAGATTGTATCTGGAAACTCTCTCGCCCCTTGGTTTAATGATGTATAAGCTTGACACAGGTTACTGGGAGCACATTCCAGCTAAGTTCCCACGGTCTTTGTTGGATGGATATTTGGTTGCCGGCGCTCATAAGCGTTTGTTTCTAGTTGGAAGGATTGGCCTTTATAGTAATCTTCAGAGTATGAGAGTTTGGGAATTGGATCATGCAAAGATTATGTGGGTGGAGATTAGTAGGATGCCACCAAAGTATTTCCGAGCTTTGTTGAGGTTGTCAGCTGAGAGGTTTGAGTGCTTTGGACAGGATAATTTGATATGCTTTACATCTTGGAATCAAGGGAAGGGCCTTCTGTATGATGTGGATAAAAAATCCTGGTCTTATATTGCTGGTTGTTCTCTTCAGTCATACAACAGTCAAGTTTGTTTCTACGAGCCAAGATTTGACACTTCCATACATTGAGTTGGAAATTTGGCATCATGGCTTTGCAGTTCTCTTGTCATTCAGAGGCTGATGCAGAGATAAGTACATCGGTTTCAACAAGCACCTTCTTTTTTCTGACAATCCCGCTCCTCGTCTCTCCAGCAAGTGCAGTTATGCTGATTACTAATGTTTCAACTTTGATTATATTTTGCATGCTCCATTGGCACAATGGGTGCAATCCTAGGAAGCTGGTTATGTTAACAAGATTTTTTATTGGCTGTATCTCTAGGATATTAGCTGTATCAAACGCATAGGGATTCTGTACTTCAGGCGAGTGGCTGAAAGTGTACTCTATATGATGATGTCATGGGGAAAATCTGTGAGCAAATGTTTTTTCTGCCTTTTCTTTCCTCTTGCTCACCTGCAGTTCTTGTACATTCTCCGACTGTTCAATCAAATGAAATTTCCACATCTTTAAGATTTTTAGTTTCGTTGCTTATTATTTACTTGTGATGGTGGCTTATTCTGGCAGTCATTGAACATCATTTATAATCCGCGAGCATGTTATTTTTTGGGTTGCTGATTATTGGCATATTTTCTCCTTTTTTGTTATTTTTTACCCTTCTGAAGAGGCAGTGTTCTTGATCTCCTTATTGAATTGCTGATGCAGATGGAGATCTATCTGGGGTTTATCATCCTTTCTAAATTTAAATTATTTCTTTACTGTGTCACAAATTCTTATTGTTTTCTCGTTCCTCTGACTGCCATGATCCGAGGATGGCAAGTTATTACCTATCGACTAGCTGGCATGCCGTTGCCGTAACGTATATTCTGGTTCATTCTTCCATTTTGATGTCCGCATTTCCAATATTCTAGCTTGCCGGATAAGGAAGCTATTGTTTGGCATGTCTTCTTAAGGACTCAAATTGAGACTCCGAGCATTAGCATAACTGCATAGGTGATCATTGGTTTTGTTAGGTAAGAGTGTGTTCCAGAGTTCGATTTCTACCATATCCCTCCTCTTTTATCTCCTCTAGCGTCAAAAATGGGAAAGCACAAATAATAGCCGCTGGCTAGCTACAGCCCCTCTAGCGAAAAAAGTGCCTTCACATCATACACGATGGGTTAGCCTGCACACTAAATACACTGGACAGAAACTCCATGGGAGGAAATTTGGTCACTTACACAACTGTGTATGCCTAGAAGTTAGGTTTAGTTCCACCAAACATTTTGGGATAGAGTCAAACCTATAACCTTGCCTGGAACGAAGGACCATCCTTATCACTAAACTCTCCGTCTCCTGTTGTGCTAAATCCAACATATAAAGGCGGGACATGGCTAACTGACCCATCTTTCCAAAGCTTCTCTAGCGACTACCAACAAATTGCACAAGGTCGGACCTTAACGGTTCTTACCGTGATCACAACATGGGTTATGTGGGTCCTGTAACGGGTCTGGGCTATATAGCCACCTCAGGGCTCTCGCTACAACAAAACTAAAACAATGTTTGGATTGGAGTGTGGAAATATTAAGAAAAAGATATGAAAGATTCAACTTAACTGAAATGATTAAGACAGTGTGTTTTAACAACATAAATAAAAGATCGATCTCATAGTCATGCTTTCATCTTTCTTTTCTCCCAACTACTGGACTACTAAATCTAAAACCTAAAGGACAAAAAAAGAAAAAAGGTAAAAGATATGCTTTGGAAGCAATATGGAAGCATCGCTCTATAAAGAATTTTTCTTGGGTTTTCAAACCATCTTCTTGATCTCAAATCAAGCATGACTACTGCTGTTCTGCAACTACATTATCATGATATAAATAAATTACGATCTTGGTGTCCCACGTGTGAACATGTTCATAAAAGGAATACAGCTGGCCATTCCTTTGAAACTTGGACCCTAAAAATGCTGCAAAGACACCCCTTTTATAGCAATATACAAACAAAAAAGCAATTTTTCCGCAGCAACTTTTGAATCTCCAAACCTCAAAGGCACCATCTCCGTACATCATGGGTACACATACACATTAATTTACGCTTAGCATCAATTAAGTTACCAAAAGCTTGCACATAACTTTTTAATTAGGACTGAATTGCTTCCACAAAGTTTCAAGACAAGACATTGATAAATGTAGCCATACTTTAGACATGAGTTCCGATATGCTTTAGTACAAATTAGCAAGTATTTTATATATGGCTTCCCTTCCAGCTGTAGAGGTTTGATAAATGAGTCAAAACTGTAGCATTACATTTACACTTATTGGTACTAGAAATAGTGTTAAGAACGAGTTCGAATTCTAGTGTTGTTGTCTCGAATGCTAAAAGAAAAAGAAAAAATTACTGTTGAGAAGTTGCGGGTGTGTCCAACTTCATACCTTGTTAATTGACAGGCATCACCAGTCACCATGCTTGGACAGTCGGACTATATGATCAACATATTGACTGCAATAGTTGCTCAAATATTTTCTGATTAAATTTGCTAAGCCATGTTGCTTTGGTGGAATTGTGTGGTCTGAAAGCATCAGATCAGAAGGTGCCAGCAATTTCAGCTTGTAAAGCTATATGAACAATTTCGTGCGCCAAGTTTGAGAAAAAGGGTGAAGGAAAATGTAGCCAAAAAAGAAAAACTTTTATCTGCTTTACATTTTGTTCTTCTACTCCGACATTTCCTTTTCCTTTTCATTTCCTGGTTTGTCTGAGAGACCTTTTGTCCATAAAATTCTAACAGACGGATAGCGTGTGTACTTAGAGGATGAATCAGACAGAAAGTTCCTCGAGAGCTTTTGTAAAAATGCGAAATTTTTTTTCTCTTGGCACGAGGTTTTCTTGTACGCTTTGCGAGCGAGACTAATCCTCGCTCACGATACTGAGGTTGCTGCTGGCTCATGACAATTTGATTATGCGAAAATTCGACTACAAGAACTTATCTTGTTATAAATCATCATTGTTCGAAATTTAAGACGCTTAACTATTCAAACCAACCAATTAACTTTGTAAAAATGAGAATCTGCGTACAGTAAGCCGATATTAACGGTTTTTCCCCTCATGTCAATGAAGCTTCTGAGGCTGCTGCTGGCTCAAGATAATTTGACTATACGAAGATTCGACTACAAAAACTTATCTTTTTATAAATCATTATCGCTCGAAACTCGAGACGCTTAACTATTCAAACCAACCAATTGGGTCTGTAAAAATGAGAATTTGCGGTAAAAATGAGAATCTGCATGCAGCATGGCTTTTCCGCTCATGTCAATAAAGCTTCTAAGGCTGCTGCTGGTCCAAGAAAATTTGGCTATACGAAAATTCGACTATAAGAGCTTATCTTATTATAGATATTTATTGCTCGAAACTCGAGACGTTTAACTATTCGAATCAACCTATTGAGTTTGTAAAAAGAGAATCTACGTGCAGCAAGTCGATATTAACAGCTTTTCCCTTCATGTCAATGAAGCTTCTGATAACCATGGCTTTAGCCGAAAGGACCGACTTGGTGGCAGATCACACATTTTTAGCAAGTGGGGCAACCCCACAAGCATCAAGTTGGATGACACGCCCTCGTGTTCTAAACTTCAACACTAATATATTGTTTAATTTTGTTCATACATGGCTAATGGTGATACGATTTAGCAAATCCGTGCAGTAAATCACTCGGCCCATGTTCTTCAAGCACTTACTTTGATGCTAATGCCTCTTTGGGAACTATGCTTTTGTCATGCATCATTACTACCAATTCTTTCTGATCAACACTTCTCCTTTTTCAATGTGTATGCATTAAATTCTCTACCTTCAATATTTTGTTTTTGTTTTTCAGATAAATGAGTGAATTCACTATCTAAGAAAAACTGATGCAGGTTGGCTAATTCATGTTCCAAGCAATTATACCCCTATTACTAGCGGTTGCGATTTGTTATAAAAAATTTTCCACATCTGCAGGAAAAATCATACCCAAGCAGCCGGTTTATTTACATTAGAAAGTGAGAAAGCAAAGGGCTCTGTCATGTAGCAGAACATATAGTGGTTCGACAAATAAAGTCAATTTTTTTTTTTTAATTTCCTGACACTATTGTGGAAAACTCTAGTCTCTTCTCCAAATTATTCAGAGGTCTACTCAGATGGATTATATCTATTTGTGGTAACTGCTCTACCCACTAAAATATTTAAGTCCTCATTTGATATAATATATCAGTAGATAGGCACAATATATGCATATGTGCGTATATCTACACGTAACACAGGTAACAATACGTATACATGTAATATCTAAATGTATGGGAGGTTTGAGGAGTTGCAACTTCAACCTGTGATCATCTGCACAGCCCAACAGACTAGGGGACCAGAAGGGTACTTAATTGCAATGAACCATACATAAATTTGTGTATTTTTGGGAGGATATAGTGGCATATGGCTCCCATCCAACTTGCTCATTTTTAAATGTTCTGCATGGAGGCATATGGTACATTTTTAAATGACACCTGTTGTCTCTTCCCTTAATTTTTTAATCTACGAGTTTTCCTAGTTCTGCATGGAGGCAGGGACAATATTTTGTGCAGAAAACCAGTATTGGAACACTATCTTTGACTTGGGTTTGAACGGTCTATAAATTCCATCTAAAGGTATTGCAAGTTTCCTCTCTTTCTGATATTGAAATTAAGCAGATATATCCACGAAAAGGAAGGTTTAGAAGGATGTTACCTAAGAGCTTGTTTGTGAAGTTGATGCTGGGGCTTGTGTTTGCTGTGCTTGTGCTGAGAGTTCACTCCTGTTCACATGTACAAGAAGGTATAATCCTGCTTCCCATTGATGTTCATCAAGTGAAAACAAGATATCAGGATTGACCTGTTATTTCATTTCACTTCATTTTTCAGGTAAGGAGCTTGAGGTGACTAGGAAAGGCATTCCGGCTGCTCAGAAGGTAGGCTTGGTGGTTAGCTTATTGCTTATGTTTATGTTGATTGCCTCTAATCATCACTACATGCAGGAACTTCCTGATGGCATACCTACTACAAGCGCAAGGAATATGGGGCTTGGAGGAAGAAAAATGGCTTCCCATAAGGGTCAGGAAAATGAAACTGAGAAAGATCAAGGCCTTCAAGGAAGGGCTTCAGAGGATATTTCAGGTGCAAATTATTCTGATGTGACAAGTGACTTTGAAGTAAAGGGGGCTCAAAAAGTAAAATGCAAGTATGGAGACAAAACTATCTCTCCTAAGGAGTCCAAAGATGCTGGCTTTGTAGCCTATAATGATGATTATCGTGGACCTAAACACCATCCTCCAATACATAACTGAGTGAGAAAAAAAAATACATGCCCTTCTAGGATCCTTTTTTCGTCTTGTCTGGTGAACATATGTGGGTGTCACATATCATGCTTTTGTGCGCTGTAAAATTTTGTAGATTGAAGGATTCTAATATAGTTGGTCTTTGCTTTCTATGCAACAGATTCACTGTTTTTTCCTTGTAAAATGTTCTCTAACAAGTTCTTCAAGGTTCGGCTTTTGAAACGGAAATCAAACTTGAGTTCATTTTAAGGATCTCTCAACTGAGTGCAGGAATGGATGATAATGCTACAAAGAAGTCCCCTGGAAGCTCACAAGATAAATTGAATGATCAGGTCTCTCTCTCTCTCTCTCTCTCTCTCTCCCCGCATGCACATAGTTATTCGTACAACCAGGCAGACAAGGTTGTCTTAATTTGTATTCTCTCTCAGGACACTGAATTTAGTTATTATTCTTCATAAACCAGGACCAGACGAATCCGAACAAACTGGGGAGGAAGACACTGAAGTCTGCCTATTTGGGAACTCCATGGACTGAGCCATTCCATGTCCCAAGCACCAATTCTAAGTACTATCAGGATTCCAAGTCAGTGCCAGACAACAATACCAACTTGGAAAGTCCTTCAGGGTCTGACAGGCAAGTCTCTCCAAAAGGTGAAATGCAAAGACTTCTTGTAGCAACAAAAAGGATCGTCAGCTTAATGCACAAAGATTACAGTGGAATGAATAGGCCTCGCCATAAGCCGCCCATCAACAATCATGTACCTATTCATTGAAATATAAACTGAAGCCTCTACATGGGTTTTTGGCCCACAATTTTGCCCCTCCAACAGAAGTGAAGCCTCTTAAACTCATATAGATAGGATGGGAGCTCCTCTGGGTCTTGGTTTTGATGGTTCTCTGTGTAGCTTTCAGTAAGATCACAGTGGGATGGAGAAACATATAAACTACGTAAATTAAGTTGACTGAATAAGCCTTTTTCTTCTGCGATTTTGGACTAGTTTTTGGATGTGATCATGTGATATACACATATATCATGTTATACTACCATGAAGATAGTATGATCATCATTTTTTTTTTCTTTGGTCGAAATCCTTGACGTGCAACGAATCATGGACTGTTAATTATTGTACATATTTTTTTTTCCCTTCTTATGAGCAAAGAAATAAACAACATAACATGCAAAATGAAAAAAATGAATCAGATGTCCGCGTTTGTAAGTTGTAACCTGAGCCTCCATGTCAACGGAATAAACCTTGTTATTAGACTCAGCCCTGCTAACGCAACATAAAATAATGCTGAGAAAATCTATCAACCTAATTCGAAAGGAGATGAGACGGATATATTTGGAACCCAAAATTATACCGAAGAATATATATTTGTTTTGTTTATCCATTAGGTTGAGTATTACACTATGAACTACGTAATAGATCAACAAAATTTGGTACTCAAAATTCTGCCCCCAACTATACCAAAGAACGTTTTTTTTTTAACCAATAGAGGCAATCCCTGTAATTTTTTTGTGTGGTATCTCATCATTGGAGAGGAGGGCAAAGCGCGAGGGGAGGAAAGAAACTCAGTTTTGAACTCAAATTTTTTAGTAAAAAGTACACATATTTTATCAATCTATCTTCAATTTTTTTTTTTTGGTCCTAAGTTAAATTTTATTTATTTATTTATTTTTGATCTGGTATATTTTATTTTATTTTATTTTATTTTTTGGTGTAAAAATTTTATTTTTTTTAATAAAACAAAAACCTTAAGAAGTTAAGGGGCTAAGTTCATTGGGCCCAAATGCGACAATGTACCGTACGAGATGCCAGAAGTGCCCAAATTGCTCAAATCAGCATAACAAAGGGCTTTTATAATTTTTTTTTTTTTTTTGGGTTTCAAGAGTTCATAATTGAACATTTAAAGAGAAAGAGAGACTGTAGATCAGGCGGGAGTTCGGCACCCGAGCAAAATGCTCGACCACTTTTTTTTTCTTTGTTTAAGGACCAACTAATTTTAACTAGGCCGTCTGCTCTGGCTTGGCCCACCATAGACATCACACAAAACATGTCATTGCGCCCAATTCTTTTTAGATGATTAATGTGTGATCTATGTCAATCATTTTGTTCGTATTTATGAACGATTTTTTACGATCATGCTTGTCGTTCATTCATTTTCACAAACGTGAGCCACAAAAAAAAAAAAAAAAGTAATGAGTTGTGCTTTCTATCGTCCAAAGAAGTCAATCTGACGTAGTAGCATTGCACTGGACAACCCTTGAAATCTTTTTATTTATTTATTTATTTTAGTATTTAGGAGCACGACACGAGTTTAAATTCATTCCTACGTACTCCGAACTCTGACGAAGGACATTGAGTACTACACTTGAAATCTTTCGGAATCGACAGTTAATTTATGCTCATTTTCGGGCTTTTTCCTTGTCATTGTTTAGCATTGGCTGGTCCGGACGGTTTTGTTTAGTTTATTATTATTATTATTATTATTATTATTATTTTATTTTAAGTTTTGTCACAATAAATTTTATTTTTTTTTTGAAGAAAAAAAGATAAGTGATACTAAAATTTTACAGTTTTATTAAAAAAAAATTACGACTATCTACAAGTGAGGTACCAAATTATAAGAGCAAACTTACACTCTAATAATGTGACGATTGTACGTTTAATTTTACTATTTAATACGATTTCAAACTCGTAAATTCTTATTTGAAAACAAATTCGTTTTTTACTTCGACTGCTCGAGCCGATGTTAACAAGTAAAGTAATCTTTTTTTTATTTCGATTACTCAATCTCCAGAAGATTGAATAAAAATATTGACAAATAATTTTTAATCTTAATTTATAAATGTAATAATTTATACGATGATGCATAATTTTTTTTTTGTTAAAAAAAAAAACAAGAAGTAAAGTAATCCATCGAAATGTCCGAAAAGTCGGTCAATTCAGGCCCAATCATCTTTACAGACTTTGTCCCGTAGTCGGTATTGAAAACCGGACCGGACCGGCCGGTTCAACCGGTAAAACCGGGAACCGGTCCTAGGTCCGGTCCGGTTCAAGTCCAAAAATGAAATTCGGACCAAACCGAAAAAACCGGTCAAGAACCGGAAAAACCGGTCAAGAACCGGAAAAACCGGGAAAACCGGGACCGGTTGAACCGGGTGAACCGGTTCAATTTAAATTAAAAAATTTTAAATTATAATTTAACCCAAAACTTTATCTAAATTATAATTAAAACTCTAATTTTAACTAAAAATTCTAATTTAGTCCTCAATTGATTAAAATTTTCAATTTAATCTTTAAATTTTAAAAATTAATATTTAATCACTATTTATAAATATTATTTTTTAAATTAATTTTTATAAATTATATTTTATTAAATATACTAATTGTAATATCTTTAATATATATAAATATTAGTATAATTCTTAAAATACACTTTATTTTAAATATTTATTATCATTCTTATATAATATAACATTTTATATAATTATATAAACTATATAAAATTTAATTTTTATATATTTAATATTAAATACCGGTTTTACCGGTTTAACCGCGGTTTTACCGGTCGAACCGGTTGAACCTTGAACCTCTCAGTTTTTCGGTTCAATAACCGGTTCGGTTCTGAGAACCTTGGTAGTCGCACGCTCCCTCCCCACACGAAAGCGGACGGACGAGACAAAGAAAGGCATCAAAACCTTTTTATACTTTATTTTTTATTTTTTATTTTTATTTTGTCTCTTTGCTATTCATCAAATTAAATTAATGTACGATATCCTACCTCTTTGTTTTTTCTTTTCTTTTACAAAGAGTGTTGATGATAATTGTTAAGAAAGTGGAAAAAAAAAAGAGGAAGCTTTGATTCATATCATGATAATTAAATTACATAAATTAGCGATACTATGATCATCGGTGATATGTGCATGGCTTGGCTCGTATTGTTTGGCATGCCCATGAATTTTTCTTTTAACAAAAATAACTCTTTGTATTAATAATCATCGAAGAATGTACATAAGATTAATACATAAGTGTCAAAAATACTTACGTATAATGGGAATACAACACGGTTTAAAGACTTACAAATCATACGGTTACTGAGACCTTCCACTGACTGGGTATGTCCATGATTTCAACTTATTAACATGACTTATAAATTAAATTTAACCCTGAATCAAAGTAATATGATTTAAAATCAAGCTTATTTTAAATTAAATCTAAGGTCATATGATACTAGAGATAAGATCAATGTCATGGTTAGCGAGGGAGCACTTTAAATATGACTTCTAAACAAATAAATTGAAAGTCTATAACACTAATTCAAAATTAATTTATACACAGTGTATCATTTACGTCATAACTAACTCCAAATTTGTGAGCAAACAGATTAAGGGTTAATGTATAGTTTTTATTAAATTATAATTATGCATTAAAAATTCAAAAAATAATTAACTGCAACATTTAAATAAAATAGTTATTAAAGAAATGCCATTAAAAAATATAATCAATCTTATATTCTAATACAAATAATTAAAATATTTTTATTATCAATATTTATTTTACGTTTGAATTCTAACAATTAAATAATTTTTTTTTTAAAGAAATAACTATGACATTGACTAAACATTAAAAAACAAAACAATAAAGCCACGGTGGTTGTATCAGGGATGTTCTTCCGTTTCTGTTTTATTTGTTGTAAAATAATTTATTTTTATAAAATATTTTAAAAAATATTTATAATAAAAATAATAATTTATTTTATTATTTATTAAAAATATAATTTATATTTTTTTAAAAAAAATAACATCAACTTAAAAAAAAAAATTTAAATTTCAAAATTTTACTTAAATTTTTCATTATAAAATATTTTACATAAAATAAATACTATCAAAAATTTTTAAAAAATTATTCATATAAAATATTATTATACAAACAAATACATCTTATTTTCCTTTCATTTCTTCTTTTCTTTTCCATCTAAAGTGGTGGTATAACCTCTGAAGTTTCTTTCTTGGAAATCGGTGGTCACTGGTCAGCGTTCTTTATTTCTTGCATTCTCGAGTGTTGACCTTAAAGTTGAATATGTCAACAGGCGCCTAATCTTTAACTTGGAAGGGATCACCGGTTTGTGAGGTATGTGTTGCTATTTCTTGCGGTTTTGTGAAATCTTGGTGGGAGGGTTTGGCTTTGTGGGTGGTGTTGTTATGGAATTTTGAGGGAACCCATTTGATCGATTTGATCGTTACATCTTTGATTGTGGACGTTTTTGGCTGTTAGTATAGTATACTGTTTGAACAAAGTTGGGTTTTTGTGTGTATTAGAAATTTCGTTTGATTTGATGCTTTTTTTTTTTTTGGATGAAAAGCATATTTTCAGGCAAACCTTGAGTTGCTAACACTACAACCCACCTCCACGGCGGCCGCCGGTTAACGAATTCATTGTTAGATCATCGTTTTGGACTGAATTTGAGGTAAATAGGGTAGTTGCTCGGTTTGTGGAAACTGAGAAAGTTGTTATAAATATATACGTGATCAGATTTAGTTACTGGCTGTGCGTTGGAGAGGACTTTGAATTTGTTTGATTCCATGCATTAATCTCAGGCATCTCTAGCAGTAATTTTCAGGCACAATGAGTGTTTTGGGGTGGTGGGGGGGGGGGGGGGAGATAATTGATCTCACTCACCTTTTGAGTTGAAAATCCTTTTCGTGGGATATTAAAGCAAAGAAGAAATTAGAGTAATGGGAAGGGCTATACTGTTTGTGAGAGGCTCGTGCAAAAACCCTTCTCCTTTGAATCTTGTTGCAGACTTTAAATTGCTCATTTGTTATTTATTTATTTAGTTGGTTATTTTTGTAAATTTCCTTTTTGACCGTGTCTTCGTGTGCGTATGTGTTTTTTTTTTTTTTTCTTTTATTTTGCCTTCACAAGTTTATCTACGGGAGTTTCCCTGTGGAGGAAACCTGTATGGTGACAGAATTGGAAAACATTTGATTTATCATAATGAAAAGTTCCATTGGGTGACACTTTTCAGCTTCTTGCATTTAGCATTGCTTAATTTCATGTTATCAATTGGTGATTCAGCATAATATGCACAAGGGAACTAGAGTTTGTTTTTGAGTCCTACAATGCACTGTCATTTTCTCTTTCTGGATGTTTTTCAGCAAGACAATGCCTCCTACATGTATTGGTGTCATAGTGTCAAGTTGAAGGAAATCTTCAGAATTGTTGCTTCGGCTCTTTTTTCATTTTTTGTCCCTTTATTATATAATCCTTCACAAGTAAACCTTTTCAACTACCTATTGTCGCTTTCATCAAGAGGGCATAGAATATAGCCAAGCCATGAAGAGGATATATATTTCTAGTTTCTTTTTACTATTTGAGAAAAACTTTCTGGTATAACAATGGTGATGACTGCTGCTACTGCTGGTGATGACTTACTGCTTTTGGTTGACCATGAACCATTTGCTTTCTGTTTTAACTTGTGAGAATTAATTTTTGTGGCATACCTATGACTGAAAGAAATTGTTTCTTCTCTTATGACAGTGAGCCTGCAGAAATCTCTGACATGCAAAATGTTAGCACTGAATAAATTTCAAAAGAGACTAAAGAATGGCCCATAACGTTGATTTGATTACAATTGGAGTCTCGGTTGGTTTGGCCCTTGGAGTCTTGATTGCTTCACTGGTATTTTTTGGCATAAAGTGGTGTAAGAGGCATACTCGCTGCCGACAATGTGCAAATAGTTCTAGCCCTGTGAGTCTTCCAATAAGGATAAATGGCTTGGGTACAACAACCGAATTTAGCGTATCTCTTGCAACCATCACTGAGGAATCAGAACACCATCGGAGAAGTTCTCAGCCATCTAGGTGGAATCATCACAACAAGGATCGGTTTGCCTCATCATCAGGCATAATTAGATATTCGTACAAGTATGTAACCTGTTAATTGTACAATTTTCATTTCTGTGGCATGTCAAGATAGATCACCTTTTGAGTCCCTTTTTTGGAAATACATATTGACACTGATCATACACAAATCAACTGTAATTGTTTGTTCCCTCTTATATTCCATCCTTAAGGGAAAGAAAAAGGAAAGCAATGTGACATATTGAAATTGAAGGTCAACAACTTCTTTCCCAGCAGGATTTTGGGGGTGGGTGGCTGGGAGGGGATTAAATTGCTATAATTGTTGCAACATTATTAAATTCATAACAATCATAGCAAATGATTCGGTAAGATTGTGTGTATTTGACCATTTTTCAAGGCTACGGTGTATGAGCCTCCTGCACTAGAAAACTAATCTTAGCTGAGAATTTTCAAACATGAAAAGCTGAAGTGTGAAAGCAAAGGGATTTCTTTAGAATGTTTGTTGAGGTGTATGAAATTGTAGTGGACTTGTATCATAACTATTGCCAAATTGGTTTAAGAAGGAAATTTGTTCCCCTAAATTTATATTTTCTTTCTTTGCCTTGTTTTGTTGTTAAGTAGCATTTATTTTGAAACACTTAAAAGTAGCATTAAGGGGATTATGTTTAAATGATGTCAACATATTCCTCTTTGGCAAATTCGTTTATTGGGCTTAATGAACTTTATTTACTCATTTTACTGGTATATTAATTTCCACTACGTGAAGCATTAAGCCGATATTTTACCTAATTTGCAGCACTGTCACATTTGAAAAATGGGTTTTTTGATGTGCATTTTGTGTTGCATATTTTGCAAGTTGTGAAGTAGTTCATGTTTCGACATATATATCTTCCAGGGATATTCAGAAAGCTACTCTTAATTTTACAACTATTCTGGGCCAAGGGTCATTTGGCCCTGTATACAAAGCTGTGATGTCTACTGGAGAAGTAGTAGCTGTAAAGGTCCTTGCTTCAAATTCAAGACAGGGTGAAAAGGAGTTCCAAACAGAGGTAAGTGCTGAAATAACAACATTGACAGTGGAAGAAGGAATTTCCTAATTCCTTGAATTGAGAGATGCCTGTGTGGCATGTTTTGTCCGTGCATGCTGTTTGATTTTATGCGGACAAATTTGGGCTAGTAATACTCTTTTATCTCAGCAATTCAAGGCTTATCACCCAAAGCGTATATTGCTAAAAGCAAAGAAGACCATACATCTTGGTGGCATCATAGTTGTTTCTGCTTAACTCTAGGAAGCAATTCTTTGCTTCAATTATGCAAATGCAAATTTGGCGGAAAGGAGGAACCATATTTATAATGACCACTGGGCAAATCCAACACTGACTTTTTATAAATACTTGCACGCCCAGTTTTGCCCTTTTATTTCCCCGGTCTTTTGCAGGTATCTCTGCTAGGACGGCTGCATCACAGGAATCTAGTTAATTTACTAGGATATTGTGTAGATAAAGGACAACACATGTTGATCTATGAGTTCATGTGCAATGGAAGCCTAGCAGGCCTTCTATATGGTTAGTTAACTAGCCCCATTTATTTGAATTGTTATTCCTAGCAAGATACCATATGTTTGTGAACATGAAATAAATATTCCTAGATGAAACCTGCCTTAAAAACTGTAGTCACATTGTTCTCCCTCCCTCCTTTTAGATAACTCACTTAACTTAAATAGGTGTATAATCTATAAGTTTCTGGGCATTGATTGACACTTAAGAAACTTATGACTAGTTTTCAACGTCTGACAATTTTATATTCCTCTAGTTTAAATTGGCACCCTGTTGTTCAATAATTTCTTCACAATGAGCATCCTGCTGTACATGCAACAGACCGAAAAGAACACACACTGAGTTGGGAAGAAAGACTCCAGATTGCTCTTGACATTTCACATGGGATTGAATATCTTCATGAAGGAGTAAGTTGATATGGCAGGATTGTAATTCCTTTTGATCCATTGAAATGACATATTTTGCTTTTGGAACAGGCTGTACCACCGGTCATACATCGTGATCTAAAGTCTGCTAACATATTATTGGATGAATCAATGAGAGCGAAGGTAAGCTAAAAGCTTGCATCTAATAGAGAGATATATCTCCTGAAAAGTAGCGTGAACTCTTCATAGATAAATGGCTGCTCACGGACTGACCATCGCAACAATCCAAATGAAAGTTTTGTGCAAAAAAAAATAGGCTTAGGTGGAGTTTTGTTTTCTATTTTGTCAGTTGATATTCATTGCAGTCGTTGCATGTAGGTTGCTGATTTTGGACTTTCAAAGGAAGAGGTCTTCGATGACCATAATTCTAGCCTGAAAGGTACTTATGGCTACATAGACCCAGTGTACATATCCACAAACCAGTTCACCACCAAGAGTGACATATATAGTTTTGGTGTTATCATCTTTGAACTCATTATGGCCATCCACCCGCATCAAAACTTGATGGAGTACGTTAATCTTGTAAGTTTTACACCCTATTGGATAGATTTTCTTTCATTTTTTCCACCTGCTTGACCAAGAATTTTCTTTTTGTTGGTCGTGTAATCACCAATAGGCTGCTATGAGTCCGGATGGTGTAGATGAAATTCTAGATAAAAATCTGGTCGAAGAATGCGACATGGAGGAAGTGAGGCAGCTAGCTGCCATTGGTCACAAATGCTTGCAAAGATTCCAAAGGAAGCGACCTTCAATTGGAGAAGTTTCACAAGCAATATCAAAGATAAGACAACGGCAACTAGCTAAGGAAAATACCATGTCTTTTGCGAGCCGAGAACTTTCACGAGTGGTAAGCAAAATTGAGGAGCAACAGGGAGAGTTGAGTCAGATGGTTGGTGAGCAAGATGGCAATTGAATGACTAGAAGATTTCGTCGTTACTTGTGTCTGTTCAGTGATCTTCATTTTGGTTTATGAGAGCCTTCATCAGCCGAAACTGATGATGGCATCTGAGACACAATGTGGGCAAATGAAATGAGCTCAGTGTGAAAGAAGCAAGACAATATGCTAGCTCTCGTGACCTTTAAAGTTTAAAAAATATGCAATATTTTGTTTGGAGGAATTCAATCCAAACACAACACTATCGGGAAGCGGCAGCCTAATAATGTTTTATTGTGTCTCTTCCAACATTAACTTAAGTTTGAGTTCTTAAATCCGCGTTTTTTTTTGGCAAATGATTAGATAACTGCTTAGGTGACTAAAGATTATAGCGCGGCGATGAATTGTAAACTTATTAATACTATAATGAGGTTTAAGAGATATTTGTTTCAGATCTAATGATATTTTAGTAGTAGATCTCTTTTATGGAAAGATTGAATGAAGATGTCAACGGTCAAAAGATTATTCTCAATTCAAGAATTTGATAACTGTCATGTTGGTAAGATGATTTTTCAATTGTTAAAAAAAAATCCAAACACAGCCAAATAACCCAACGGGTTATAGTGGTAAAGCAAGTAAAAATCGTACGATATACACTCGACAAGCCAAGCAAGTGGACAAAGAAGAGGCCTTTGAAAGAAAGATTCAAATTTAAACGAAGGTCACGCACAGACACGAACATGGAATGCATGCCAATGAGGACAAACATGTGCATCTGATCCACGACTTTTTTTGTTTTTTGTTGGGAGTGGGAGGGCACTGGGTTATTAATAATTTTTTTCAAGGAACCACTTGGTTCATATTCATACTCGTACTATGAAGATTGTTGGGAGTGGGATTGGAAACCAAAAAGTCCACAGCATTTTATTTTAATTTAATAAAAAGTTTATGCCACCATGCACCATCTCAGTAATCAAAATGGTAAGAGCATTTTTTAGCAATCAAAATAATAATCGCCGCAGAACACGAAACAAACAATCTGACAGTCAAGATACAAACAATGATTCCAGCTGAAAACTGAGAGCAAACTAATCACAGAGATAGCAACACGATTACAATAAAAAGCAAAGAACGAAGATGCATTAGAATTGAAAGTATTAGACATCCCCTAAAATCCAACCTTGGGAGTCTCCAAAATCTATGCAAAACAAATGGACGGTTAAATGTTAACAAAATAAAGAGTGTCAATTGTCAACAGAGCCAGCATTATCAAATACAAGGTCCCTGCTATTTTTTTTTTTAAGAAAATAAAATTTACTTATAATCTAATATTACATAATTTATTTTTTTAATTTTTTATTTTCAGTTAACCCTACCTGTTATATGATATAAGATTACGAGTAAATTATACTAACAAAAAAATATAAGTTAAATTAAAAATCGTATGTACCACCCTAACACGTGCAAATGAGGACAAGCCATTTATGAATTCAAGTTATTACCTTTCTTTTGGGTTCATCCATGGTGGATGTTGTTGTTGTTGGTGTTACCAACGCCTCGAACTCTTGACCCCAAGCATGATCAATGACATGCCACTGGGGCGATGAGAGGGTGGTAGAATTCAAGTTATTACCTTAATCCTCCCATCTTGCGAACTGTTGATGTCTTCTTAAGGGAGTGCTTTTGTTTGTGGGACCCAATTTTCATATTTCATTATGGGCAAAATTCACGATGATAGCTACACAGTTTTCCAGGCATAGTAGTAATCTGCTCGGACTATATGCACTCTAATCTTCAAATCCTTGTGCTTTTTGTGCAAACATTAACAAAATGCCAAGTCCAAGCAGACACTGTGTCTTGCCAACTGTGTATCTATTATGGTGAATTTTACTCAGAAATGAAATACGATGATAGCTACACAGTTTTCCAGGCATAGTAGTAATCTGCTCGGACTATATGCACTCTAATCTTCAAATCCTTGTGCTTTTTGTGCAAACATTAACAAAATGCCAAGTCCAAGCAGACACTGTGTCTTGCCAACTGTGTAACTATTATGGTGAATTTTACTCGGAAATGAAATATGAAAAATTGAATTCGTACAAACAACAGCACCACCCTAAAGAAGACATTGACAGTTTGCAAGATGAGACCAACAAGGTAATAACTTTAACTAATGAATGGTTTGTCCCATTTGTATGCATTCTATAGTCATATGTAATAACGCTGCGCTGCTGACCGTGCACTCTGTTCTTCATTTGTGTGCCTTTTGTCTTTCTTTTAGGAATAAAGGTTAATTTAACGTTTTACCTTATTTTAAATTTCACGTATAACATTTTTTTTTGTTAAATTTGATCCATAACGTTACGTTCGTTAGTTTAATTTGATCATTCCGTCCATAACGCCGTTAACTTTACTGACGTGATATGACGAAATTTGACACGTCAGTAATTTTTCCACGTCAACATGCCACGTCAATATCTATTGCTGACGTGACATATGTATAAAAGCTAATTTGACCTACAAAATTTCAGTTTATTTTAAATTTCACCCATAACGTTTTTTTATTATTAAAATTGGTCCATAACGTTATATTTTTTAGTCTAATTTGATCTTTTCGTATATAACGTCGTTAACTCAGCAAATATGATGCGACGGAGTATGACACATCAATAATTTTTGTCTATATCAACATGTCACGTTTGCAGTAAAGTTTTAAAATTTAAACTAAATATTTATACTGAAAATCATACTCTACAAATTCAAACAAAATAAAAAATTAAAATTCATAAATTTATATCCAATTGAATACTTTTATTTTTTTAACGAAAAAATAAATTAATAAAATTCAACAAAAGTCATTATTATCTTTATCTTTAAATTTTTTCTTTTCTATTGTTATCACTATTTTCTCGTCAAACTATTGCCGCCGCCTCCAACCACTATTAGTATTACCAGTACGGAGACATCTCTTTGGAAAAAAATTAATGACGTGTCAAATTCTATCACGCTACATTAACGAAATTAATGACGTTAGGTACGAAAAAAATTAAATTAGACTAAAAGATATAACGTTATAGCCAATTTTAACAAAAAAAAATATTCTGGATGAAATTTAAAATAAGTTAAAATCTTGTAAGTCAAATTAGTCTTTATACGTATGTCACGTCAATAATAGATATTGATGTGGCATGCTGACGTGAAAAAATTATTGACGTGTCAAATTCTGTCGTACCACATCAACAAAGTTAATGGCGTGATGGACAGAAAGACCAAATTAGACTAACGAACGTAACGTTATGGACTAAATTTAACTGAAAAAATATTGTGAGTAAAATTTAAAATAAAATAAAATATGAAGATCAAATTAACCTTTATTACTTCTTTTTATCGTTTATCTTTTCTCTTTTTTTTTTTTCTTCTTTCTAACAATTTTCTCCAACTTTTCTTCTTCTCTCTTTTCTGCTGTTAGCATTGCCTCCATGCTTTGCTTTTGTTTTTTTTTTTCTTTCTTTCTTGCTTTTTCCTGCCTTCTCTCCTACTTGATTCTTTCCTTTTGTAGACCACCAAAAGGATTTGGTTTTGGTTCTGGCTGCAGGGTAAAGTAGGGAATACACCCGCATGGAGTTGGATCTTCCAGCGAAGAAACAGCCCTAAATGATTTGAGAATTGTGGGGCTGGAGGGGAAAGTATAAAGAGATCAAAATACAAAACATTTTTTATAGAAAAACTGAGACAACAGAGAGAGAATGGTAAACATTACTTAATCAATTCCGTGCATGGCGTCCATGCAATCGATGATTTCGCCACCTTGGAAGCCGGCCTCGGCGTTTCTACCTCCGGCGTCGATGCACTTGGGGTCGCCGGAATGGATATCAGCTCCGTCTCTGACCTCTCCTCCATTTTCGCTCAATAACTGAGAGACTCTCTTTCTAAGTTCGCTCACTCGCTTGCTTACTTAAACTGCCTACTACTTGTCAAAGGAAAATGGCCTACAAACTTAAAGCAAAGGAAGAAATAATGGAGATTTTTTTTTATCATATAATTATACGAAAATTTATCTAAATATTATTCATATTATAATTAATATTATATAAAATATATCATTAATTATAATATAAATATTATTTAGATAAAATTTTATATGATCATAAATAATAATATATATATTTTTTTCACCTTTTTCTTGCTTGTTGCTTTTCGCTTGTCTTCTATTATTACTTTGAGTCTGATAGCGGAACAGAGAGTGTGGGTCTCTCTCTCTATTATGGGGACTTGAAAGCTGACAATGCTCGCGGTGGAACCGGTGCCCAGTGACCAAGAAAGTTTGCAACAAAGTATGATCATGACCGTTGATTTTGCTTGTGGGGACCACGCGACAGTGGTGATGCCGCTGTGCTTTTCTCGATGGACGGGGAAGAACCCCGCGTCCGAGGGCCAAATCAGCGGTGATGTTACGGCCTCTGATTTTGATTGATGGGTTTAGTGCCACGTGTCGTTTGTGTGCTGAGTCGTTACGTGAGATTGCGTCTGTTTCTCTGATATCGTCCGTGGGAAGGAAGGCGTCGTTGAGAGAAAATTTCGATGGACAAGATACGGTGGACGAAAAACAGATAAAAATTTTATTTTTAATTAATTAATTTATTTATGTAATAAAAAATTAAATTATTATAATAAATTTTAAAAATATTTTTATTTATTTTTTTTAGAAATTAAATATCTCAACTAGTTAATTACATAAAAAAAAATTTTCTATCTAATCTCGACTACGTAAGAGTACTTTCTCATTAAAATTTACCATATCCCACTTTGTATTTTTTACTCTTTTCAAGGACAGTCCCTAATTTTTTGGAACAGGAGGCAATATTTCACTAACGGGATAAATATTTTTAAAGTCCTAAACCTTTAGATTTTTTTACGTTTGAGTCCTAAACCTTTTTAACATTTCATTTGAGTTCTAAATCTTTTTATTTTTTACTATATCAGTCCTTTAAATTACGAAAAGTAGTCAATCTATTAATAAGTGAGTTTAATTTAATAAAAATTATTTTAAAAAGCTTAAATACATGAGTTAAATATTTTTTTCATCAACAAAATATGCATATTAAATATTTTTTTAATCAACAAATATACGAATTAAATAGGCAACATGTATATTTTTTTATAAAAAAGACATTCAATTCATATATTTAATCTTTTTTAAATAATTTTTTGTAAAGTTAAAATTATTTTTTAATAGATTGATCACTTTTATTAAACAGAGGGACTAATTTGGTAGAAAATCAAAAAGTTTAGGACTCAAATAAAATGTCAAAAAGATTTAGAACTCAAACGTAAAAAAAACTAAAGGTTTAGGACTAAAAAAATCCTTATCCCTTTCACTAACATAAATAGAGATACAAAGTTTGTGAAACAAGTCCAAGTTCTAACTTATCATTACACTGAGCAGCTCAATATTTCTTGGGTACACAGAAATCCAAAGATTGACCCACCCTATAACGGGTATACGGACTTCTACAAATCCTACAACACTGACACTGCCACCACCACTCGAGGCGACAGCGGAACCGGACCATTGCCAGTGAAAGACGGCTTTGAAGCAGCTGGAGATTGAAGCCAGAATGGCCACAAGCGGGAGACATACTCCCCTCCACCACAGCACAACAAACAGGAGCCCAGCAAGTCAGAAAGAACGACGACAAACCGGGGGGAAACGGGTAATGTCACGATTTCCAACCGACTAGAGTAGCCACACAAACACCATAAAGGGGTCGGCGGCAACAAAAGAAGAAAGTCTCCCACCTTCCCGCTCAGATCGAAGCCAAGAAAGCAGGGGACTCGCCGGAAAAGCCGAGCAGACAGGCAGTAGAGCAACCTAGCAACAAACCCAACCAAACCATAAAACAAACCCCCACCCTCACAATAGAAAACTCACATAGGAGTACCAAAGAGGCACTGAGGCCTCAAAAGCTCACAAAGGAGCACGAGATTCGCACGGAAACGCTAGTAAAACATCAGAATCCTCTCAGCGCAAGATAGACGATGGGACGCACAATAAAGGATTAATTTTTAGTGTTTCTGAACAGTACCTATTAGTAAATAGAGTAAGTTTAAATGGGTTAGATAAAATATTTTAAGTTTTATCTCAGGATAAATTATAGTAGTTATTTTTGAAATTATAATTGATATTTATAAAATGTAAGTATAATAAGTGTTGTAAAAATATTAATTTTTATTTTAAAAATAACAGTCACAATTCTATTTAAAACGATAACTAACACACTTAAATATTGATTTATATACATTTTTTTTAGTAAATAACATAAGGAAAAATTAAGTCAATTAATTTATGTTTGTAATGTTGAGAGGATCATGGTCTTTTTTTTTTTTTTTTTTTTTGAGAGGGAATCGTGGTCAATTTAGAGTGTCCTTAATTTATGAAGAATACAAAGTGAGATGTTCAGTGGAATTAAAGTAACCTTTGGCAAAGCAAAGGAAACTGAAAGAAAGATGGATCTCACCTGCAACGATTGTGAACTAGTATCGTGGAGTTTAGTAAGACACTACTCTTTCAAGCACGCTTTTGCTGCATTCCGATTGATCGAAGTTGTGAAAAAAAAAAAAGGTGGAAAAATAAAATTATTTGAATTAGTAAAAAATTATGAGAAAGTTATAAGAAAAAAATAAATAATAGTTTATTAAGGAAAAAAATTAGTTATTTGAATTAATGAGAAAATTGTAAAAAAAGAAAAATTGTAAAAATTTGTGAAAAAAGAAAAGTTAATTATTTGATAATTTTTTTTAATTTAGAATTATTTATTTATTTATTTTTCTATGTATTTTCTATCCAAGCAAACAAAACATTTTAGGTTCATACGTAACCGTAAGTATAAATGGCCCAAAAGATACGCGTCATTAATTAATAATCTGATCTCCAACGGTAGCATTTTCTCCGATCACGTGAACTGTCTTATACGTAATCAAAGAGTCAAAGATACCGTATCATCAACCAAAATATACGTAATCATCGTGGTCTCTTTCCCAAAAAAAAAAAAAAAAACTCACGGTCAAACGTTTTCAAATTTAATAGTAGAGAGTAGAGACCGTTATTTTATTTTATTTTATTTTATTAATTTAAAAAAGCAAAGTGAAATTGAATGGATGTCAGATTGTTTACTGGCTGACATAAAATCTATAAACACTAATTGTGTGTATTTGGAGTGGAGGGAAGGGTGAGAAAAGGAAGAGAAAAGAAAAGAAAATAGAGAGAATAAAATTATTTGGAGTGATAGAGAAAGTAAAGAGAAAGAAAGTATGATGAAAGAAAAGTAAATAGTAATTTGTGAGAAAAAAAAGTGAAGAAAAAATAAAGTTATTTAGAATGGTAGAAAAATTAAAAGAAAGAAAGTATGGTGAAAGAAAAAATAAATAGTAATTTGTGAGAGAAAAAGTAGAGAAAAAATAAAATTATTTAGAGTGATGTAAAAAATGAGAAGAAAAAAATATTAAAAAAAATATATATATATAATAATAATTATATTTTTTTTTTCTCTCCCTCCTTTTCGTTCGTACAACAAATACGCTGTAAAGACAAAGATCAATCTCTCTCTCCCCCTATTACTGTCTCTCTGTCTCTCTCACCGTGAAAGGTGTTGTAGGTACTAGGTTGTAGGCTGGATCCGGAATTTTTTTTTTTTAATAAAAAATGTAACTGTTTGTGTTATGATGTAATTGAATTAATTTTTTTAGCCCAAAAATTTGTTTCAAAGGAATTTTTTTTAATTTAAAGGATACTGTATAGGATCCACATTTTAAATTTTAAAATAATATTTATTTATTTTTAAATTTAAATTTTATAATTTTTTATTTTACATTTTGTTCTATATAATTACTTTTAAAAAGTAAATAATTTTATTTTTTAATACTGCCTGGATAATTCTTTCGGACACCCAATCCACTCAAATAAAAATACAGTGAGATTGTTAGTGATTCTCTGAATTCAAACTCATGTTAAATCCAATTCAATCTCCTAAAACAACACCCGTGTAACTATGAATTCAATTATATTTAAGAATGATTATCACAAAACGAATTTAATTGTTTGGTTTTATGTTATAACATGATCAATATTAAAGAATATTGAATTTTACAAATATTCTACATCTTTCATAAAATCATAATTTTTAATATCATATATTATGTTATGTTGCTATCATATTATTAACATAGACAAATTATTTGAGTCATACAAATGTTTAATCTTTTCTATGATACCACCTCTCCTTTATATAGCGGTAAAAAATTACAATCTCACTTTTTCTTTTTTTGGGTGATACACCGATACTAGCAAATTTGCGCCCGGATTTCACTATTACCCGACAAAATTGACCATGAGAAACACTTTCTGGGTAGGTAAATTTTAATACATGATAAACATGTAATAATTTAGATTTAAAATATTAAATTATAAAAAATATAAAAAATTTATAAAAAATCAATTATTAAATATTATTAAATTAATTATGTATTTTTTTTATATTTTATTAAATATTTTCACATAATCTTATTCATTGTTTAGTTGTTAAAATTATGTGTCTGGTTTCTTTATTTCTCTGGCTTTGCCTCCTTGTTTACTCTGTTCCGGGACAGTCCCTATTAGTAAATAACAAGAATGAAGTCAATTAATTTATGTTGGTGGCATTGAGAGGATCATGGTCGATTTGGAGTGTCCTTAATTTATGAGAATACAATGATTTAAAAAATAAAAAATAAATAAAAATTAGATATTATGTAATAAATTATTTATTTATATATATTTTTTAATCTTACGTTTTGCATAGTAATCCTCTTAATTTATTGCTAATGTATACGCAAGGTGACATTGGTTACTACACCATACAGAGGACATGATGAGTTGATGACCCAAAACTGTGCAGAGAGCAGGAAGCAGCTGAAACCGCTGGGGTTGACAATGCGTCACAATATTATTGGTGTTAACTGTTAAGTGTGTTAAGATTGCATGGGTCTGACTTTCGACGAACAGATCTTTGATAGTCATAACTCTACCTGTTCTTGTTTTGAAAAAACAAAAAAAAAAAAAAAAGAGAGCAAAGAATACAAGGAAAATAAATGTTTGAAGTAAGAACGTATTTTATGTTTGAAGAGTGTAATTTAAAGAAAAAAATAAAAATATTTTGTTTGAAAATAGATAGAATATGAGAAGAAAAAACGTAATATGTGTTTTAACATTAATTTTACTCCTACAAGTAAAAGTTAGAAAATGAAAATGGGGTTAAAAAAATTAACATTTCGAATTTAAAAAACAAAAAATAAAGAAAGGGGTTATCACCGTGTCAGCTCCTTTTGACGGCATTCTCCCCATTTTTGGGGAACTGCTTTTGCAGGGTATCTCTCCTTCTAAACACAGTATGAAAGGCGCTTATGGCTACATAGACCCAGTGTACATATCCATGAACCAGTTCACCACAAAGAGTGACATCTGGGGTACGTTAATCTTGCGAGTCTTATGCTCCATTCTTCTTTCATTTATCCCACCTACCCTACCAATTTTTTTTTTTTTTTAATGTAATAACCAAAAGGCTACTGTGAGTGTGGATGGTATAGATGAAATTCTAAGATAAAATGTACCAAAAAAGACAAAATGTCAAAAAGAAATACAGGGCATTGATTCTGTACATCAAAGTTCTCCAATAGTAGGCGCATGAAAAATCCGTTTGGCCTCAGGCTATCGCAGGATGAAGACAAGAAAAAGCATGGCTGTAAAGTATTGCCACCCCATCAAACGAAATTATCATTTTCAAACATTTCCAAGTAAAGCAAATGAACAGATCCAAAAAAAAAAGAGAAAAGAAAAGAAAAAGACCCACACGCCTTCATCATGTCATTCAGTAGATAGATTACAAAGGAGGCTAATTAATAAACTCTCCACTGCCTAAGTCACTTGTTTACGCGGTTGAGTTGAGTCTGGTTTTCATTTCAGAATTAAGAGAAGGGTCAAACCGGACCATAAATCTGCTTGATGGCATTAGACATTCCATCAATTGTCTCTGACCATGAGTGGTCCGATGCAACATCGCTTCAATCACAAAACACATTGGCCACACATCTATACACTACATATACTGTCATTTCTTGTAAGTTTGCATGAGATATATGAGATATATTCGAGCAGCACTCAGATTCCCCGCATGGCAAGCTGGTGTGACAAGAAGATGGGCTGTTGTAGGATAAAGCTCACAGAAATGCTTTTTTTTTTTTTTGACTAAAAGGAAACGTTGCATTAATACTGATCAATTCCGTAGATAGATCCAACGCGAAGACGTCGGAGAGACCTACACAAGACAGGAGTACAGATTGGAAAAAGGCAACAACTAAGATGATCCCAATGACCATTATTTAAATGGGCGCGAAGTTCTTAACAAATCCCCATAGAAATCCAATTAATGCAGCGACATTTTCCAAATCCCATTCTTTGCAATTTACGAATTGCACGCATAAGCCTACAGAAAAAAGATTAAGGGAGTCGCAGACTAAAAAACTAATTATGAACTGAGAAGCAGCAATTACATTTCCGTCCAAAACGATATTTCAGTAACAATGTGACGAATATCAGATAAAAGTGTAGCAGTCATGATTTTCAAAGTGACAGCAACGTCTATACAAGTCTTATTTATATTTTTGCACTGGTTCTTATCATATTAAAACATTGTAACTTATAAGATAAAGCTGTCCAACCACGAGAGCAAGCCCCCCGAAGCGGGCGGGTTGGCAGAGCAAGAAATAATTACATATAGATAAACCAAAACAGAGTTCTAACCTCGAGCAGCAAATGAACTTTTGGATATTGACGATGGCAACTCCAAATCATAGACAAAGTCCCAACTCCTCGGGGACAACATCTGAACCACAGTTATCTATTCTAATTTCAGTGTTATACTTTGATAATGTCTATTAACTAACTCAAAATTGGCACGAAGTTCCGAGCCTTTGTCTACGCCTTTGACCAACATTCCCTGATTGATGGTTAACAAAAGCTGGATAGAGTAATTTCTGAAAATTCTCAAGGTACTGCACCCACTCCCCTTCAGTCAGATCATCAAGCTTAACAAAATGAGCGCTTGCAGGAAGCTGCTCATTCACACTCCTATTTCCAGATGAAGTACCAGCCAAATAGCCACTTTTCTGCATTGCACCTTCATGTTGCCAACTCCTCTCACCGAAGCTGTTATTTCTTAACATTGTAGACATCCTCGAGATGGTTGGAGTCCGGTGATGCGTTGGATTAGCACAGTCGACCGTGCTTGACACCAACTTATTCCCCTTGAATTGTGCCTCTTGCTTCTCTTCCTCCTCTTCCTCCTGCTCCTCTACACCCTCCTCTAGCCTGGAAAGTAAATTGCGGACATTTCCACCTTTGGACCAAGTAACATCTAAGTCTTCACAATCAATGTCAAACTGAAACTCATCATTGTCTCCTGCCTTAGCCTCACAGTGAGATATTTCCATTTCCCGTAACTGCCTCTTTGCCTCAATGCATACAAGCTCAAGCTTACTGGGTTCCTCTTCATGGCCTTGAAACTCTCTGCTCATCATTTCACCAATCTCAGCAAGACACAGACCAAAAGCCGCTGCATGTTTGAGGAAAATTGTGCAAACGACCAAGACCCTTAAGCATGCCTCTCGAATCATGGGCAATTCCCTTCGAAGCATATCACAATCTCGGAAAGGGTCAAGATGGTCTATATACTCAAGCTCGTCCTCTGAAAAAGGAATAGATGCTTGTGGCCAATGGATCCACTCAAAGTAGGGATCCTCCAAGCATTCTGGAAGGCAAAGGCCATGATCAATGGGGACAAGCTCTGCCTGACCAAATCTTCCAATCCTATCAAGCTTCTTGACCAAAAGGTTCCCAGCATGCCTGTCTGTGTTGAAGATCCGTACATCTAGAATCCCTATCCTATGCACAGAAGAGACAGGAAAGCTCGAAGTCCCATGATCGCTCGCATCAAAATCATGAGGTATGAACTCTTGCAATGATGCTATCTTGCTAACCTGGTTCTTGTTCTGAATCTTGTTTCCATTCACCCCATCATTGATATTAAAAATAGAATGTGTAACCTTTGCAAGGACAGTGGAGGGAACATCAGCAAAGTGATCATGGTCAAGAAGGTAAGCTGCTACTTCTCTGAAACCTGTCTCCCCAACCCGAACAGAGCGTTTCAGGCCTGGCTGTCCTAAAGCTTTGCCAACAAAACCCTTTGGATTGTTAGGGGCATAAGGTTCCTCGTCTGTAGGCTTCACGATAGCAGCATTTTCACCACAGCAATTTTTGAAATAGTATGCACCTCCAAGCCCACCATGAATAGGAATTGGGTCAACTCCATTCCTCATAGCCTTCACAATTTCCTTAACCAGTTGTTTTGCCCGTACAAATTGATCCGAAAACCCCAATATCTCTATTGGGCGACTCTGATCACTCTGCTGAAGATCCTTTCCTGTGGGTGAAAGACAGGGTGTAGATGAGCTCCTGTGCATATAGTTTCTGGCAAGGAGAAGTGGGGAATCATTTCTTACTGAGCTGAGATCATTTTTTAGCACCACATCCCCAAATATCAATGACCTCTCCTCGGTTGGGATATTAAGGGCAAGTTGTAACTTCTTCTTCACAGTATTGGCATTGTCACTCCTGTCTAATTCTATACCCAAAACAGAGCCAGTTTCAGTCTGAACAAACACACGCCTCCTTCCTGAAGATTTTCTTTCCATACTTTGACTCCCACAACACTCACCACTAAGGTGTCCTCTAATAGCTGCAATAGTCATATTTGCATCTACAGGGTGGTCCAGATCAGGATACATGGAAAGAAGAGGAGAAGCTGGAAAATTCCAAGCCAGCAACAGAGATGGTGGCAGCAGAGAGCTTGTCTCTCAAGAAAATGCCAATCTCAGATGCCAGCAATGGACACAAAGAAGATTTTGTATTGTACATAACCATAATCAAAGAAAGTCTAATCTCTTTAGTTCTCCTAATCACATTGGACCAGCTGCAGCCAAGAAACAAAGAACTAAAAATACTGCTACATCAGTGAAGCCATCTGATAATGCTGGCTGATAGAAAGAAACAAAAAAAAAATTGCTCATCAGAAAGACAACAAGAAGCTTAAACCCAGAACAAAAGCAAAACTATAAAGCAAAGGTCAAATAACAAGCAAGCGCAATTCTCACACTGTCCCACTATCACTACAAAGCCACTAAATAATAGAGATAGCTATATATAAAAGAATGCTGGAAAAGTTCAAATTAAGAACATAACAATGAATCAGCATGTTGCCAACCGTGCAATTTATAACAATACTATTTGCTGAAACAGTATATCATCTCTCCGATTAACAAAGGAAGTCCACAAAGTTTAGAGATTCCAAAAACATAGAAGAAAAACAAAAAATTGCATGAGATATCTTTTCTCTTCTACCATCTGAGAAGAGCATGCAGATTTTGCGAGACGCGGAATCCCATGTATAAACACACATATTTACCTGATCTGAACATAAATATATAAATAAATAAACAACTTTTCAACTTAACCTATTCTAATCTGAACAATCTGATGCCAAAAATCATATTTAGCAAACCAAAAAAGAAAAAAAGAACAGTGAAAAAAGAAATCTGGAAAATAAACTAAACCGCACTACCTAAATCACAACAACAGTGAAAATATCTCATTAAAAATTGAAACAATCATCATAAAAACCGGTTTAAATAAAAGAACACCTCCAATTCACAATTTATATATATAATCTTTGTTTTTTATTGGAAACGATTGATCAGTAAAGATAATTCCGACACTGGATCTTTTCCTCGATGAACCGTCTTTCCATGAATTAATCACCAACAAAAACAAGCATTCACAGATCATACATATCTCTACTTTTCTTGAAATCTTGAATTTCCGATGCATAGAATTCAAAAGTTCTCTGTGTTTCCTACCGGAAACGAACGCAATACCGACAGTTTGAATCCAACGAGTAGACACAGAGAGAGCGAGAGCGAGAGAGAGAGAGATCACCGGAGGAGATCGGCGACGGCGAGATCAAGACGGTGGAAAAGCGGGGAGAGCCATCGCCGTTGGAGGGAACGGACGGTTGAGATTCGCTCTAAATTTAAACTTTATAAAGAAATTCGACGGCTGTGATCGGATGTAATTTCCTCGCGCTCTCTCGCGTTTTTGGGAGATTTTCTCCAACTTCCTTTCGAGAGAAGCGGAAAAAGGAGTGTTTAATGAATTAAATAATTGCCAAAAAAAATTAAAGAATTAAATAATTGAGTTTAAGAAATGATTTTTTTTAAAATTTCAATTAATTATTAATCAATGGAATGATACACTATCTGCTTGCGGACTGTGCCGCGTGCCACCGTTGGGTCGGCGACGACGTGGCAAGATCTAGTAACCGTTTGGCAAATCTGCTTTTATTTGCATTTTTTTCAATTTAACCTTTAAAATAAAAAAATTTATATCAATCACTATTAATAAGTATAATTTTTTCAATTATTTATATAGACATATATTTATTATTAAATATTAATTTTACCGTTTCAAATAATAGTTAAATTGATTTAATTTTAAATTATTAATTTTTAATTTGATAACCAATCTAATTTTAACAATATTAATATACACTGGTGATGCTTGTTGGATATGCAGATTTACTACTTTATAGATTCAGTGTAAATAGCTTGTAGCATTTACTATCTTATGAATTCTGCATAAATGATCTGCCACGATTGTTTACCCATAAGAAAACGAAAATTGGTTTTTCGCCTTCTCTGTTGCCCAATAGGACGACATAATTATTTCTCTTTTTCTGTAATAACAGATTTATCAAATCTGAAAAAAAAATATAAATTTGAGCCATAAAGTATTTAATAAAAAATAATCAGAAAGTATTAATTTTAAATAATTTCATGTAATTTCGTCAGGTAATTTAATTATTATAAAGAATATTAACAAAACTCTTTTGTATCTTCTATCAATTTTTTGGTGAAATGGTGCTCTTTCACGTTAATTAAAACGCTTTTGTATCAACCGATGCATTTAAGATTTTGCATTTCAAATCCGCACAATAATGTTCAAGCCCCAACCAAAAATTCGACTCCATATAGGTTTCTTCTCAATTACACTAATTTATAGAAAAGTTTAATCGGAGAATCATTCGGAGGCTTGGCTTCGGGAATCACTACTGATGATAACAAGACATAAATTGTCTAAAGTATTATAAAAAAAAAAAAAGAAGGATCGTTTCGTTGCAACAAAAAAAGAAACGATACTATAATTTGTTGCATACGTTAGAAAAACGAATTTATTCAAGCAGCAAGTAGCTAGAAGGTGAAAAGCTAAAATACTAACTATTATGATAATACTTAATGAGAAATGTAATAAATACACAATCTAAAAATTTAGACTGTTAGTTTGTAGAAAATATATTAAATTAAATAAAAATTATTAAATATTGTTTAATAAACTGCAAACATTCCGTGTACTCTTTCTTGAGTATTTACATATTTCAGCTTTGTTTCTTAATTTTCTTTAATAACAATAAGTGAGAAGAGTGCCCTTCTTGTTATCTTTTTTCTTTACCCTTTAGTTAGAGCATATATAATTGGGGAAGAGTGAACAATCTATTACTACATTTAAGTAAAAATAAATATTAATGCATTCTCATTCAATAATAACTGACAACTTCTGAGTTGCCCTAAAATTGGGTTAGAGAGAAACGCCATCGTGCGCAAGTTTTTGCTAATGTGCGCTGAGAGCGTTTTCTCTCTCTCCCGAATTCTGTCCCTTGGCCGGTGTTTTCTATGCCTGAAGGTGTGTGCTCTAGCATAAGCTGTGTACCCCTTGGTGGGTTTTGTGGGACGTTTGTTCTCTTGATGGTGTTTTCAGGCTTTGGTGTTTGGTGGTGTTCTGCTGCTTCGTTTTGGTTGATGGTGTTTCGTTGTTACTGCAAGTGTCTTGTTTTGCTTTGGGGTAGATCCGGTGGTCTCCCTCACCTTCGCGGGCGAGGGAAGGGTGCGCCTTTTGGGATAAGGGGCCTTCTGTACAGCTCGCCCATGCCGTGTTTGTGTGCTACTTAGTTGTCGGCCACTGATTTTGCTCGGTCTTTCTCTGTCCTCTCTGGGATCAACGGCTTTCTTCTAGTTGTCACACGTTGTCTTTGCGCTATGCCATTCTCGGCTTGCACCCGGCATTGTTCCATGGTTTCGCCGCCGATGGCCTTGTGGGCCTTGCCACTCACCCCGGAATGGGGTTTCGCCTCCGTGTGGGGGCGGCAAGTCTTAGGAGTAGTTGGATTCTGACTCGTGTTTCCTTCCCAAACCAGTTGCTGTTTACTAGGGCTTTGGGCCCGAGTTTGAACTTGTATCGGGCTGTTTGGATGCTGTTGTCTTCTGGTCATAGCTTGTTTTTGGGTTGGGCCATATTTATATAGCTTGAGTGGTTGAACTATCATATCTATGTACTTGTAGTATCGACTTCTATATTTGAACTTTTTTTATAAATATTTTGAGTTTTTACTAATAGAATATCTCTTTTCTTTTTTTTAGATAAAAAAAAAAAAACTGACAACTTCTATTTAGGAATAATTGAAAGCATATACTGTCGTCCTCTTGAATAGAATAATTGAAAGCAAAAATGGGAAATAAGAGCCTAATTAATGGGTATGGAGCATTTTCTTCGGTTTCAAAACTGGTTGCTGTGCGACATACATCCAAGGAATAAATTATCAGAGTCTTTTATTATTATTATTATTTTGGTTGGGTTAGGCTAACATTCACAAGAATTATTATTGGAGATTGGATTGGAATAATTTTGTGGTTTATTACAAGAGATAAACTATGTTTAAATTCAGAAACCGCGTTCAAATGCTTCTCAACTACCTTTTATTATTTGATGCACGTTCATGAGACCCAAGAACAATTCAACAACCAACCACTTTTTTTTACTAGCGTTGTGTGGGCAAGAAAGCTATGTTTGAAGTGCCCCAAATTGTCGGACACCATAATTAAGGGAGATGGACGATAGCTACATTAAGTACTTCCATGTACGGCCAAGGCAGGTTTTAATTTTATGATATATTTGGTAAATTTTGTTAGTGAGATTTTTTATCGTTTGATAGATTACATAATTACTTTAATAGTATTTAATAAAACCCTTTAAGTGAAGTGTGACATCTTGAATCACCCATAAAAAGTTTTAAAAAGTTTTCTTGGATCAGAAACAAGCTCTCTCGGATCAACCAATATTTGCTCTATGTCCTCAATGAAAACTGTTTGTTGTAATGCTATGGGTTCAATGGAAAACCAAAAATCTTTGTTCTCTGCATCATTTTTTTTTTTTTTATCATATCACAAATACTAACCAATGATGATAATAAACAAGTGCATTTATGAGTATGCCAACTATGCATGATGTGTGCTTTGCTGCCAAACCTCAAAGGCAACATCACTAGAATTCAGTTTACAGGAAAGCTTACAGCCAAAGACATGCCAAAATATATACGAAAAAGTTACATAGACGCGGGAGAATAGATATAAGAATCGATGTGTCGATTTGTTTATACAACTAATAAGTTTATTTGTGTAATAAGACGCTTAATTATTATAACAAAATTTAAAAATATTTTTTCATCTATTTTTTTTAGTTAAAAAAATTAAGTAACTTATTGTACAAATAAACTAACTGGTTAGACAAACAAATCAACGTGTTAGGCTCCTGTATATATTCTCACCCGTGCATATAATCAAGCCTATATATATATTAACACAAGCTGTCATAAAAATATTCCCATGTGGACCTTCTGAGACTCGTCCGCCAGAGGACAAAAACTAAGCTTTGAATCTGTCAAGTATGACAAAATCATCATATAAAATCCACTAAGTGCTACTGTGATGATATGTTCTTGTGTTCTCACTATTACAACTACCTATTATTGAAAGAAGCATTCACGTAACCAAAAAAAGACGCAAGCCGAATTTCCTTTGGCCGTCAATATCAGGCAGCATACACTCGCTGAGAGAAGAAATTGTGTAGCTCCATGTTATGTTTTAACGCTGGATAAAATTATGAAATCAGAGAAATATGGAGAGATCAAGACATTCCAGAAACTGAATTTCTAGGAAACTTTTCTGATATCCTTGTTTTCACTCTAGATAATTGGAAATTAGCCCTCCAATGGCTTAATTTCTCAAATATGTACATAATTGATTATTATTGAATAAGCTGGTGTAAATATTCTGGTTATGCTGTTGATGAAAATCCAGGACTGTGGCTTTAGTTTTACCAAAACCCATAGACCATTTCGTTTTAAAGGTGCACAGGACAACGTCCAAGCATAAATTAGGTATAAACATTTCACAAGCATGACTTGGTTCATGTACTTCTCAATGATTCATCTGGCAGTTGGAAACACTCATGTGGATTGGCATAGAAATAATCTTCTTCTTTTGGCCTATCTGGTATGACTGTCCGCGTCTTTGGGCTCCCAATCCGATCAGCATGAGCTTCCTTTACAGTAGAAGCGAACTCATCCCAGCTCAATGACTCTTGATTGTATTGATCTATCAACCCAACCAGAAGTTTTCTGTCCAACAAAATTGTCTTCCTGAATCCCAAGAATCTGAAAGTAAGGCCCATTGAAACTTAGTAAACAAATTTCAGGTTGCTGCTAGCATACACTAAAGCTACAAAGTCCCTTAGTTTTAGCAACAGATTATGCTGGCAGGGAAATTCTCGGGCAGAGGCATGATATCATGGTCCTAGAAACGTTCTAGTTCTAATTTAAAATTCAACATCTCAAATTGTGAATGAAGATGACAACAAAGAAGCAATCCACTACCTGCGATGGCCTTCAACAGCTTTGGCCATGTTGCCATCATATGTAGGAACAAATATGTCACTCTCCAGGGAGACGAGATAGTCCAGTGCTGCCATTTGAGATGAATGATTCAGATAGAACCTTAAATCTGATGGTTCAAGCAAAGTCTCTTTCCTGACCTGATTCACGGTAAGAGGCAAAGTCATCTAAAGGGAATTCCTCCATGAACATGTTGGAAAGGTGCTTACTGATTCATTTTTACTTACCAAATTAGGGAAAGAAGCTGCCAGAGATCTCATTCTTCTTTCTCCACCGTATATCTCTCCAGAAGCAATGTATATTTGGATATTATGATCAATACCAAGTGCCCTTAATACAAGAGAAGTTTCTTCAGGTGTCAAAGGACATAACCCTTCTTTCCTTTTCATTTCCGAATTTATCACCTTTTCTTTCCACCAGGGATATGCATATCTGAGAATATTGAATTTTACACCGTTATGTTTCAATTTGAATAGATGTTCTGAAGCACTGATACGAGAACATTACCTCATTCTTGTCAATTCTTCAACCTCCTCGTTGTTGCAGCCACGAGTGCAGCCAGAGAAGGCCAACATGTCCATTTCATATCTAAGATGAAGGACCAGGAAAGGTCCTTTTTCCCTCAAAATCCTGACAATCCTTCTACCCAACTCCTCTATCTGTGATGTGAATCTCAATGCATTATAATTTACATGGCAGCGCAACTTTTGAGTCTGAAGAGGTAGTCCATTGTTAGCAAGGCGAGCATCCGTTTTATTCAAATGTACAACTTTGAATTTTTGCACCAGAGGAAGAATCTGTTGCCAAACAATTCAGAAAATTAGTTCCATCAATGCAAAGATACTGATCCTCCAACCAAGACGTGGGAAGGGGTGGGGGAAGAAGTCTTCTCATGCAATACTTCTAATTATAGCTGACTAACTTGTTGAAGGTAGTAAGATATGTTGGACCAACTAATTGGTGGCAATGAGAAGAACATTCCCAATTCAACTCGCCTTTTCAGCCTAGGCGGCAGCTCCTTCAATATACGAACCTCATCTCTAAGCGAAGTGATGAAATGATCAACATCAAATATATCTCGGAATTCACTGTAGAATTGATTACACAAATAAAGCACAATGTGAATTGGCCTTTTGGGACTCTGAGTTGGGATTATTATGATTCTCCAAGCTAGTTAGCATACCTTGGATCGTTCCAAAATGAGGTCTTGTCCAACTCTGGGACAATAAGAGTGACATTTAGATGTCTTGCTATCGTCACCATGTCACATATCTGCAGAAATCAGAATCAGAAATCAGAAAGCTTGAATTGGGCGATGGTGAGAATAATCTAGTAGAGCTTAACTCACTGCTGCCCTCATTTGATTAAGTCCTCCGTTGCAGGAAACCATAAGATATCCATTATTCTTGTAAACCCCTGCAAGCACCGACCAGCAAATTTAGCTGATGAAAAAGGAAATTTCAGACATCTAATTGAACTAAAAGGAAAATCCGTGACAGCAATTGTCAGAAATTTAAAAAAAAATGTACCCAGGTAAATCAATAAAAAAAAAGAAAGTACTGTATATTGTGATGCCAATGAAAGCAGCCAACAATGAAATCAAGGGAAATGTTTAAATTGAACTCACTCTTTGGAGGAAGGGCAATTTTGGCAGGAACAGAGGACAATTGAACATCAGAATGGCTAAAACAACAAGGCCAACCCTTCAACGATCTTGGCCCCCACATCTCTCCCAGTGTCACCAACTGAACCGCACAAGTCCATAAAAATGCTGTTGTGATTGCCCTTATCATCCACTGCTTCATTCTAGACCTTGAAACCATTGAATATTTCAACTTTTCACCATTACTATCTGCCAATAGCTTCACTTTCATCTCCCAATCATCAACAGGGTCCTCTGTTTTGCACATTTTCTTTACCAACTTTCCCTTCACTTCACCAAACCCACTTGAACAACCCCCTAAGTGACAGATTCAAAACCAGCACAATTTCTCACCTGACCTTTTTAGATGTATATTCAAGCCTGTGGAAATTCTGAGAAATGCTCTTTCTACAAGAGACAAGGAGATTCTTAAAACTTGATTAAGATAACATTGAAGATCACCTTGAAACTCTAAACACCTTCCTTTATTCCATAAACATTTTTTATATCAATATAATAAAGAAACAAGCTTTATGCTGTCATTTTCTCATTACTTTAGTCTCCGTTTTTCACCTAATCTTGTCACCTTGGAGTGGTCCAGAACACAGACCTAAGATGTCTAACCAAAACCCAGAAATGATGTCCAAGAACTTGAGATGAACATTGATAAAAATCTCAGCTTGCGCTCATCCTTTGACAATTGAACTCAGCTACATTAATGCTGACTTGTATAGATGCAAGAAAAGGTAGACCACCAGACAAAAAGAAAAAAAAAAAAGGGTGTAGGTGGAAACTTAAAGGCCCATATGGTTTCTATTCGCCGACAAAATTCCGGCGAGATTGGCCGGGAATGCTGTCGGAAAATGCGTGTACTAAAGAGAGGGAGAGGGGCAAACGTCCCGGCAGAGGACAGAATTGTATGGGAAAGAAAGCCTCTAATTAAGGCGAGAGTTTTGTTTGCATATTTACTACACGTGAATGCAGAAGATAAACCATACAATTACTTTACTTATAAAGAGATTGCTTTAATTTTATTGCGTTTTTGTCCTTTTGGTTAACAAAATAACAGAAAGTGATTTAAAAAAAAAAAAATTCCCCATTTTTTCATTAAATTTGGGAATAAGTAGCTGAAGGATGCAGCCATTGCTTTGTGATGAATATGTTGGGCCCACAAAACAATTTCCTTTTTTTTGGGTTTTTTTTTTATATAGATGAACAGAACAATTTTCATTTTCTCCTAAGGTTGTCAAAGTGATTGGTAGGATGGCAAAAGTGTTTGTTTGGAGGTGTGGGGGTGTTGTTCTTGTGATTGGTCCCCATGGCCATCTAACTGCACACTCTACGCAATCAATGCCCTTGCTAGAGACAACAATCGAGTGAGTCAGTTTGTTTTGGGTCCAGATTCCTCAAATTTTGTGTATGTTAAAGTTACAGATAATATAAATTTTAGAATTTTCAACATTTGAAAAGTTTACGGTAAATCAGTTTTCATATCATTTTAAATTCGAACTATTTAAATTTTGAATTATTTCAAGTGTTTCGAATTATAATCTAATTCTTCCTTAAAGCAAATTGTGCCATGTGGAGTTTTAAATAAATTAAATTGAGTTACTTGAATTAAACAGACTATTCTTGCTGCTTGTAAGAACTTAACTGAAAACAACAGCGGCCTATTCCGGATAATTTTCCATGTCACCATGGCGCTAAATGGTGGAAGCAGGACTGCAGTTCACTAGTGCCATGAAAGATAACAGTAACACAGATGCTTCATGCATCATCATCATCATTAGTGGTGCTTTGTATAATGGATAGCTATACCCTAATACTTTTCATTCAAGCTGCAGATCAATTAACCTGTCCTAGCATATATAGGTGTGCGCTCTTTATTCCCACGGAAAAGGGCAAATTTACTTGCCATGAAAAGATAGAGAAAAAGATTTTGCGACACGACAAGCCATTTTAAGTAACCACATTACGTAGGCATTTAGAAGCCCAGTGCATAAGATTAATAAGAATCCAGATTTTAGATGAATGTTTAAGAAATTTTTCTTGCTAATCAAAAAAAGCAAGAGAACAGCAACATATATACTGCTTTTCCGCAAATGTAATAAACTTTTAACAGATAGGCCATATATTTGAAAGAATTCCAGTACACGATTATATTTTAATAATTTGATGACATCAATAATTTATTTTTTTTTTATTTTTTTTTTAAATTTAATTATCCAACGACTAATATCATTTTAATTTCACTTGATCTCATCTAAACAATTTCACTAAGTATTTCCTTAATTAGAATCACCATCTCTTTAACCATTGTCTCTCAAATAAGTTAATAATCACTTAGTTCCAATCTTCCACGTAGACATCAGGAACAAGAAGGATTTTGAAATCAATCATGGAATCATAATAAGAAATCCCTTTGTACAACTAATATGGCATTCTTTGATTGCTTCAGCAGCGAGTGAGGGAGACTGGCTGTAACATGCACTGTGTTAAATCCTTTTGACGAGGTGGAACATAAACACTGGGGTAGTTAGAGGGTTAGATCCGAGGGTAAAGTGAATAAGTTTGCAATGACCTCAACGACTTCTTGGCCTTCTTAGCCTCTCACATGGCCCTTTGTTACCTTCCAGAATTTGCAAGAGGCAGAGCTTCCATTGAAAAGGAGACTTCAATATTCCCAGAGACAGCGGCAACCTTATAATTCAATTAGGTGGTTTATTTCACACCAACCAAGGTGAAATATGGGCAAATCCATAAGACCAATTGATAAAGTAATGCCCAAAAATAGGGAAAACGTTTACCCATCAGAGGAAAAAGTTCACCAGCAGCAAGAATCTGTATATCGTCATTCTCCAACCAAAGTAGTAAACAACTCGGCAATAGGAAATTCCTAAGCTATCCAATCACTACAAAACTTGTCCACAAACGATAAAACCAAAACTTAAAAATAATGCAAAATAAATCTTCAGGGGTTGCTCCAAACTGAGGTGTCTTCCCTCACTTAACAGAAGCTCAAGACATCCTTTGCGCAGCCTCCTTTGCTAGGAGTTTCTCCTTAGCTTTGGTCTTGGCCTGAGACTTTGAACCCATAATTCCACCACCCCACTTCTTGCGGTGCTCATCAAACTTGTCATTGAAGTTAGCCTAGAATTAAAAACCAGAGTGAGATTTTTGAAACAGAGAACAGTATTCCCTTCAAAGCTGCAAATATCATGTAAAGAACAACGACAGTTCTCTTTGAAAACTGTTTGCTTAACAAGCACGTGAAAAATAACCCACTCTCCTAGTAACCGACTCAACATAAGCTCAAATCTTATGATAAGAATGATTTGCTCAATAAACAGACACGAGATTGCGAGAGACAAAACTAAATTCTCCAGTAATGTTCCAATGTGGTGTAGTGTCATCATTGAATAAGACTATTTAATTACCTTAACTGCCTCCAGAATCTTACTAAACTCCAACTTATCTTCATTCTTCACTGATGTAAGACACAGAGCCGCAGCAGTTTTCTTATGGACAATCTGTTTATAATCATGGAAGCATCATAAGACAACCAAGTTGATTTTTACAAATGATTACAAGGAATTGATCATTGCCTTTAATAAGTTCAGGAAAATACCGCTCCAAGCCTCGACTTGCCCTTCACAATTGCATATGGAACCTCCATTTTACGACACAGAGCAGGCAACCAAACAACAAGCTCAATAGGATCAACATCATGTGCAATCACGACCAACTGGGCCTTGTTCTACAAGCAGCAAAAGAAAATTATTTTAAAACAAAAGGAATAATCTATTAAAAGCTATAACTGCTACCATGAAAGGGCTAGAAATTCATGTGATATGAAAATGTTGAAACCAACAACAATGAAACTTAAAATGGAAAGTACGTCACAGAAGCGAGGAAAATAAGCGTACAAATACAAGCATTTCTTGAGCAAACTACCGAAGGCCATATTTGCACAAATCCTCAAACCATTACCATACCAAAAAGAAATCCTCAGCAAATCTTTTCAAATAGCCGAACTAAGGCAGCTATTGTTGCATTATCACCTCAGTGGCTAGTTATTAGGAAATTAATCAAGACCGAAGCACTGCAGGAAATCATATGGACACCTGCTCAATGAGATAAGTGACGTGGTTAAGCCCATATTTAACAACGATGGGCTTCTTTGATTCAACACTTTTCCCTTCAGTTTCAGCTTGAGCTCTTTTCAAAAGCCTTTCCTTCTTGGCCGCCTTGTCCTCAGGTCTATATTTGAGCAACAACTTGAACAGTTGTGTAGCTGTCACAAAAATTGACAAAAGACAATAATTTGACTCTAATGTTCCAGAAAATATGATCTGTATCTACAAAGATTCTGCAATCACTAGCCACACACTATACATTGTAAAATACATACAGATTCCTGCACAATCTCAACTTGTATGAATTCTCAGGCTAAATTAATTACAAGAGCTTCTAGTATATGTTACCAAGATTCTTGTCAAGTGTTTTTGTAAATTGATTAACTGCAGGAGGAACCTTCAAACGTTGTTTCAAAATCCTCCTTTGCCTTTGGATACGAACAACATGTGGCCACTTAACAAATCTTGTCAAATCCTTCTTTGGTGGTAGCGCACCGCCAATTCCAAACTGCTTTGGTCGCTTCTCAAACAAAGGGTTCACAACCTTCTCCTATACAGTTTATGTCATTATAATGAATCCTTGCAAATGAAATTCATGAAGAAGTATAAACTGAAAATCAAGCAGTAAAGCATACCACTATATAAAGTAGCGCTAACCGCAGTTAATTTAGTCAATGCACTACTCAAATACATGATGCAGATGGAACTCTTAAAATAAACTTGTACCATTAAAAACAAATTCAAATCGCTTATGCTATTTCCTCATGCTTATTTCCAAGACATATTACTTACAGGCTTCTTCTTGGCTGCTACAGGAGCCTTCCCAACAGGTCTTTTGGGAGCCTGTAATCAAAGGTAGAACCAACATAATGAAACACCCAAAAACAAAAATAATATTGCAGAGAGAAACTTACCATTGTGGCATAACTACCATACTTTCAAATTCACATAATCAGTATTTGTTTTTCCACGTTCATAGGATTGTACCTATGTTTCTGCTAAACAAATATGGCTTTCTAGGCATTTCTAATAACATCGAACGTTATTCCAATTTTGGCATTTATAAATTCAGATTTTCATCCCCAATTAACAAAAGGTCAGAGAAACATTCGAGTTATGAATCAGGAATTGAACCAATGGGCGGAATCACCACAAAACAAATCAAATTAAATAAACGTTAAAAAGAAATAGAATTGGGATTAGAAAATGGGTATTGTAAGAAGTATTTGAAACACAGGAGAAACATACAATTTGGGTGAATATTCTAAAGGAGTTGCAAATGGTTTAGATTCCAGATCCGCTAATCCTACATTACGTATGATAGTACCTAGAATTTCTAAAAGTCCTAAAATATCACAAGTATGCGGCGTTCAAATCTGTTGTGCATAGCCAAAATACCACAAGTTAACGAGCCTCATCAGAATAACTTATACCTCTAAACCCATAATCACCCACCAATCGTAAAGACCACCCATCAACCATTTTCCACCAAAGAAACCATCTTTCAATCATTTTAAGAAAACCCAAATAAGCACCGAAAAGAAGAAGCCAGACCCACGTCAAATAAACCCCAACAAAACAGTGAACAAAGCAGGAGCGACAGCAAGGAATGAAAGATCGAAAGAAAGAAACTTTCTTCATTACATAATTATACAGCAGAAGTCAATAAATGGGTAGGGTTCTAAGCACGAAAGAGACGTAGAAATCGTACCATTTACACGGGAGGAGATGCGCAGCCGATCGCAGCCTTGCTGTGTGTAGGCTGAAGGCGCTGAGTAACAATTGAGTTTAATTAGGGTTTTAAGATACAAGGGTAGGGCGTAAGAGCCTTTTTTTTTTTTTTTTTTTTGCGTTTATTTCCACTATTTACATATTATTACCAACTCTGACATGAAGTTTTATTTGGTTTTCAATTTTGGTACGTTCATTTGATTGTTTTTCAGAAAACGCATTTTCTGTCCTTTTTTGGGTCCTTGCATAAGTAAATGGCTAAATGCATGTTTACTTGGAGGAAAATTTTCATAAAAATTATAAGAGATTAGGAAAAATAATATCAAGAATAAGAAATTATTTTTTTTAAAAATGGGTTTGCTTTTGTCTACTCGGATGTCATTTGTAAAGAGTTCAAAGAATTAATTTAAATAGAAAAGTATATAAATAAATAAAAATAAGGAAGAACAGATGAATTATTATATAGTTTATTTGATTTTTTTTTTCCGTCCAACAACAAAAATATTCCTTTCCGCTACAGTGACACAATAGGGGTGCCTTCCTTTTCCGCATTAGGGATCCTAATTTCTATTGTTTTTATTTTTTGGAGAAATAATTTCTATTGTTTTTGACTTTTTTTCTTTGAGATAGAAGATAGCATAGGCTCACTTTTCTATTAAGTAAACATATATTCTTACTATTTTTTTCTGAAAAATGAAAATGAAACAGAGAATAAAAGTAGAAATAAGAATTGAGCAATAATTTTGAAAGTAACACACACCAAAAGTTTTTTCCCTTGGAAAACTTATAAATGAAACTATGAAAGTCCTTTAACTTTGCCCCAAAACTGCAATTGGGTCCATTATATTAATATCCAAACATTTACTTCTAAGCTTCAAAAGAGTAAACAATATTGTGTCATCTATCATCTTAATTTCATGGAGTAAAAGTCTTTATAAATAGATTGGTCATATAAGATGTTAAAGTCATAACTAACATATTTCGATTTTTCTTCTTAACATACTTTTCATGTGTTTCTATGCATTAGTATTTTTTTTTTTCTTTACTCAGTCTAACAATGCCGAAGAATTAACACGTGTAATTTTATTTCTTCTGGGGAATCTGAGATGTCATTGTTCTATATGTAACGGCCAAACAAACACGCTTTGTACCCTTAAATCACATTCATAGATTTTGCAAGAACCAAGAAAGCTAAGTTTTCCTAGAGAGATCAATCAAAATGTTTACCTCTAGTGGCTCGGTGATTACCATGATTCAAAAGCCAACTTGTGCGCCCAAAAGCCTCCCCAAATTATTTGAAGCCCTATCAGAATATGATAGTATTGAATCAAAGCTAATGATATTAAATGACTATCTTTTCAAATATCAACATGAGTTATCATGTGTAAAGCGATACAACCGTCACATTCTTCAAAGTAATTTGTTGCTCACAAATGGTCAGCCCTTTTTTTTAGTTTTTTATTCTTTAATAATTAAGAGTTTATCGTTGTTGTTGTTGATATGTTGTATATTAAGTAATTTTTTATCACGGTAATTAGATGATATTCATAATTTGGAGATCTTGTTCTTTTTTCGATACCCTCTAGGTCTATACAATTAAAGTTTTGTGATTATTTCTTTTTATTTATTGGAACAATCTATTTTGCACCTTGTGAATGCTTGTAGCAATTAAGAGACTTAAATTGGAAATCAAAAGGTTAAACAAGGTTGAGGAGCCTCAACGGGAAAGAGCTTTAATAGATACTCTGGTATCAAAGAAAGGGGGCTTTGAGCAAGAACCAATAGCAGACTTCATGAGCCCTTATGCTCGCCAGTCGACTAACCCCAATCAAGACAAGGAGCAGAAAACAACCATAAACATAACATTGCAGGTAACCTTGAAAACCATTAGATTCTCCTTTTATTTTTTCGTTTTGGTCTTGTTAAATTTGATTTTTGATTATTTGGTCCTTAAAAGAATAAATTATTAATGGAGGCTAACACTTTGTTTGGAAGAATAAATAGGGGAGAGTAAAATGAGAGAATTAAAAGTGTGGCTGCACGGGTAATAATGTTGGATGAGAGGAAAATTTTTCATCTTTCTTGTGTTTAAGAGAGTAAAATGTGAGAAAAGAAAGTAAAAAATATTTTATTTGAAAATGAAAAATTGTAAAAAGAAATAAAATGATATCTGTTATAAATTTATAATATTAATTATACCTTTAAAAAGTAAAAATAAAAAAATAATTCTAAAAAAATCACAAGGACAAAAAAATAATTTTACATAAAACCAAAAAAAATTTTTTTTATAAAAAGATGAATGGCCTTTCCATGTCTGGTTTTAGTGGGGCCAGATTTCTTTCTTGAGGGAATTTCCTCATCCCAAACATGAGGTAAAGTCTTAAAGAGCATCCGGGACCAAATAGTAAAACAAAGTCAAAGGTATTTATGTAAAGTCTTTTTATTTTTTTTTTTTTCAAACTTTAACAACTATGCTTTGATTTAACAAAACGGAAAAATTACATAAACAAGTTGCATCTGCAAAGTCTTGGATGTAGACTCGTGTTTCGTTATCGTTAGTTGCGCATTAATTACTATTTGAATGTCTTGATTTTTTTTTTTTGTTTATTAAGATATTTGTTAGATCATAAATTATATAATATGCTAATTTTTTTTTTATAAATCTCTCTCCTCTCAAATTTAAACTCAAAAATCTTTAAAATAAAAATTTTAAATTTTAACTATTAAAATATGTTTAAAAAATAAATGTCTTGATATATTATACTTTCAGGCTGAACAAGAATCTCGTCTATCAATTGATCGTCCTTTGAGGCTCCAAGATGGTCAAATCGGCCCGAAACTTGGGGCCAACAATCGGTTTGTGACATTGAGGCTTCCTATGCTACAAAATAATAGGCTAATGTGGACTGTAGAGCTCCATGAAAGGTTTGAAAAGGCTCTGCATTATCTTGGAGGCTATCAAGGTTAGATCCCCCCTTTTAAACCATCAATTTCAGATTTCTTTTGTGCATACAGATTGTTCGAAATTCATTTATATTGGAGATGAAACTCAAAGCTTTACTATCAAACCTTTCATTAGACTGTATTTTTATGCATTTTTAGCAATTTAATTTCTTCTGATTTGAGTAGTGGCCACACCCAAAAAAATAAGAGACTACATGAAAGTTGAGGGGCTGAAGATTAACCAGGTGAAAAGTCACCTGCAGGTTAGTTCTATATCAAAATATGTGTCTAAGTAGACCAAAAAATATGTGTTTAATTAGCAAACATATGTGGAATTTTTGTCCTGTTATTTTATTTTCTGTTACTACAACTTGTCATATGTATCCATAGATTAGCAAAATTTCTCACAATTATAGAACTTATTTATGCAAAATGGGATTTTTCGTTGTAGGAAAATAATTCAAAAAATATATTAACATAAAATATTTAAATAAATTAAGAATTAGAATTGTAAAATTATAATCAATAAATTATATAGAGAATATAGAACACAAAATAAATTATATAATATTAGAACAAATATAAATTGAAAGGAAAGATATCATATCTGAAGCGTGCAAAAGTGCTGTTTTTAAGGATAGAATTGCGTCCCCGCAAACAAGTAGTTGCAGTGCATCGAGTTCTGACGGCTATCCTCTTAGGATACGACAAATCTTTCTACTTGTGTGCACTTCATGAGTGAGGCAACAGAAATAACATATCTTTTGATTAACCCAATAGCATGCCTTAGATTGTTGGTGGAAAACTCTCTTAAGGAAGACAAGATGTATCATATTTATATTAGTCGAGTGTTAATAGCACATAAAATGTATTAACAGCAGAAATAAATCCTAACAGTCATAAACGGTTAATGTCATAATGACTAATAACGGACATATAACGGTTAATTTCTATTTAATAGGAATTAAACCTTTTAAAATACACTTTAATTTCCAACATTTTCGCTATCTAAAATTGTGAATTATCCATTTGTTTGGTTACGTATAAGTTATTTGAATCAAAAAATTATCTCAAATGGTATTGCTGATGTTGTTTGTGATTACATTAACTAATAGAAACTAAATTTTGATCAGAGAAATATAGGCTTCACAAAAAAAGTTGTGCGTCCACTCCTGGTGAACTTGGGATGCGTGCAATGACTTCGGCTGATGCATGCAACTCGGGGATAGATTGCAAGGATTTCCTGGGGCCCGGAGCAGGGGGTGACTCTCCAGTCGATGGCATTGGAATAGAGGACCTGAACTAAAGGGTGCTGCAGCGCTGGCTGAATGAAATGAGGAGCATATAATTTTGAACATGGGAATAGTTTAAGCTTAATTGGCAGTCAGCAATTGGCCGCATGCTCAATATCAGACTTCAACATATTGAGGAATATATGCATGCTTATTGATAAATGCTCCAAAAACCAATCCCTTATGTGGTATTTAATAATGTGGTCCAGTCCTCCAGACTTCCATATTTTCGTATTAATTTCTGGTGTTATTTTTGTGATGGTATGTCCTTGATAATTAGCATCTAATAATTTACTTATTATTTGAAAGATGAATCTTAATATAACAGTAAAATTACTTTATAAGTAATATATTGAACCGTAAAATAACTTTTGTGTAAACAATAAAAACATGATTAAGTGCATACTCTTTTTTAAACTTTTTAAACTTTATAAGGTGAGAGACTAAGAGTCTTGTCCATTGAGAATTATTTTATTTGCGATCAAATTAGTCTCGTTCAGAGGTTTTTGAAGTGTTATTTTCTTACTGCATAAACATTTTTACTGCAGATTGTATCGAGAAACGAGCTTTTCTAGTTTTCACTCGATATCTATGTTTAGTATTATTTAACCCCATCTTTGAGACAAAGTACTTTAAGTGACGTTCTAAATAATTAGCAACAATAAATAAAGAACGGCTAGTCTAATCTTAGAAATAAAATGTACTGCACGATAAACGCATTCATTGTTGAATCTTAGAATAAATTCTAAAATACCGGCCTCCTCTTGCCTTGATGGCAATCAACCTGGTACATGCTTAGCTTGGTCGGGGCATCGAGGTCTGGTAGCAACAAAGAATAAATTATAAAATTATCGAAAATAAACGTCACAATAAATGCATTTATGTAAGAGTTGTTAAGGGTAAATAATGCATTTCACAAAGTTACGTGGCTCTGCCTCCGGTATGCTGTTACTAGAGTTCTGTTGCCAAATCTTCTGTTGCCAAATCTTAGAAATAAATTGTAAAATTAATTAAAATAATGCCACAATCAATGCCATTTATGTAAGAGTTGTTTGCCTGCTAGATATTAACATAAAAATCCAAATTCCCCACAACAGAATCTTTGTCTCTGCCTCTCTCTCTCTTTATTATGCTTAACAAGCGAACCTGAACAAACTTGAGGTCCATTAAGGATGGGGAATCTGATTTCTGTAAAGCTAGAGCCAGGTGGACCATTGACAAATTGGTAAGGTGTGACCCTTTGTGGAACGTGGCTGAATATTCCTGAATTATATTTTATGAGTTTGATTACGTAGTAAGACGATGGTCAGAGAAACAATTGATTTTAAATGACATTTTCTTTTTGTCGTGAAAGAGTGATAACAGTCATATGAGAAGGAATAAGCGGGAAATGAGTGAATGTCTCAATCTCATTATCATTGTGATAAGCTCCATGCCTTTCAAATGAAATTATTTTTTTGGTCTTAAGAGATAATTAAAATTTATATTATAATTAGAAGAGATGAGATTTAGAAGAATTGAAAATTTTTTTATTTTGTTATGAACTAATTGCTCCAAACTGTCTTTTTTTTTGTTTGTTTTAACCTAAGCAGCTAATTCTCCCAAATAATTTTTTTTTCTTTTGTTACGAAGGAAGATGTTATATTATTAAAAGAAACTAATACAATCAAAATTTTAAAAAGCTATAACTCGAAGCTGAGAGTTCCTGAGAATATGGCGAAGAGTTCCTGAAAATTGTAAAAGTTGGTGAAACCTAAAGGGAAGCTGTTGATTATATGTTACTAGCCAGTCTGATTTCCTTATTTATATACATGAGAGACTCTTACTAAGTAATTTTTAGAGATCAAAGCCTTGCATCCATTAACCAAGTTGAAGTAGGGGTGGGTATCTATAAATCTTGTTCAAGTGCATGCATCGTCAATTGGGAATCTAACTCTAACCAAATTCTTGGGACACCAAATTGCCAAGCCATCTCAAGGCCACGAAAAATTGCCCGTAGTTCAGCTTGGAACGCCCAACATACCCCCAAATTCAATGCAAATCTTTTAAGCCAAACACCTCTAAAATCCCTTAGTAAACCCTCAGCACTTGCCGCTCCAGGATTTCCTAATGAAGCGTCATCCGTATTAAATTTTACCCAGTCACCATCAGGGCCTCTCCATCCAACCAAAGTTTGTGTTTTAAGGGATTTCGGAAGAAAACCCTCTTCAGCTCCCCGCAGCAAAGTGTTTTCTGCAGTCTTCACAACTACTGCCGTACTATATTGAGAAAAACGCTTCCTTGTGAACACCTGGGCATTCCGCCACTTCCATCTCCACCAGCAAGTCAGCACAAACAGTGATGCCCAGTCCTCAGGTGAAGTACCTCCCCAGTTTCCACAAAGATTAGCTTCCAACCATTCCTCCAATTCTCCCACGAAGAAACAGGTTCTCAATTCCGGTCTTACCAATTTGCACCATAGGCTAGCAATTATGGGGCAGTCTCATAGCAGATGAAGTACCGTTTCTTTTTTTTTGGTCCTATGAAGTACCGTTTCTGGTTGGGAACCCAAATGAAATTTTTAACATATTCCCATTGTGCATTAATCAGGCCCGATGGGCTTAGCATACTTAAATCAAAAAGGGCTTTAGTTTGGTCATGTAAAAACAACTGATGGAGGGGAAAAAAGGAATCCAAACCCATTTCTTGTTTCACAGAGACATTGCCTTCAGGCCCAGTATCCGAATCCTCTTAGACTCGGGTCGCCGGAAACGACCCAATTTCCCCCAACTCGTGGGCGTCGAAGTCATCCGTCTTGAATTGGGCTGCAATCCGGACCCCCAGGTGCTGGGCTGGGTTGTTGACAGCTGCATCTGGGTTGTCGCCGTACTCAAAGATCGCTTGGTCGACGAGGGTTTCGGGCATGTCCAGTCGAACATCGACAGAACTTTTTATAGCCACTGCCTTCATTTTCACAAAGAAATTCACTTTTCCTTGCTGCAATGGTTGGAAGATTGTCCTCCAACCCTCAAGTTCGAATCTCGGGCCTAATGCCCTACACTCCTCTTCTCCTACCAGCTGTTTTACAACTCCCAAAAGACCCAAAAAATAAAAAATGAATTCGGTAATTAAAAATTAAATTCTAAAAGTTTTTCATATTAATTTTTTAGTTCGCCCACACGTATTCGAGCTCTTGGATGCGAATCTCGAACAATTTCCACTCCGAGCATTACAACCCACTCTACCGCGGCACATCAAACGTAGCATTTCCCAGATCAAAGACCCTGATAAAGATCAAAGCTAAGAGATGATTCAGATGGCACCCATGACTCATGGCATAGTTTGTCAGCAATAAAACTGCCTATCGATTTGTATTAAACATGAAACAGCAACGTACTAATGAACACAAAATCGAAGTTAAAGAACGATTAGGAATCATTGCAATTGACGGTACCAAAGGCCGTCAGGTTTTAATACAAATGAACACATAAAAAAACACAGGATGAATTACAAACCTTTTTGATGCCATTTATTGGCACTCAAACAGGTGCGTAGAAGGAATCCACTCATTACACAAAAGGAAAATTAGTGGCCTTATATACAACTGAACAAATATCCTTTTTTAATTCTATTTAGTGGGGGGGAAAAAAAAAACGAATGCCAGGTCATACCTCACATACCCATCGCCGGACAAAATCGGAAGGTCTTCTCAAAAACGGAAGGATGCCTTCCCCAGCATTGTCCAGTGTGTCCATGCACTGAACTGCTTTTTGAAAAGAAGCTCAGATCAAGTAATTTTCTGTGTTGGCATGGGAGTCATAAAGATTCCCTCATAAGAGGTCCAGCTTCAGCAGGGCCTGTTGATGGTGAGTGCATCAACACCTCATTCACAAGAGCTCCTTATCATAAAATGCAAGAAGTTGCTTGACGTGATTTTGCCAGGCAGAAACATTTTGCCCATCAACTGTCACCCAGTCGACAACAGTAGATGCTGGTTGCTCCCACCACTCATCAAGCTGCAGTTACAAAAGTTTAAATTCAGAAATTCAGACAATAAATAATTCCAGAACAGAATAGTTACTAATCACAGATTTATTTTACAAATTGAGCAACATGAACACGGCACACAAGAATATAGAGATAATGAAGGAATTACAGCAAGCCTGGGTACGTGGACTAATGCCTGTAGCAAAACAATTAAGTTCGAACAAATCGAGCATCTATTTATCTTTTTTCTTTGGTGGCACACACTGAGCATCATTCAGCTAGTATAGAGTTAAAGCTGTTGTGGGGCTCACAAGTAAAGAAACATTGTCTCATTCAGCATTTCAATTACTACATACACATACCCATTCAATCTTATCTTTTCTTCACTCTCTTAATTTTAGAGGTGGCAATACCAGCCTACAACTAAGGGAACAGATGAGCACCTCAAAGGCAGGTGCAGCCCAGTCCACAAATTTAAATTTCGAAGGTAATCAAACTCGGTAAATTGAATTTATACCATTTACTTACCAAACCCCTCACATATTTGCAATCTTCCAGGCATTTCTGAGCATTTAAAACTCCAGCTTTCAGTTCAGGCAACCATTTATCCATGACAATTTTCTCTTGCTCAGATGCCAAATTTAAACAGTAATTAGTTGTCCTGCGTGGTAAAATAGACAGATGTTAAGTATATAGTAATCTCAACAATGGCTATCATTCATGTATGTGTGCAGAGAATAGAAAAGTGAGATGATCCGGAAAAAACATCTATAAACACATTCTTGAAATGGATGTCTATGTTGAAACAGATTGAAGTCTGCGGGGCTACAACATCCCTTGTGTGAATTCAAAGCCAATAAATCTGCATCAAGACAAAGAGAACCAATTTTCTAGACAAGGATTAAAGCAACACAATTGGTTAACCAGCTGAGCACGAATGCTAGAAAGCAAAGGGACTCCAATCGCTCAGAGAGCAGATTGTGCCAGTAACTAAAAAATTAGGAGTAGTTATTATTATCTATAAAGATGGGGAACAGACAGCTTTGACTAACAAGAAATACTATGCTCAAAAACTGAAACTCTCTTTGGAAAAAAAACATGATCAAAGCATAAATAAACAGAAGACCATTCAAGTTCACCTTTCATATTCTTGTTCGGCTCGGTATGCATGGTTCAGCAGTGCACGACCGCTTTCAACAAGATCCTGCCTTATATGGACCAAATTGATTGCCTTTGCCAATTCCTCAAGTACGCTAGCCTCAGAGCCACGAAGTTTCAAACAAAACTCCAGGGACTCTAAAACTGATGCCAAGCCAGCATCTGAACCGTCCAAACCTAGTTGTGTACCAAAGTCAGTTTGAATAATATAGAATAACAAAGTGTTCATCTCAAATTTAATTGAGACTGGCTGCATGAATCTTTTCTCACAATTTTGATCAATTACGATCTGAGTTTGATGTGAGGAGTAATTTTTCCAAAACCTTCCTAACCAATGATTTCCAAGTCAACTCAAGTCACATATCCCTCTCCTCTCACCATCACCTTGACTTTGAAAGAAAACTTCTACCATTCTCGTCATTACAAGCTTACCAGCAGGATACTGAAGGGCAGCAGATACGCGGCATATAGACGGAATTGCTGATGGATCTCTAGAACCAGCTCTTGCTGTCAACAAAGCAGCATTCTTCTCTGCAGCAGCAACAGCTTCAGATCCCACAGATCCATTAGAACCCATGGACTCCAAAAGTGCCTGACAGAATTCAATAATGAGATAAGAAAATATCCTTTTCGTCCTCCCGAGACACCACTTCAGGATGTGTTTTGAACAAAAAGGTACTGTACATTCGTTTACTATTACAATTCCATGTTGTCCTGACAAGCCACTTGTAATGCAAAAGGTTATAGTAAAGCAGTTTTTACAAACCTGAGGAGTTGCAGGGAGCATATAAAGGCTATTATCTGGACTTTGAGAGAAAGCGTTAACTTCCCTATCAATGAAATCTTTTGCAATATTTGCAATGTCCACAACAACAGCACAAGCTGGAATGATCGTACTTGAGGCATACTCCCTTGCAGACAATGGCTGCTGATTCCAGAACGCAGCTGCATCCTACAAGGTGAATGAAATAGCTTGTAACCATAAGTGTTCTCTGCTGGCTCTACCCACAAACTTATATGTATAAGCATTAATAAGGCTGTTATTCACTCATGTTAAAACGTCAAAGAATGTCATGGCAACAGTTCGAGATAACCCTTTGCATTGCCCACTGCATACAAACAGACAAATGGCTATTGACTTAAACATGAATATTTGGCAAATCAGCTAGTTCCACGGTTGCCTTGATTTGGTACTCCTCCAGACGAAGGGAAGGGGGAAGAAGGAGAGATAGATTGGAAAGGTGGTTTTATTTTGGCTAGTTGAAAGGCAAATGAGCAGCATCCTAAGGATATATTTTCATTTAATGTTCAACAACTGAAAGAAATAAGGTGTCATCTGATTGTTACTGTTATATGAGTTTGTTCAACTGGTTGATTGAACTCAACTAGATAAAGCAGTGGAGGCTAAATGCTAGAATCGAAGACTTTTCAATATCTTGCATGTAGGAATCAAGAGTCTAGCAAAGGGGAAGGATGGTGCAATTTGTTCACTGTATGTAACCAGTCACAAGTATGAGGCTATCAATAGAATGGACAGGGCACAATACCATGTTAGCCTTCAATAGAGAAGTGTATACAGCCTCAAGTTCGGATCTGCGGGCATCAAACTCTTCAATCTTCTTCCACTTCTTTCTCAAAGAGTCCTCAGCCTCTTTCCTCTCTGCACAAAGTTTATTCAAACGTTGGATTTCAGACGTCAGAGTATTCAAGCTTGCCCTCAATCCAGCAGCTTCTCTCTCCTTGGCCCAAACTTCCAACTGCAAGGGGAATGCGACAATTTTAGTCAGCAGCAATCTTCAACATGTATTCTATATTGCAATTACAGTTGTGAACTTGGAACATTGAGATAAAAAGAAAATGACACTACGAAGCATGCAGCAACCATGCAAAGAATGATCATCCCTAAATTACCGTAAATCCCATAGATCTCTTGAAGTACAACCCTAATTTTTCCGCTTTTGAGGATAAGAACAAATTGGCTAAATGTCAAGACAAATTACCAAGAAACTCTTGATTCCATTTTACCAACTGAAAATCATGTCAACAATTGCTCGAATGTCTAAAAATGAGATTCATGATCCTCCGAATCCACTAACTACATTTAAAACAAGACAGAACAACTAGAGCAGGTAACATCTGGCAATTAGGCAACCTGAAAATTTCCACTCCGAATCCAAGTATCTTAAAGCATTGCACTGAAACAGAGCAAGTCATAGAAATGTCAAATTCCACCCAAAAGCTTAAGATGCACAATGAAACACTCAACATTCACAAAGCAAGCATTCAGCATAAGAAGAACTGAAAAGAAATATGGCATAACCATGCAAACATCTCCCCATTCAACTTTGTGAGAATAGTGATACTCAAAAACTTCCAATGGATGAGAAAATTTACCTCAAATTGCCTGAGACTGCCCACACCCATGTTCTGCGATGTGACTCCAACACCAAGAGAGTGTGCAGAAACTGCATCGCCACTTCCATGCAAGTGTTTAGAAAGCTTTTGACACAAGTCCCCAGCTTCAGCAGCTTTGTTAAGTGCATCTTCAGTGGCCAAAAATTGCTGAACATGAGCTTTCTATCGAACATAAGATAAACACAATATTTTTAATAAAACAGTCTGAGAAACATGAAGATATCAAATGGGATTAAAGCCAATGAACGCAAAATAATAATAATAATAATAATAATAACAAAAAAATAAAAAAAAAATAACATGCAAAACACCCACTTATATACCTGTCTTTCAAGAAGTTGATTTTGAGTTCCTCCAGAAGATATGTCTGTTCCAATTTTTCCATTACCATAAAGTTGGTGCAACGGTGAGCTCACACTAGGAGAAGAAACATCCATTACTCTGTTGTTCTCATATTTATATCTGTCAAAGACATTCAAATTTGCAATCCAACAAAAGTACATTCATATTAGCACAGCAACAAGACAGGTAACAAACATATGATAAAATAAAGAAAACAAGAACCATTACCATATTAGTAAATTCCAATCGAAACGATATAAAATCACTGGAAAATATGATCATACCTTAATGTCTCTGCATCAGCTCTAACATCAATTTTCTCAATTTCTCTAGTGATTAGAGATTTCAGCCGTAGAGTATGTACTATAATTGCCTGAAGCAATTGAGGAGGGTTAGTCAAACAATTTGCAACAACCATTCTAACATCATCAGGCACTTCCCCATCAAAATCAATGCCCAACTTCCCTGCTTCTGTTTGAGGACTCAAATGAATACCACTTCCCTCATATGCTGGAAAAGATCTGCGTATCTTCTCAATCACATGAGCAGCAAGAGTTTCACATGCCTTCCGAATGTTTCTTTCCTGGGTTGTTTCAATAAGAATGACATCATCTGCAGATTTTGTGCCCTTAACAGTTGAATAAACAGCTTCCTTCTCATTGCTTCCAGTCAAGCTGTTACTAACTACTTCAGCAGAAGAGTCAACACTCGACCTTTGAGCATCCCTTGCTTGATTGACATAGTGATATAGACGTTTGTGATACTCTGCAAATATTTTTGCTGCCTCATCACATTGCTGATCATAAGCCTCCAATATTACCTGCTTATGTCTGCAGTACAAGTGTGGTCCGTGAGGATATACAAATGTAGTTAACATTGCAAAGGATTGGAAAAGTTCTACCGCCTGATCAAAATGCCAACACTAATAATAGACGACTGTTACCATAGGGAACACAAAAAAAACATAAATCGGCATAAGTTAGCAACCTAGTTGTCCCATTCAGCACATTCTTGAAATTCTAAAATATCAGAGGGTAGAGTTTTCAGGCAAGATAATGTGCCAATTATGCCTAATCATGAAAGCAGTCTAATCTGCGATGGGATTACAAAACTAGAAGCATATAAAAAATGAAATTGAGTTTCATATAAGCTATAAAACGATTTTATCTGAGAATAAACCACCTTCTGTGTAAAAACAAACAATTCATCAAAAATTTACACAAACTAAATAGCAAATCAGCCACTTAAGCATCAAATTCCGAAGCCCAAACCTGTTTTTCGCACGCTCATCAAGCATTCTCTTCCTCTCTGCTTCCTCCCGGGAGACCTCCACCATTCTAGCCCTCAAGTCCTTCCTCTGCCTTCTCACAATATTCCTCAACCTCTCTACTTCCTTGGCCGCCAATTCCCTCTCCTGCAACGCCGCCTCCCTACTCTCTGTGGCCACGGCCGACGCACCAGCACCATCCCCGACCGTCTTGTCCTTCCTCCTCCCACTTTTACTCCGACCCTCCTCTTTCCCCAAACTCCCACTCTCAATGCCGCCGCCGCCATGCACAATTATATTCTTCCTTATCTTCTCCACCGTCTTCTCCGATTTCACCCTCTTTATCAAGAAACCCCAAATGGGAATCATGTTCCCGCGGCAAATCCTCCGAATCGAATCAGTAGACGGCAACTGGGATTTGCCAGCGGACGAGCTGTACGGCCCCAACGGCCTATAACCCATCTCCTTCTGGAGCCACTCCAGTATGGCCTCCGGTTGGGCCGCCGCCGAGGCCAAAGAACTCTGCATTGCAGAGGAATATTCTTCTTTGGGGTTTTTTTTCTAAACCTCTTCAATACTAGTTTCCTAAAAAAAAAAAATTAAAGAAGCATTTTTGGGGAGTAGCGGGAGCTGTAAATTGGGAAGGAATTTGAGTTACAATGACAAAAGAAAGGTGACAGAAAATCTGAAAGAAGGGGCCCTGAATTGGAGGGGAGAGGCAATTAAATCTAGGGTTCTAACTCTACAAATTCACAGTCCACACTGATTGATTATCATTCAAATCTGGAAAGACACAATCGCCAAGTGCAACACACATGAATTCCGTACATATATATATATATATATATATATATATATATATATAAACTATGAAGAGAGAGAAAGAGTGAGAGAAGAAAACCTTAGAGAGAGAAAGAGAGAGAGCACAAGCAGATCTGACAATTTGAGAACAAGTAGACAGAGAGATGGAAGTTCAAAATAATGGAGGTCCTACCCGCCCGTCTTGTTCATTATTTGTAATATATTATTATTATTATTATTATTATTTATAATAATATTGTAAATCATATGATTTAAACTCAATAAAATTTAACGTGGAAGGCAATAAAATTTATTTATTTTTAACGTGGAAGGCAAGAGTAGAATTACCCTCATAAGAAAAGGGAAAAAGTTTAGTATCTAGGGAAAGTATATATATATATTACGATGGATTTGATTATTTTTATAATAAAATCGATAAAATATAATATAAAAAATTAATATATTATTTTTTATTATAAAAATAATAAGTATAATTATAAAAATAATTAAATTTATTAAAAAATATATTTTTTTTTTTATATATCATCTGTATATCAATGCATACGTAGGAAATTAAGCCTTAAGAAAAATTGCCGCTACACTAAATTTGGGAGGAGTATGTTGTCGAAGTTTCACCAAACCACTCCTAAAACGACGTAGGAGCGAATTACACCAGCAAATCCGTTAGAGGATTGTGCTGCTTTCAATGCATCTAATAAGCACACAACGGTCAATAAATAAGTGTTACTAGATTGAGTTACTTGAATTGAAGAATTTATTCTCATAATTCAGTAAAATTACTGAATTACTTTCACAATTGTGTGCATTGAACGTATATTTTGTTCCGCTAAATGTCTAGGAAAAAAAAAATTTAATATCTTGTTTAAATATTTTATATAAATAAATTTTTAATGGCACGACAATATTAATCTAAAATTTTATCGTACAAAATTTTATTATATTTTAGCGAGTTTATAAAATTTTATACCGGTTAGTCGATTTCAATTATTACTAGCAGCAATTTTTTTTTAGAGACAATTATTACTAGCAGCATTATCTGTGAATGTGGCATGCATATAAGTTATAATTGACAAATAAATGCCGACAAACAATAATACATTTTTTATTACTGTTATTATTGAAATCTTCGTCAAGCAGGCCGTCTGATATAATGTCCTTATTTTTGTGGGGTTACTAAGCAGGCGAGTACAATCATAGAAAGATAGGCCTCGGAATTTGGAAAACCATTTTTTTCCAGGATATTCTCTTTTTCATGATATTTTTATAATGCGTTTGAATTATTAAAAAATTATTAAAAATTTATAAAAAAATAAAATTGTTTAAGTTGATAGAAAGTTATGAGAAAAAAATGATAAGAAAGTTGTAAAAATAATAATAATGATTTGTAAAAAAAAATAAAAGTTAGTTATTTAAATTAATAAAAAAATTATAAAAATATTGTGTAAAAATAATATAATAATAATGATATTTATTCATTAAAAATTATCTATTTATTTTCTATTTTATCTATTTTCCACCAAACTAAATATTAGAGAGAGCAGATTTATTATTCTATTATTTGTCTGTTCTGGCCGAAAAAATATGGAAACATTTTAAAATATATTTTAATATATAATGTAAGTCACTTGTATTGAATTTGTGGATTCTTTAACGAAATCTTTCATTTTAATTGATTTAAAAATAAATTGCCTTTAATTTTTTATTTAAAGAGAAAATGCGTACAAGCAGTTGCCAACTTGTTTCACAAAGTAAAAGCCATAAATTTTGTATTTTCTTTTATTTGTGTTTTCGTGTAAATTTCATGAATCAAATTTTATGTAAATTTTTTCCTCTTGGAGTTAAATTTAATGCTTAACAATTTTTAGTTATCAAACATTAGTTTTTCTCTTACATTATGTTTTTGTTTGTCTTTTTTGTTTGGTACACAGAAAGCTATGCTTGTGTCTTTTTTCTTTTGATCACCAGATCTAACACTTGCGTCAAGAGGAACATGAGGTATTAATTTTTCTCCCCCTCTATGGGCCATAAGATTTGTTTCTAAACGTCGCTTTATGGGATGATTTGTTTTATACGTATTTGACTTTTTTCAAACAGAATTTTAGAAAAAGAAACACAGACAAATTATTAGCTTCACAAATGTTTTTAAGTGAAAAAAAAAATCATCGTGAGTGTATCAGTTATCGAATCTTTAACTTGAAGTTAACATTTAAACTGTCGGAATACCTTATTCAACTACCCTCAAAATTGCAGACCTATCATTCGAACATCACTAAACCCGAACATAGCTCCCCTAAGACAATCACAATATTAATAAGTCGTGAACTAATATCACACCGCAAACCATGAAGGTAAGAAGGTCGGTATTACCTCAAACGCTACTACTAAAACTCAAATACAGATCAGATGTGGGCAGTAGATTTAAGACATCCTAATAATGTGTTGTTAATAATCAAAATCGGTCGTTTTGAATTAATGTAAAGTTTTTTATATGAGGTTTGCGAGGAGATATTCTAAGCACCATGTACAAAATCCCCCCCTTTTTTTTTTTTTTTTTCCTCATAAGATAAAGAAATATATGAGTTACCAAAACATCTCAACAAAAATAGCATCAACACAAATAATCCATAATTTGGGTTAGATTAAAAGTCCTTAACTAGTAATTTGGTTGACATATAAACGTGTATTATCATTTCATGTTTTTTCAAACGTCAACTGGTTTTATTAGATGTCTATTGAATTTTAACGTTCGATATAATTGATCTTTCTTTAAACTGTCTTATCCCTAATCTTTACTCTTGCAAGTTATAAATTTAGATAAGAAAATTTTAATTTAAACTCAAAACGAAATAGAGAAAATTATAATTTGAATTTTTAAATTTTACAGTGGGCTAGTCCGTCTCATTAAGCATCTTGTCGGTTTGTGAATGAAGCGTTTTTTTAAGTCCATTATAATAGGTAAAAGATGTGAAAAACGAACGACGAAGATAGAAGAGTGTTATTAATAGAATAATAAAAAATATTTTTAAAATAATATTAATTTTTTATAACAAAAAATAATATTATAATTTTTATATTATATTTTATTAATTTTATTGTAAAAATAATTAAAATCGTTTTATTATTGGTATTTTTTATATCATTATGATTTGATCCGTACACATGTGGCCATGATAATACTAAATAAAAATTATTACGGTATAAACAAGGGAAAGAAAAAACGAAGAGAATAAATGTATGTGAGATCAAAATACTATTTAATTGCACCAAGAAGTACTATTTATAATTTATTTATTATTATATTATTAATATATTCAAAATATTGAAAAACAATAATAATAATAATAATTATTATTATTAAAAAAAAAAAAGAGAGGCTAAAGTGGATTGATTCCATCACCCACCCACCCCAAAGCAGCAGACGGGAGAGACGGCAGCCTTGTTTCGGCAATTTCATAGCCTTTGTCGCCGAAACATCCGAAAAAAAATATATATCCGATTTTCTAAGAGAGAATTCCGAGTTTACGGACGGCTCTCATCTCTGTAATTTATCTCACTTAAAAAAGAGAGAATAAAAATTCGATCTTCTTTATATCTTCTTCTCTATCCAACTTCTCTCTGGTCTTTCCCAATTCCAGGTACTTTCTTCATATGATCTTCTTGTTCCTTTTTTTTAAAAAAAAAAAACTATTTGGGTATCTTTGTTGCTTCAAAACTTGATAATCTCAAATGGGTCTGGTTGGTTTCAATGATCCATGTGCCTTTTTCTTTTGACTTTTCTTTTTTTCATTTTTTTTGGGGTTGTGATTGTAATTGGATTAACTTCTTTTTTTTTTTTTTGTTGGGTTGTTCCATCTTCTTGCTTTGGATTCACCAAATGGAATTGCTTGGTTTGATTGTTAGCATGGTTTCACTTGTGGGATGTTCCTGGTTGCTTTTTTTTTCCCCTTCAAAATTTAAATTTGTGGTTAGAAATGTTAGTGTGCATTAAGGAAAGCAACCCTGTTTCTGGTTTTGAAGGATAGGCTTAACAAAGAAGAAAACTTTTCAATTTAGTGCAAGAGGGAGGGAAAAAGTTCTCAGCTTTGCCGAGAAGCTTATAATATTGCAATTGCTTAGTCTTTTTTAGCTGTTTTATTAGTTAACTTGAGGAATCCTTGACTGATCATGCAATCAAAGCTAGAAAATCATCCCTCTGTCCATGTAACGTGCCTTGTGAGATATACGTAGATGATGGGAGCTTTGATCACAATTTTAGTGGTTTTTTATGGGATGGATTTTTGCTATTACTCAGCTTGGTTCAGGAATTTGAGAAATTTTAAGTGCGTATTTTAATTTCTGCTGCGGATATAATTTTTATGAACTGAATCTCTTATAATTCACAGGTGAAGGAGTATTTATTGTGCACGAAATTTGTGTAACCCAATACAAGAGGCGCTTGGCATTTTGTAATCAAGTGAGGGAGGGTACAGGTTCGCAGGGGCAATTCAACTTCTGCGAGCTTAGAGTCCTCTCTCAATCTGTTTTCATATTTCATGAGAGCAGTTCTTGATGCTTATGCTCAGTGACATTGAGTTTTGTTGGTGATAGTGGAGAACTTCGTGGGAAGCCACTGAGCCAAAGGAAGGGGTTGGAGCTAACAATATGGGTGCTGTTTGTTGCTGTTTGCATACTCAGGATTTGGAGGATTATATGAATCCTAACAGTCCTGTATATAGAAACTGCATGTGTCTCAGTTGCTTTGTCCAGAATTTTCTCCATGTGGTATGTTTATTCCTGCTACCCTGCCTCTCCTCTCTGCTCTTGTAGATGAATTTTCCTGTGACATTTTGTATACACACTTCCGGCTAGATTTTTGTGCAGTATTCTGTAGATTACTATAGCGCATCTTTAAATTCTAAGTTTACTGATAGAACTTTTAAGAATATATGATTTTGTGTGCATGGGTGGTTTAGCCAACGTTTATGTTATGGTATGGAACTTCACAATGTGCCAGAGTGCATAACTTGTGGGAAGGCAACATAAGTACTCTGCTTCTATTTATTTCTTCTTAGCATAATGGGAATTTAGGAAAAGATGGGTATGATAAGAAGATTGGAAGATTTGATAATTGAAATAGGAAAAGCATTTCCATCAGTGTGCTTAAGTTCCTTCTTACAGATTGACATTCAGACAAGTTTGACGTGCGACCCAAAGGGGTTTGTTTCTGCCTTAGAGGCCAGGGTTTTGAGGCTTTACATAAGCTGCTCTACTGTGTACCCAGTGCATTTTCTATTGCTAAGTAGCAATTCATTGCCAGCTGCTCCTTGGACACCTCTATTTTGCATCATTATCCCCCTTCCCCCCCCCCCCCCCCCCCCAAAAAAAAAAAAAAACCCAATCCAACCTGATTGAATGAGAAAAGACAAAACTTCTTGTTACGACTCACCAAGGTGATTTACAGGAAAATGTGAAGCCGTGTGGTCTGAAGTCCGAAACAAGTATCTTTTTTTCCAGCCTTCCTTCATATGTGATTCCAACCATTTTCTTTCCTTTTCTTTTATGCATTGCTTGCAGTATACCTCATTATTTCGCAGAGGGGAAGCACATTCTGTCCCTTCATCCCTTCAGGGAGCAGCATCTATGACTTCTTCTTCATCACTTGATAACTCTCTCTCAGACATGTACCGTTCTCCTCCAAGGCCCTTGCCTTATGATGCCGACCCCAGATACTTCCGCTTACAGCGTGGTGGTCTTGTTTCAAGACGTGAGAAGGGTTCAAGTCATTCTCACGAAGAAACAGAACCATTAAGAAATGATAATGATGGTGATTCAGAATCATTGAGTACAGGAGACAAATGGAATGCATCCTGTGAAGAGGGATCCAAGGAACAGCGTATTAAATCCTCACTGAAGCTCTCTTCTGCAAAAACAACTGTTGGAGTGGGATACATTTATTCATCATCAGAAGACGAAGATGTCTGTCCAACATGTCTTGAAGGTATGTGTTATATTTGATTTAACTCCAGAGCTGGATCAGTATAACCAATTTTTACCCAGAGGATGTCTGTCCACTTGTCTTGTAAGCCAAATTATTATAACAATGATTCTCATCTTCCTCGCTAGTTTTTGAAATAACTAGTGAAGCATTTCTTCAACTTTGAAACACATTTCTTTCTAGAGTGACTTACAAAAACATGTTTATTACCATTTTTGTCACTGAAGTTGTCTGTCTGCATGTCTGCGGGCCAAAAATGAAATAACTATTGACTCTGATTTTCCTCTTCTTTGTTACACCTAGATTCTTTATATATGGAGCAAAATTATTTTAACTCTCCCTGGCCTTTCATTTGCAGAATATACCTCGGAGAACCCCAAGATAATGACAAAATGCGCTCACCATTTTCACCTTGGTTGCATTTATGAGTGGATGGAGAGAAGTGATAGCTGCCCTGTTTGTGGCAAGGTGACTCGTTTTGCTTTGTTTTATGTCAGCTTGCTTGTTTCATCCTGGTGGTGGTATGAACAAATCACTTATGCGTTTCTTTTCTGTTCTGCCAAACACTAACTCTTTTTTTTTTTTTGTTCTTAAAAATGGCTGTTTATGACTGTTTTTTGTGAGTAGTTACTTTTAAATTACAGGGTGTGACATTGCCCTTCCTCCATTCTTGATTATGGTGGAAACAGTTGTACATAGTGAGGACTGATAGGATTGGAAATGTACGGGTATTAGTTTGTAGGATGGAAAATGTACAGGATATTAGTCCAAAACGATCTCACTCGACTCATTTGACACCTTTACCCTAGACTTCTTAATACCTTAGTAAAACTGAAGTTCATGGGCTGCTTCTTTTGCACAATTTTGATAAGGCCTGCCATAGGGTCTGTTGACATGATCTGTTCTAGTTTGGTGTTAGCAAACTGGAGAGAGAGAGCGATTTGTGTTGCGGAACTGATACACTTGCTAGATTGGCTTTTGGAAGCCATAATCTGGAAAAGATCTGTTTCCAATAAGGTCTTACTTTTATCATACATTTTATTAACCATGCGAGAGGAATTCATGCAAGTCTGGGAGAGTTTGGATGAAAGTTGGAATTAGCAGGTGATGTTACTATAGAGTAATGCTACAACTGTTTGTTATTTACCGGACATCAAAATTGTGCCATGTTCGTATCATTGGAGTGTCCAATTCCACATACATTTCTTTGGGAATGATGTTTATGCATTGTGGATATTGTGGGACTATCAGAGTCTCCAGTCCTCCATGCCTTTGCTTGGGAATGGTGTTCAAGCTTATTTTGAAAGTACTAAGCCAATTTTTTTCTCAATCTTTGTCCCATTTACATTATTTACTTTGACGAATATAATTTGGCTTATCTGTGTCATGACTTGGGGATTTTCCCTTGGCTGGGTGTTTTAGGCAATGGAATTCGATGAAACGATTTGATCTATGCTTGAATGGATCGCGTCGTGGATGAAACCAGCTACAGACAGGAGAAGAAAATGGAAACCCAAAAAGAGGAGCTTGCAGAGATCTTTGTGAATACCACAAGCTGATGTGTTTTGTTATCTATAGTAAATATGAGAATTGTTGTGCACACAAATTGCTATCAAGTACATACCCTTTTGAAGATGCCCTTTGTTAACATTTTTCCACGATTCTGAATGGAAATCTGCTTATACAAAATCAACATATTTCGTGTACACATTTGCATCCATCCTTGCCTCAATGTGGAAGGAAGGTAAAAGTACACGTTTACTTTGTTGCTCACACATCAAGGAAGATGTCTGAAACTGGCAAGCATGCGGTTGGCCGGTGTCCATTTTGATTGCTGGTGGCCCTTAGATGAGACGTACCAGCTGAAAACTGTTACACCATTGTTCTTTCCTGTAGGGCCAAGCCAATGTTGGTGCACCCATAATCTTTCCCATAAAGACAAATTGTAATGCACTTCAAGTTTGGGAATCTGCTTTGCGGAGTGATACCTAATAAAGTTTTGTACAAATAAAAACTTAGATGAATTTTCTCGGGCAATGGTGAAATCTGGGTTGCAAATTTGCTACTATAAAGGGAGAGCTAGCATCATAAAAAAATATTAAATATTTATATAACTCAAATAATTTGTCAATATTAATTATATGGTAGCAATATAACAAAATATATTATATTTAAACTTTTAATTTTATGATACAAAAGTATAAAAATAAATTTATACCATGTAAAAGAAAAACCAATTTTATGAAAGATATTGAATATTTGTATAATTCAATATTCTTTAATATCGATCGTGTTATAACCATAAAACCAAAAAATTAATTTAGTTTTGTGATGTTCACTCTCAAGTATAAATGAAATTCATAGTTGCGCGGGGGTTGAGATCCCTTATTTTGGGAGACTCTGAACGTTTACTATTAACGTTAGTTTGAGTCCACGTAGAGAATGACTAACAATCTCACTGTATTTTTAGTTTCATATTAAAAAAAAAAAAAGATATTGTGGATCCAGCTTGCTCTACGGAATAAGAATTTTTTTATTTTAAATCTTTAAGTTTTTTTACGTTTAATTTCTAAATTTTTTCAATATTTCATTTGAGTTATAAACCTTTTAATTTTCTACCAAATCAGTCAATCTGTTTATTAAAAGTGATCAATCTATTAAAAAATAATTTTAACTTTACAAAAAATTATTTAAAAAAAGATTAAATATATGAATTGAATGTATTTTTTATCAAAAATATGCATGTTATCTATTTAATTCGTATATTTATTGATTAAAAAAATATTTAATATGCATATTTTATTGATGAAAAAATATTTAATTCATATATTTAAATTTTTTTAAATGAATTTTATTAAGTTAAACTCATTTATTAATAAATTAATTATTTTTTATAATTTAAAGAACTGATGTAATAAAAAATTAAAAAATTTAAAATTTAAATAAAATATTAAAAAAATTTAACATTTAAATATAAAAACATTTAAAAATTTAAGACAAAAAAATATTTATCCCCTGACCTAGAATGCCTTCCACGGTCAAACAGAGAGAGAAAGATTGATCTTGTCTTAGATTTGTGTCAGCCAATAAAATATCTGCCATGCATTTAATTTCATTTTTTTTCACCACATCCATTTAATTTCTTTTTGCTTCTCTAATAAAGTAAAATAAAATAATGAATCTCTATAAATTTTTTTATAAAAAAATTTATTATGAGTATATTAGTTATTAAAATTTTAAATTGAAGTCAGAATAATTTTTGTTTGAATATTTTATTTAATAACTTCATAGAGGTCGACTTACTATTTGAACATTGTTAACTTTGAGCATATCTCTCTTAAGTTAACTACGATAATTATCGAGTTTAGAACCATCGAGTAGTAGCTGATGGTTAAAATCAGATAAATCAAAAATCAAAATTCTACACGTTGTCACTAGATTCAAACTCGAATTATGAATAAAAAATACATCAAATTAATATTAAATTATTATTTTTTTAAATATAATATTAAATTATTACTTTAAGTGGTAGATCACTACCATTCAATTTCAAAACACTTGACCATTTTATTTTTTTTTTGGGAGACCATGATGATTACGCATATTTTATTTGATGATACCATATCTTGATTCTTTGATTTCGCATGAGACAGTTCACGGGATCGGAAAAAATGTTACAGTTAGAGATCAGATAATTAATGATGCGTATCTTTTGCGCCATTTATACTTACGGTTACGAATCTTTTACAAGTTGAAATAATTCAGCTGTGAAGACCAAAACTGAAAAAATAAAATAATTCAGATGTGTATCTGATTGCTCAAATCTAATCGCTGGAAACCCGAGCTTTGTTTGTTTTGTATTTTTGTTAGAAAATGGTAAGAAAAGAAAAAAATTAAAAAATTTTGATAAAAAAAATTATTATTATTTTATTATTTTTTAAATATTTTTTAATTAATATAAACAACACTATTTTTTCACAATTTTTTCATTCACAAATTACCATTCATTTTTTTAAATTTTCTATTTTACAACTTTTTATCAATTTAAAAAATTTTATTTTCTCGTAATTTTCTTTCTAATAATTTTTTTTCATAACTTTCTAACAATTTAAATAAATCACAAATAACCACACTGTTTTAGGGAAAAAGAGTTCTTTTTAAGTGGTTAGACAATAAATTTTATAGTATCTAATAATTTTTTTTAAAATTTATTATATATTATTTTAATTTTATTTTATTACGATTTAAAGAATTTTATAAAATATTTTTTTAAAAAATTGATAAAATTAAATGTCTCTTTATATGTTATTATTTATTTTTACTTAAATATAATTATGCAACATTCGTCTTTGAAAAATTGCTTCCCTTTTTCGTTTTTAACCTTTGGTTTTTTTCTTTTCGTTTTTCCCTGTTGATTCATTTTTCCTTTTTGCCTGGGACGTTGACCGGACCGGCCTCCAACTATTTCGGAACATCAACCACGGCGTCCGCGGTCTGTCGCTCCTCTTTCTCGCCCCTAACCTCGGAACATTAACCAAATCGACCGCCTCTCGAGTAAAATTATTTTCCTAACATCGTACTTCTCCGATCCCAAAGGAAAAGAAAGGTGCGGCTTTCCCTTCTTTTCTCGGATTCTTCAATAAGGCTTCTTGGTGCGTTAAATTTTCTCGGCACCAAACAGCCACATATAAATTGACCCACTTGAATTCTAAGTCTGATTGTTAAGAATCTCGCATCCGATGATTAATTGGGGTAAAATCTTATATGGGTCAACAGAAATTTGAAGTTTTGGCTGCAATTTCGGTTGAAACTTTGTTCTTGTGATCTAATTTACCCTTCAATTTCAATTTGTTTATTGTTGGATACGTGGGAAAATCGCAAGTTAGAAATGGGGATTGATGAAATCATGGGAGAGACCACAAAGTCCGTCAATTTGCCGACAAAGAGTGCAATTTATGTGTGGGGTTACAACCAGAGTGGGCAGACCGGCAGGAGGGGCGAGGAGCGCCATTTGCGGATTCCAAAGCAGCTTCCTCCTGACCTCTTTGGGTGCCCAGCTGGTGCCAGTGCTCGGTGGTTGAATATAGCTTGTGGCCGCGAGCACACCGCGGCTGTGGCCTCTGATGGCTCGCTTTTCACCTGGGGTTTGGTCCTTTTTACTCGACTGCTCTTTTTTTTTTCTTCTTTGGTTTGATTATATTACACATCGCTTATTTTTGTTGTGTCGTATGGGAAAATAATTATATCTGTGTATTTGATTAGGTGCTAATGAGTTTGGTCAATTGGGAGATGGCTCTGAGGAGGGCAGGAAGTATCCACAAAAAGTAAAGCAATTGGAGACAGAGTTTTTGAAATCTGTATCTTGTGGAGCACATTGTACTGCTGCTATTGCGGAGCCTCGTGAGAATGATGGAACCATTTCAAGAGCTAGACTCTGGGTTTGGGGACAAAACCAGGTTGCAGATTTAACCCAGCAAAAGTTACTATTTTCTTCGCGGCATAAGAGATTACTAGTGTATTGTTTATTATTATGTTTTGATTAGTTTACTGTGCTGCTCGTCGCAGGGATCAAATTATCCTCGTTTATTTTGGGGGGCCTTTTCTCCAAACACGGTATGCAATTGATTTGGATTCAGTGTCTAGATTTTTCAGATAGCATTCTTGTGGGCCATTGCTAGTTTTAAAAGCAGTTGATAACACAATACATGATAGTTCTGGGTTAACAGTAGTGATTTGACCTTTTACTTGAATTTTGCTTTGAAATCTCATGAAAAGAAATTGTGTTTCTCGGTGGGTTATTGTCTGTGGTAATGATAAACTTGTTTACCTAATGCTTGTCCTTAGTTCCTTAAACTCTTGCAATTTGCAATTTCTTTCTGTTTCCTTTTTTGACTTCTTATTATGCTACTCAGGAATGTACCTTCTTTGGCACAACCATTCTGCCTCTAAAACTGGATACTTAGTCTTAACTAAAATTATTAATTTTTGTCAAACCCTTCTAAAATATCATTGACCTGATCTTCCAGTTGCCGACGGAATTACTCCAATTACTTCCAGGTATAAAATTCTACTTGTTTCAGGTTATCCGCGATGTCTCTTGTGGCGCAGCTCATGTGGTAGCTTTATCAGAGGATGGCCTGCTGCAAGCTTGGGGTAAATTGCCCTACACATGTCCTATCTTCTATTGTCCCATAATTGCTTAATATCTTCAAAGATGCTGTTGGCCTTTTTCTTGCATTGAGTTTTCACATTAGCTATCCTTTGCTGATGATGTTGATATTTATTTATCACGATACATGCTGGTTTTTTTAATTGCTCGATAAATCGTGTATCATTCATCAAGAAACTGTACAGGAAGTATCTAAACTAGATTCTTCCTCAAATTAGACAGTGTCTTACTGTTCCTTTTGCAACCAGGCTACAATGAATATGGTCAGCTTGGCAGAGGTGTTACCTGTGAAGGACTACAGGGGCCTCGAGTTCTAAATGCTTTTGCAAAGTTTCTTGATGATGCTCCTGAGCTTGTGAAGATTACCCAAGTGTCATGTGGCGAGTACCACACAGCTGCCATATCTGAAGGAGGCGAGGTGTAAGTTATCTGAAGGACTTCTTATTTTGGAGATAACTTACTGCATTTAAGCATGAAAATTCTGGTTATCTGCATGACACATGTAACTCTCTTTGAAGGTTGGAAAAATCTTCATTATGGATTCTCAAGTCTGGAGATGGGATGCCATGGAAATGCGATGCATTCTGATATGCAAGTCTCTTTTTCCCTAAGCTTGCTTATACCACAAAACAAATAAATTCACTGCAACTTTTTGATTTTCTAGTTTCTGATTTCTCCTATTCTCAATTGTGTGATGCATTGAGCTTTGATCCTCTTTTGCCCCAGCATCAGTAACATCTTCATGATGTTTATGTTTGTTCTTATTTCAGTCATGGTTTAGGCTAAGCATTTTTACAAATTGGTGACTCTAGACTCTAAGCAACAGAACTATGCCGTTAATCATGTATGGAATAAATTCAATGTAATCTGCAGATTTGTGGGTTTCTCGTTTCTCCTATTCTCAAATGTATGATGCTCCAAGTTTTCAATCCTCTTCTGCTCCCGCACTAGTAATGTCTTCATAGCCTTTGCAATTGTTGTTTTATCAGTTATAGTTCATACTAAGCATTATAGATTGATTATCATTGGAATCTAAGCAGCAGAACTAGACATAGCATCTAAAAGTCAATACCTGTTTTGAATATTTGCTGACATTCTGCACCAAATTCACTCTTGTTCTGGAAGAGTCCGAGCGGCAAAACTTAATCATTCAGCATGCCATCTATGAGTTAATATATGCTGTGTTGCTGACTCTCTGCATTAAATCCATTCTTGTTTTTTCATTGTTTTCAATAAGTGTCCATATGAATTTGTTTCTAATTTCTATTTCTGATGCTTAGTTGTTTTACTAGTTCTGTTCTATGTGCAAGACATTTTCTGATAAATTTTTGGCTGTTGAAACTATGAGTATAAGTAGACAGTTGTGAACTTGTTTATGGTTGTTAGTCTCAACAACTTACTCATATATGAGTATAAACGGCACCCCTTTTTTTGGGTTTGGGTGAGGGGATGGAGTGTGGGAAAGGACATTGGTACATTGGAGAAAAATTGACATGAGTGGCTGTGCATTATTTTACAAAAAATATCTAAGTAGGTGCTCTATTGATCGATAGAAAGCTTTATTAGCTTATTGCTTTTAGAGGATGTGTATTATGGCCCTTCCACACCAACAAATGATTGAAATTGGGCATTTGGTCTATGTGATTATCTTCTTTGTCTGTCTCCTTGTAGTGCCTTAACAATGTACGTTCCTTACTTTGCAGTTATACTTGGGGGCTAGGAAATATGGGTCAACTCGGGCACACTTCTCTTCAGTCTGGGGATAAAGAGTTGATTCCAAGGAGAGTTGTTGCCCTTGATGGAGTCTTTATAAAGGATGTTGCATGTGGAGGTGTACACACTTGTGCTGTGACTGAGAAGGGAGCTCTTTATGCTTGGGGTGGTAGTCAAGCTGGGCAATTAGGGCTTGGCCCTCAAATTGGGTCTTTTTCATTCATTCCAAATGATTCTGAACCGAATCTTCGTAATCTGCCTGCTTTGGTTGTCCCAACCGGTGTCCATCTTGTTGCTTGTGGACATTGCCACACACTGGTTTCTCTGAAGGATGGGAGAATCCAGGGATGGGGTTATAATAGCTATGGACAGGCAGCTAATGAAAAATCTACTTATGCTTGGTATCCATCGCCGGTTGATTGGTATGCTATGGCCACAGTTGCAGTAGCTTCTTCTCGCTTACCATGTCCTCAATTTTCACAGACGTACCATAATGCAGGTGTGTGGGGGAAGTGAGAAAACTGGCAGCTGGTGGTGGCCATTCAGCAGTGTTGACTGATGCTTGTTCCTTGAAAGAGTTGTGTGAGTTTAGACTTGCAGATACTGTGAATCTATCAAATGCTTCACAGATTGAGGATGTAGCATCCAGAACAGGATCAGACGCTTTAGCCCGTCTTTGTGGAAGATTGAGGTAATGACCTTCACAAATGGCAGATGGATCTATTGCTGAACTGTTTTCTTGCGGACTAGTATCATATTGTCCCCTACATTATTTTTTTTTTTGGGTCTTTGAAGAGGGTTGTAATCATACACATATAGGGGGAGGGGGATTGGTAGGAGGTAGGGTTTGAAACCCCAACCTCTCACTTGAGTGTAATGCTTTGTAACCAACCAGGTTACACCTGCTGGTTAGATCGTCCTCCACTCTAGAAGGTGTTGTTATTATTTAACGAAGTATATGCTTGTGAGCTATGCGGCACTTTCCTTGTTACATCATGTGTGCAAAATTTTCTTCTCATCCTCAAAGATTAATGCTTTGTGTCCACAGGGAGCATTTGCTTGATGGTGGTGCTACAGATTATGAAAATGATGATATTGGCCACGAAAACAATTAAGGTGACTGCCAAACTTGAAATTGAAGATGGCTCATTATCAAGTCCACTTCACGTCATATTTACTATCCCTCTGGGATACCCAGTATCCCATATAAGTTAGCCAGCCTAATTATTACGGCATATATCTGACTAGCCAATCAATGACTGATCTGTTCATCAATTTGATTCAAGAAGCTTGTTCTTGATCATGGAATTGGATTTGTAATTTGTATTGTCTGATCATTGCAATTGAACATTGGCTAAAATATTCTAAATGAAAAACCTATTATTGTGTAGTTCATGTCTGCGTCACATATTCACATTTGTGCATGCTGCAGACAAAAGATTTGGCCTCGTTGCACTGGGATATGTTCTTGATTAAGGTGTAAATGCAGTGTGATCTTGCAGCCTTACACACAACTCTAACTGTAAATGAACCTCACGGTGCTGATCTTAGGATGATATTGATCTTCTAACAATTGAATACGGTCTGCAACTTGCCCCTGTTTAAAGTCCACCACTTGCATCATCTATGGCAGGTAGAGGGCTAGGGGCACAGAACGTGGACTTTGAAGCAGATCAAATATCAAAATACATCCTTGTGCAAAAGGAGCCATGTTACCATGTTACAGATTTTGCAATGAATACATTAGTGGCAACCTTAAAGTGATGGTTTATGCAACAATGACAAACATGTTAGATCTTTTTCTTGGGGCATGTCAAAGCATCCATGGCAGCATTGATGTGTTGGTACTAGGCCGAGTTTGAGGTTCAGCCTCCTCATCCGGAGTTCGCACATTGCCCCTGCATCGTTAACAAAAGTATTGATGTTAGCCACTTCGACAAAATCCTTCACAAGTAGTTTGTTATGCACAAAGGGTGTTAGCAAATCAGATTAGTCAGCAAATCAGATTAGTCGTAACTAATTATTTATAGTAATGCTTTGAAAAACAAGTGATTGATAGTTAAAGATACTAATTGAATAGTTGTAACTAACTATTTATAAATCTCAATTTGCAACCAAACTATAACCTTTATAAACTGTGCAAACCAATCCATTGTGACTTAATAGAGATAGAGTGGAACGTCTGTGCAAGAGGGAGGGAGAAATGATACCCAATACTTAGAGTAGGAAGTGCCAGCAACGGCAGTGTCTGCAATTGCAGTGGTGGCGTTGAGTAGGATGAGTTTTGGCCGAGGTTTTGCTGCTCCCTTTGCAGATCGCCGGCGACTGTCTTTTCATTTTCCTTCAGCTATTTATCTCGTCCAGCAAATTTTTCGAACGTTAGACATTATGTGAACTGCTTTGTGGAAGTTAATTTGGAACGAGAATTTTACCTTCTTTGTCAATCTGTTGTTTTGCTCCTGCAATGCCCTTTCCTGTAATAAGCATTCTTTTCTGTTAGAAAACATACATGCACTATTTGTTGTGTTGGATGTGGACACAAGTTTTTTCGAATTTTCAGTTTCGATACGAAGCTCATGCATACAAAATGTTTTTTTTGTATCAATAATTTCTTTAGACCGAAAAACCCGCATAATCATTGGTGACATAGATGTCCAAACGAATGTTCTATATATTTGGTAGCGAATTCTACATGAAAACTTCGTTGTATTCCCATGCATGCATGTTGTACAGACGCAAGATATTACCTTTTTCTGCATTTCTGAAAGGGTTTCGTTGATGAGTTGGTTCTGTCAAATTGCAAATGCCAAACTCAGACTATGAGAAAGCATAACATTGTTTGCATCATTCGGAATACATTGCAAAAAAATTAGAACTATTACGATTCACCTTTCTTGATCGTATGCGCTTAAGGGCAGTATCCATTTGTTGCTCCAAGTGTTGGAGCTCTCTCAAACTCATGGGTTCTAGATCTTCTCCTGCATAGTTCCTGAATAATCAATGTGGAAATATGTTACACGATTATTTTGACTAAAGTGCTGGCTGATAAAGCGTGAAGAAGTATTGTAAAAAACACATTCAGCCTTGCGCAATTTAGTTGAATCTGTATTGGGAACCAACTACTTCGACAATTTCCACTTAATTTAATGGCCAATGCCAGGTTAGTGATACTAAAAAAAAGATTTTTTATTGTATAGTTTAGAGTCTCAGACGCAGTTAACATAGTACCTTATGTTTCTTTGTAGGACTTCAATCCTAACTGCGCGTTTTGTATGTTCCAGATCAAACAAACTTCCCTAAATAGAATTCGTAAAAATGTGAGAAATGCATGGAGCTCTAGAAGTTTAGAAGAGCAACTGGATTTCACGCATTCCTGTAGAGAGACATTCATAATTCTTCATATTATATATTCCACCTAGAAAAATTTGGGCTCTGCCTGTGAACATCTCAAAATAACCAAATCAACAAACAAATGTCCCTAACATAAAATGCAGTGTTGGATAATTCATTGGTATGCGTTTAACAAACAAATAAATGGCTCCATAACTTATATATGTTTCCAAGGTCATGTCACCACTGCAAGAAGATTTTCAGATGTGGGTGGTTAAAATAGATGATGAGCACACCCAGAAAATTGATATTCTACTTGAAGTTAGGGTACAACCTGAAACCCGATGAACACATTATCTGATGATCCAATTCACTCCTAGACCTGATTCACAGTTTGAATAAATTGTCAAATTACAGTAAATTGTCTACATTAAGTACCTGCTGTCTGGACTCTGATGGAATAAGCTGTCCTTCTGCTTGTGCATGTCTCTCATATCTTTCTAGGATACTTTCCATGCTGGCAAGGATAAACAGATATATGATGATGCAAAAAAAAACCCAAAATATACAAATTAGGAAATATGAGGGGAAAGCACATCCTATTATGTATCTCATGACGCTATAGGTTTCTTAATGAATAAAAAAAAAAAAAAAGAATACAAGAGAAACATAAAGAAGAGCACTTATAAGTAATTGGGAAGCTAATAAGTTAAGTGGTTAAATGTTTTCTAAATACAAGGCAAATGTTCTTATGCCCGACTCAATTACAACCCTACGTGACTCTCTTTATATATACTGCCAAAGAAGCTGTAAAACCTTTTACTTGAATTATATTGCTATTCTTCATTTACTGTTAGGTAACTACAAACTGGCTGCTATATAAACCTGTATTATTTCTTCTTTTTGTTGTTCTTAGTTGATTATTGAAAGCTCTGTGCGCAATTTTATATCTAACAAATAAAATGCATCTCCCTTTCAAAAAAAAAAAAAAAAGAAAATTCTTAGATGTACGTACTTTCTCTCCCTTTAGCCAACTATGTGGATTTTAAGATTCAAATGTAAGCAAAAGAGTAGTTAGACTTAGACAAGAAAGCATCTGGCTATAATCACCATCGTAAGTAGTTGCAATGGCTACACTAAACGATTTGGAATTTTGATGCAAAACAAATGCATAAACTATTGGGCCATGAACAAGGAGAAACAACCGTATATAAAACAAACAAGTGAATTTTTTTTTACCTCTTTGGATATCAGAATTGACTAGTGGGCCAATCTTGTGCACGATGTGAGCCTAATAGCTTGATAGAAGAACGGGTTAATATTTAAAAAAGTCAAGACCTTTGTGTAAATTAATAAATATAACATTATCTTTAAAAATTTATAATTTAGGCTATGTAAAAAATTTTTCTAACAAATTTACCACGTCATCAAATTTAATGGTTATTTTTTACTTTGACATGAATTCTAGTTGTCATATTTTTATATTATATGTCAACATATGATTCATATTATCATGATAAACCATTACCTTTGACAGATTCTACCCATTAAATTAGATAGAATGATAGATTTGTTAGGAAAAATTTCTATAAAACTTAAATTGTAAATTTTTAAAAGTGATGTTATATTTATTAATTTATGCAAAAATTATGATTTTTTTAAATATTAACCTTAGAAGAACTCAACAAACTTCACACGGGGAGTCTGGAACTCTTGAAGCAAAATGTACAAGCATGTATATCTTATATTGAAAAAGTTTATGACTTTGAAGATTTGAAGAATTGTGGAAGAAAATTGTCCTGATTGATATGTCGAAATGCAATGAATTTTTAATTTTGTGCATTATATTGATATTTTGTGTAACAATAAAATGAAGCAATAAGATATATTTCTTTTATTATTTTACATTTTATTAATATAATTATACAAAGTTAAAAGTTTATTGTATTATAGACAATTTTCTCTGACTACAAACTGGAACCCATCTTATATAACCAACGTTTAAAATAGTCACACATATATGCATAGACGAAGCTTATAGCTTATTAGGAATGCTATGGTAATGTTGGGATCATGTTGATTTATACATTCATTTTAATTCATTATTTTGGTAATCCTACACCAATGTATCCCTTGATAAAAAGTTATCACTATTGAAATTGATTAAAAGCATAATGTTGTAATAATAATTATTTTTCATAAGTGAAATGTTATAATTATTATCTGAAGATAAACTTTCATTTCTCCTTGATCATATATAAGAAATCATAAAATTAAACAAAATTTGATGCTCTAGCGGCTGAATAAAAATCGCATCAAGTTTAGTGTTGCTAAACATAACTCACATATGGACCTGTCAATTAAAGTTCACATAGCCAGTAAGTAACCATCAAAACAATGATTTCCACAAAGATACATGGTATAAAGGCGTGAGCCCACAACATCTAGCTATCAGTCAGTTAATACTCAACCCAGTAATGAGAATACAAGCTTAAAGAAAAGTTCTGGATGTCCTAACAAATTTGTTTTGGTACTGTCGTAATTTTGTAGAATAATTAATGGTCCTCAATAGTATTTGTCTTAGTACCATTGTTGTGATTTTGTAAAATAATTAATAGTCCTTATAAGTCTAATGTGACAATTTTTCAGAAACAATAGACATCCTACATAAAAACATCATAATGCTTTATATCGCTAAGGCATGATCCTAAAGAGTAATACTAAGTGTTTTCACATAAATAACAATAAATAACTATATAATTATATTTAACAGTTTCAATAATTTATCTGTTTTATATTTTTCCATGAATTTTTTCCAATCCTAGTGCACCACAGACAACAATAACAGCAGTAATTTCCAACATCCTAGGTTACAAACCCAACGCAAATACACCGAGCCCCTTGCCACAAAGCTCTAGGACCAATTGGTCAGATCTTTATTAGCCATTAGTCAAGCCCTTTTCTAGCACCTGTAGCAATTCAGAGGACACCATAAAACTGCTAATTTTCTGGGTTTTTCTCCAAGTCTTAGTAATGAGTAGGCTCTGGACTATGAGCATAGCAGCATGCATATATGGGAGTAAGTCATTGATACTTCAAATCCTATGCAGTTGAAGCCTTCCACTACTCATCTCCTTATTTGATGTGCTGTATATTGTCTGATATATTACCCAAAATAACATAGAGTAAAAGCAAAAATAGAAAGAAGAAAACAAAATAGAAAGGACTAGGCTGATGGCTAATAAGGACTGACGATTGTAACATTAATACACAAAAGAGGACGCGTGTATAGTCCTGTGTACTTATCTGCAGTGAAACTTTAGGCCCTTTTAGTACTATTTAAACAGTATATCATCATTTTCCCTCTTTCTTTTTTTTGGTGCAGGTGTGCTTCTATTCCATTATGTAAGCTAGAGGAGGAACAATATTAGCCATCAAAGAAACACAAAATTGCAAAAGTGGGTAAGAGAAGTAATGATTTTTAGTGTAATGTAAGCTATGAAAAGAGGAAAAAAAAATGTAGACAAACAAACAAACAAGGACAGTAATTATAAAACCAAATGAGAAAATATAATAAATTGAAGAAGCTAGCACACATATAAACATAAGTGCAAATTGTAAGTATGTATATATATATATATATATATATATATAAGGACATGCAAAGAAAGGAAGCAAAGTAGTGAAAGAAAACCTTGAATCACCAGAGTACTCAAAAAGCTTTCCTCTGGGGGAGAAGACGATCAAAGCAACCCCAGCATCACAAAGAATTGAGATCTCACGAGCTTTCTTTAACAGACCAGTCCTTCTCTTAGAGAAAGTGACTTGCCTGCTAATCTTGTTCTCGATCAGCTTCAACTGAACCCTACCTCTACCCATTTTCTTTTTTTTTTTTTTTTTCACTACTGTGTTTTTCTTTAGATTTGCTGATCTAAAAGAAGGTAAAGGAAAGCAAAAAAGAAATTCAAGAAAACCGTAGTGAGCTAAATTTCGTGGCTTGTTTTGAATGAAATTGCTGGGAATCCCCACAAGAGGAAAGAGGGAAAAAATTGAAGGAACATTTATATGGGAAGGTTTCCATTTTTGTGTTGGTTTTAGGTGTTCTTTGTTTTTTTTGTATGAAGGCAAAGTGCCTCGCGTATATGTGGGGTAAAAACCAAAAGAAAATGACAGGGAAGAATGTATACTGTATACTGTATTCCAGGCGGGTTTATTTATTTATTTTTTTCCGTCTCTTTTTCTTTGGGGGAGAAGATAGGTGAATCTCAAAATACTAAATATGTAACCTGAACGTTGATTTTCATATATTCATTCACATGCTTGCATATTTGTTTGTTTTTTTTTTTTGTCTTGATGATTTCTATTTTTTTTACATCACTGTACTGAGTAAATAACACCAGATGACTTCAAATAGATAATAATAAATATCTTTAATAAACTACATTTGACAATTTATTTTTTTCATAAATTTATTTATCGAATAATTCATATCGCTTTATTATTATTTTAAAATTGTTTAAGTAAAACTATTAAACTTTTTCCTTAAAAAATTGTTCCATCATAATAAATTCAGATCCATTTTTTAAACTAAAACTCGAAAATTTTAAAAATTGGAAGAGTAAGTTTTTAACCTCACAATGCCACTAGAGGACTTTAGTGATGTATTTGGATTAATAAGAAAGTGTGGGAAAGAAAATTATAAGAAAGAAATTTTGTGGATATATGAGAAAGAAAATGAAATGAAAAAAAATGAGAAAGCTTATGTAAGAGAAAAAGTTGTGAGAAAGTAAAATTATTTGGATTAATGAAAAATTCACAAAAAAAAGAAAATGATGGAAAAAAATTAGAAAGAGTTTTGTAAAAAAGGATTGTGAAAAAATATAAAATTATTTGAATTGATAAAAAAAATTAAGTAAAAGAAAATAACAGAAAAGAAGATAGACAGTAAAATTTTTAAACCATTTTGTTTTCTTACCATTTTTCACAAAACCAAACAAGCCACAACGACTTCAGTTTGTGGCAGTGGCCGGTGAAAGCGATTAATGTTGGGGTTAGGATCTAAAAGGAAAAGAGTGGCTATCAGAGTTATGTGCTGTCGAGTTTTGATTGGAGAAGAAACCGCAGGTTTCATGGAAGTGACATCGCCAACATGATCTTGTCAGCGTCCGGTGGGACCCTCAACTGTCCTCCGCTTGTCTCCACTCTCCAGCATGTGGGTATGCCGACGGCGCTCCTTCTCTTTTGGGTCAATTTCTCCTCGTCCTTCCTTATCATGTCCGCAAATTGGCCAGCCGCAGATGAAACCCTGATACTTATCAGTTATGATCATGATTTTCTTTTTAGAGCACTCTTAAATTCTTAATCAAATACAAGTTAATACATAATTTATTTAATATTATTTAATATATTTTTTTAAAAAATATTATTTAATATAATTAATTTTTAATAAAATATAAATTGACACATAATTTATTAAAAAAATATCTAATTCCTCATTTGTTTTTATTCTGGGATACCCACGTATTAGACTAATAAGATTGTGTTCGTTAAAATTTCTCTTTTTTCTTAAAGAATCCAATATGAACCAAAAGCGAAAGAAAAACAAAATCTCACATTACGAAAAAAATTTTAACAGCTCAATTGAGCATTGTTTTTATGATAAATTTAAAATATTTGTCAAAATATATGTTAAACAGTAATTATTATAAAAATAAATATATTTTTACCTAAAAAAATATATAAGTGCATGTTTTTAAATAAAAAGGATGAAAACTATCGAATATAAAATTCACAAGATTAGGATGATACGGTTAAAAGAAAACATACATCTAATAGACAGTCTTACGCCCATGTCAATGATACGTTCAATTCTTGTATCATATAATGATAGTGAAAACAAAACTATGACTTACAATAATAAAAATTCACTATTAAAAGAATTTTGTTCAATATGAACTCATATATATATATATATATGTGTGTGTGTTTATTTATTTATTCATAATATTGTCACTTAATTTAACAAGTGAAGAGAAGTTCGTTCAAAGTTTGAATTCTATAGAAGTTGAGACAAAATTATTCGTCATTTAAAAAGTAAACATATATACTATTTGTTAGTCTAGCAAAACTAAACTTAACATTTGACATTTTTATTAATTTCTATTTATCAGATAATTTTTATTTTTATCTGATCTAAGATTGTAATTTTCACCCTTTTTTTTTTTTTTTTTTGCGTAAAATTAAGTTCCACATTATAATAGGCAATGAAGGGAAGAAGAAGAATGCGGTGGGGTTCTGTTGAAGCATGGGCCTCTGGGGGCACAAACCTGGTCCACAGCAGCGTTGTCGACTTGGTTGTGGCTCGATTTGTCGTTTGTTGGGTCGAGTAACATGCGCCTCGGACAAACTTAATTTGCCCCGCACTATCTCCAATGGGAAAAGGGCAGATTACATCATAAATCTTTGTAGAAAAAACTTTTTAGTTTTACGAGAATAATTTTAAAATAATAATAAAATAAAAAATATTATTAATATTATTAAAATTATATTACTATTTATTATTACAATTATAATTTTACAGTCTTACTCAATCTCTATATTACTTGCCTGAAGTCCAAATGTTCAATCTATTTTAGCGTGACCCATGCACTGCCCAAGGATTATATTTACTTAAGGCATGTTTGGGTTAGTTTTTAAGACGGTTCATTTATATTTTATTTTAAAAAAATAAGGAGATAAGTGTTTGGTTAATTTTTTTGAGTTACTGTTTGATTTTACTTATTTCTTTATCTGATATTCTCAAAGCAGCTGATTGAAAAATAACTCAAAGTTACTTTTTACTATTTTTTGAGTTATTTTTCAGTTTTTAATATTAATAATAATTTATATAAACTAAAATACCCTCAAATAATATTTATATAAATTCATAATTTTTTTACTTACAATTTGAATATGATTTGTTAGTAATTGTTAAATTTCATTAATATTTATAGAAATATAAAACTTTTATTTTTTAATAATTCGTAAATATTTTTTTACGTCAAAGTTTCATTAATATTGATATTTAAAAAATATTTCAAAAATTATATTTTTTATTATATAGTAAATATTAATATTTTTTTTAAAAAATAAAAATTAAGTGAGAAATTTTTTTTATATTATTTATAAAATGTTTATTGTAAAAATAAAAATTATAAAATATAAAGATAATTTTGTTAATATAATATATTAATATAAATTAAATATTTAAATCAGTCATTTAATTATTTAACGGTAATATTAAATACAAAATTAATCAAACACTTTATTAATTTTTTTAATAATCAGTAACAGACAACAACAATTAACAATTAGCAATTAGTAATACCAATCAGTAGCAGTAATTAGTAACAGTAATATTGAACATGTAAGGTAAATATGCCCTTAATATTAAATGTAACATAAATTATGAACTTGGCATAGCATAAGAACAACTCGGTGGATCAAATTGGTGACCGGTGACTCAAACTCAAAACCTATTCTGTTCATTAAAAAACTTAGTTAAACCATTGACCCGAATTTGCTCGGTTGACCCGGAGATTGAATTGGTCGACCTGGTATACTCGGACCTCAGTTTTTCTTTTCTTTTCTTTGTTCAGTATATCATGTTAATTATTAAATTTTGTACTAAATATTTTGTCACTAAAAAATTAATTTAAATTTGAAACACTTAAAAAATCAAACTAAATCTTTAATTCAGGAAAAACATTATTTTATTTCTAATATCTTATAATATAATTTTTTTCTTTACATTAACATGATTAATTTATCACGACATGGCAATAATTAAATATAATTTTATTACTATACGAAAAATGTTTATATTCATTTAGAATTCATAAAATTATTTTAGCTATGAGAAAATATATACATAAGCATTGTAAAAATATTAAAATGATTGACTCGTTTAACGCATTAGTTGAACCAATGATCGAACCTTCTATCTGGGTGGATATTACCATGATTATTTGTGACACGCTAGGGATTAAACCTCCTTAATTGATTTTTCCCCTTAATTGTGGGCGCAGACTAATGTACTGCACTATAAGGCGAAAAATAGCATATAATATTAGAACAACGTCTATTATTTAAATGGAACCCGTGATAAGTGAAGTAATCTTTATTAGTAATAGTAGAATCAGAAATTAATTACAGAAAAGTGTTGAAGCCTCTTGTTAGAGTGAAATTAGGAGAAGTAAACTAAGGTAGTGAAGTAGTATTAGTCATTATAAAAGAAGCAGAAAAAAAAGATATCTATATATATAGAAACTACGATGAGTTTTATTTATAAATATCTCACTAAAATAGGCATACTCTGCAATAGTTAAAAAAAAAGTCTCGATCTTATAAAATACAGTATTCAATTCTTTACTTAAAAATAAGTTAAACCAAGCCTAAAACAAACTAGCTCCCAACTCGCCTAATACGCGTCCCAAACAACTCCATAAGCGTATACAATCACTAGTACTCCATCGCTATTGAAAATGAACATAAAAAAAGGATCAAGAGGACGATAATTAAACGCATAACCTAGTAGTCCATCATTTGATTTAGACCCAAAATGATGAATCAGTAGGTCAACAATTAGCTTCCAAGGATCATTTCTTCGCATAAATTGGACTGTTGGAGGATCGATTATAGGTTTTTTTTTTTAAAAAAAAAATATTGTAAAATAGTGGTCCCATGGCGTCAGTGGAAAATTTTGTTTTTAATGTATAAATTTTATGCATGTCTGTGCCTAAAAGACCCAAAAAGTCCCGTGGACCATCATGCACAAATTAGCTCCTATAATTAAAATATCTATTATATAATTGCTCCGTACAAGAGCTTCACAAATCTTCACAACATATTGAGGACCGTTGTACGAATGCTCAAAAATCCAAAAAAAAAAAAATCATAATAAAAATGCAGGATAATATTTTTTTTGAGAGAAAGAATGCAAGATAATATTAGAAAGGAAGAGATGATAAGCATGTATAATATATAATTATATAATATGTGTGGAATTAACAGAGTCATTAGTCGAAGGGGCGTAGTTCTCGATGAAATATTGAACATTCAAACCTGTGATCCAACCTTATCATGTCACGACACTGAAAGAAGGATATATTTTTTTTTCTTCTTTTTTACATTATCCTACACACAATGTTGGAAAGGTAATTTGACCCTAATGCCCTAATCAAGACTGTAGGAGACAATGTGCAATGCAAAAATACAATCCCTAGATTTTTTGCCCCTTTGTTACCTTAAAGTAAACACATTAAAACCGAAAAATTCAACACCCCCCACAAAAAAATACTCGAAGGAAAATTTGCAGACAAAATAATCATGTCATTAGCAAGCAAAAACACAGACGTGAACCTAGATTGTTGGCCACCAATAACCTAGACTGGTGGTAGAGTTGTGTCTATACTATATTTGATTAACTAGTTTTTTTTCTTTCTTGGGTACAGATAATTAACTAGTTCTGGATATTTAGAAACAAAATATAACTATAATCTGCATATGATGGGGATTAAAAAAAAAAAAAAAACAACAAAACAAAAATTGACGTTTCAATCTATTCCTTGGATGATGGAGAAGGTCATTTTTGTTGTGGTAAAATCCTATTCTCACTTCAAATGAGAGAATAAGAGTGATGTTGAAGTCTTCTACCTTTTTTTTTTTTTTAAAGAATAAGGAAAAGATAAATCAAGCTGAAGTCATTGCATAAACTTTATATTAATATCATACCATAACATTTTAAGCAATTTTTACATGTGAGTATGCATAAAATTTTCATGACAATTGACCATCCCTTTGTTCATTATACGTAAGTGGAGGAATCTTTGATTAAAGAGAATTAAGGAAAACAAAGATGTATAATCCCTCAATATGTGCGTGGCTGTCATCTTCTCGGACATTATGTCCATTATACCGACCAAGAAAGGAACAAATCATATATAACAAATTATACACATATTATATTAAAAATAATGCTATTTATCCTAAATTAAAATCATGACTTGTACCAAATATATTAAAAAAATTAAATTAAATTAGGAAAAAATATATTTAATAATTTTTTCGCTCTTTTTTTTTAATTTCATCTATTTTCTTGTAAATATATTCGAAATATCTAATCATGATGTTCAATTAAAATGAATATCGTTACTGTTATATTAATTTTATGCATCCCACAAAAATGATGGATTCCTGAATAATTGCACACCCAAAAGAAGGAAAAATGGGGCGGTGATTGAAAATACTCTTTAAAGTTAAGGCGAAGAGACAAACAACGACGGTAGAAGCCTAGAAAGAAAGATTCTTGGCCTCATTAGGGGAACTTTATCATGTGTTCTTGCATCAATATGGTGTACACCCGTTATTCTTCCAAATCTCCTTTGTCATGACTCTATATCCTTCATACAATAAAACTTGATGATTTTGTTTTTGGAGCAAACTCTTCAGACATATATTTAGTCTCATTGAATGCTTTGATGGTAAATTGAGCCCATAATATTTGGTATGATGATAAACGATCTCTTTACCATTAAAAGATAACATTAGGTGGTTTGTTTTGTTAATTAATGATCCATCGTTGTTTATTGATCCCCCGTAAGTTTCGGGTTTCTCAAGTTGCCCTACATGTTCTGCTTGTATTTGTCCATTTGTGTCTCCCTTGTGAGAGAGAGAGAAAAAACAAAAAAAAGGACAACAAAGGGAAATCGAAATCATTCCGACGTTGAAAAAGTAAAACCTTCGACGAGGCCGCATCAGACTGCAGATGAAATAATTAGGGCTCCTTTAGTACTATAGAGGGGCCCAATGAGACTCGAGAAAATGACAGAAGTCATATTGGCTGATGGGTTGGCCGAGGAGGCCCACTGAGAACCAGGAAGATTGGGCCTATAAACCTTTTGGGCTCAAAGAGGACCAGCCCTTAAACATGTTGTCCTCTTTTGCACCCACGATGATTCCCTCTTCCTTCCTGCCTGGTGGTGTTTTTGTGTTTCTAGCTTTCATTTCAAGATATGGGTCCCAGGCTGTCCCTAACATAACAGCTGTTGTGAAGTGGACTCCGATGAGTTGGTTGGAAGTGGGCATGTCTATCAAATAATGCGGTGCAAGCCCAATCCTGGCCTACTTTTTTTTTTTTAACCGTATTATATTTTTGAATACTGTTATATGGCCGAGTAAAAGTTATTGAAAAATTTTCTATATTGTAATTCACTTGATTCGTCACACAATCATATGAATTGTAAATGCAACAAAGAAAAAGAAAAAAATTATTAATTTTTCTTTTTCTTTGTAATCAACGCAGAATTTTTCGTCATGTGTCCAGCCCCTAATCTTTTTCCTATAAATTTTTTAACCCTATTATAAAACAAACCGAGTTTCTGGACCCACCTCATTTTTGGGGTGGATAGAGAATATCCTTTTCTTTTAAAAAAAATTATAAAATAAGAATCATTTTGCTTCATTCACTATTTCTAAGAATTTTCTGCAGTGTAGTAGTTATAAAATTTATTCGTATTATAAAACTATGGTTTCGAATTTTCACTGTTAGATCCTTTATTTTTTGGGCATGTCAAAGCATCCACGGCAGCATTGATGTGTTGCTACTAGGCCGAGTTTGGGCTTCAGCCTCCTCATCCGGGATCATGAGTGCTCTATCCTGCTCAGTGCCGCTGCATAGTTAACAAAAGTATTGATGTTAGCTTCTTTGACAAAATCCTTCTCAATCATTTGTCGTGCACTAAGGGTGTTCGCAGATCAGAATTTAGAGCATAAATCACCAATCAGCACTTAAGATTTGTAATGTTTTGAAAGACTCGTCCTTAATAGTGAAAGACGCTAACCGAATAATTCGAGATACCGCAAGCAAAGATCATGTAACCTAATTGACTGCAAGTTAAATAAGCTATGACCCTCTTTAGATCGTAACCAACCACCTAATACTAGGCAGGCTCGTCAAACAGCTATCTGGTTTTGTTGGGATTGAGATTATTAGTTCTTTTCTACACTTAATGGCAGTTTTTCTAAATCTCAATTTGTAACTAAGCTATAACCTTTTTAAACCGTCCAAACCAATCCATTGAGACTAAACAGAGACAGAGTGTAGGTCTGTGCAAGAGGGAGAGAGGAATGATACCCAATACTTAGAGAAGGAAGTGCCAGCAACGGCAGCGTCTGCAATTGCATTGGTGGCATTGAGTAGGATGAGTTTTGGCCGAGGTTTTGCTGCTCCCTTTGTGGATCCCCAGCAACCTTCTTTTCATTTTCCTTAAGCTATTTGTTTCGTCCGGTAAATTTGACAACGTTAGACGTAATGCGAACTGCTTTAGGGAAGTTAATTTGGATCGAAAATTTTACCTTCTTTGCCAATATGTTGTTTTGCTCCTGCAATGCTCTTTCCTGCAATAAGCTTTTCTTCTGTTAGATCACATACATACACTGTGGACACAAGTTTTTTCGAATTCTCAGTTTCCATACGAAGCTCATGCATACAAAATGGTTTTTCGTATCAATAACTTCTTTAGACCAAAATAACCGCAAAACCATGGAGGAAAAATATGTCCAAATGAATGTCCTATATATTGGGTAGGGAATTCTATATGAAAAATTCATTGTATTACCATGCCTGCATGGTTGTACAAATGCAAGATATTACCTTTTTCTGCATTTCTGAAAGGGATTCGTTGATGAGTTGGTTCTGTCAAATTGCAAATGCCAAACTCATACTATGAGAAAGCATAACATTGTTTGCATCTTTCAGCATATATAGCAAAAAATTTAGAACCATTACGATTCACCTTTCTTGATCGTACGTGCTTAAGGGCAGTATCCATTTGTTGCTCCAAGTGTTGGAGCTCTCTCAGACTCATGGGTTCTAGATCTTCTCCAGCATAGTTCCTGAATAATCAATGTGGAACTACGTTACACGATTCTTTTGACCAAAGTGCTGGCTGATAAAGAGCGAAGAAGTATTGTGAAAGAGCACGGGTACGGAAGCTGATTTTTCCATGTCTGAATCGTTGTCCGATTGAAATGAGAATGTAATTTTTTGAAACTACACGACAAAAGTTTCAATCGGACAACAATTGGGACAGATAAAAATCAGAATTTGCACCTTTTTCCATTGTGAAAGACACATTCAGCCGTACCCAATTCAATTAAGTCCATAATTTAAGATTTTGGGAGCCAATTACTTCAATAATTTCCACTTAATTTAATGGCCAGTGCCAAGTTAGCAAAACTAAAAAAAAGATTTCTTATTGTATATCTCAGAGTCCCAAACGTAGTCAACGTAATACCTTATATTTCTTTGTAAGACTTCAATCGTATTTATGAGTTTTGTGTGCTCCAGATCAGACTTTTCCTAAATAAAATTCATAAAAATGTTAGAAATGCATAGAGCTCTAAAAGTGTAGAAGAGCAATTGGATTTTACGCGTTCCTGTATAGAAACATTCATAATTCTTCATATTATATATTCCACCTAGAAAATTTTTGGCTCTGCATGTGAAAATCTCAAAGTAGCCAAATCAACAAACAAATGTCCCTAACATAAAATGCAGCGTTGGTTAGTTAATTGGTATGTATTTAACAAACAAATAGCTCCATAACTTATATATATTACCAAGGTCATGTCACCACTGCAAGAAGATCTTCAGATGTGGGTGATTAAAATATATGAGGAGCACACCCAGATAATTGACATTCTACTTGAAGTTAGGGTACAACCTGAAACCTCCTGAACACATTCTCTGATGACCCAATTCACTCCTAAACATAATTCAAATTTTGATTAATAAACTGCCAAATTACAGTAAACTTTCTACATAGGTACCTGCTGTCCAGATTCTGGTGGAATAAGCTGTCCTTCTGCTTGTGCATGTGTCTCATATCTTTCTAGGATACTTTCCATGCTGGTAAGGATAAAAAGTTATACGATGAGGCCAAAAAAAACCCAAAATACATGAATTATGAAGTATAAGGCTGAAGATCAGTTAATATGCCACTTTGAGAACTGAGAATTAAGGAAGAAATAACTAACTGGCAAGTAGAGAATACAAGAGAAACACAAATAAGAGCACTTATAATTAATTGGGAAGCCATTAAGTTATGGGGTTAAATGTTTTCTTAATACAAGGCAGATGTTCCTATGCCCTACTCAATTACAACCATATGTGACTCTCTTTGTATATGGTATATACTGCCAAAGAAAATCTTATTTCCTTTTCTTCTTCTTCATAGCTGATTATTGAAAGCTCTGGTGCACAATTTTTATTTCTAACAAATAAAATGCATCTCCCTTTCAGAAAAAAAAAAAAAATTCTTAGATGCACGTACTTTCTCTCTCTTTAGCCAACTACGTGGATTTTAAGATTCAAATGTAAGCAAAAGAGTAGTTAGACTTAGACAAGAAAGCTTCTGGCTATAAACACCATCGTAAGTAGTTGCAATGGCTACGCTAAACGACTTGGAATTTTGATGCAAAACAAATGCTTAACCTATTGGGCCAAACAAATAAGTGAATTTTTTTTCTTTTTTCTTTTTTTTCTCTTTGGGTATCAGAATTGACTAATGAGCCAATCTTGTGCACAATCTGAGCCTACTAGCTTGATAGAAGAACTTAACAAACTTCACTCGGGGAGTCTGGAACTTGTAAAGCAGAATGTACAAACATATATATCTTATATCAAAAAAGTTTATGACTCAGAGGAATTGTCTAGAAAAATTGTCCCGAAATGCAAGAAATCTTCAATTTCGTACAACTATGCTGATATTTTGTATAACAATATAATGAAGTAATAAAATGTATTTCTTTTTGCCATGTCACATTTTATGAATGTAATTGCACAAAGTTGAAAGTTAATTGTATTATGGACAATTTTCTCTAGCTACAAACCCATCTTATATAACCAACGTTTATAATAGTCCCGCACATGCGCATAGATGAAGATTATATTTGGAATGCTATGGTCGTGTTGGGATCATGTTGATACATTTATACATTCATTTTAATTCATTATTTTAGTAATCGTACGCCAATATGTTCCAAATAAAAAAGTTATTACTATTGAAACTGATTAAAAGAGAATGATGTAACAATTATTATTTTTCATGAATGAAATGTTATAACTATTATCTGAAGATTAACTTTCATCTCTCTTTGATCATGTTTAAGAAATCATAGCATTAAAAAAAATTGATGCTCTAGCTCCAGCGGCAGAATAAAAATCGCATCAAGTTACTGTTACATCCTAATTAACATAACCCACATGTAGACCTGCCAATTAAAGATCACATAGCCAGTAAGTTACCATCAGAACATTGATTTCCACAAAGACATACTGTATGAAGGCGTGCGCCGACAACATCTAGCTATCAGTTAATACTCAATTGATCAGTTATGAGAATACTAGCTTAAAGAAAAGTTCTAGACGTCCTATCAAATTTGTTTTGGACTGTTGTGATTTTGTAGAATAACTAACGGTGCTTGACAGTATTTGTCTTAGTACCATTGTTGTGATTTTGTAAAATAATTAATAGTCCTTAATTAGTTTATTATGAGATTTTTTCAGAAACAACATATTTATCTTGAATAAAAACCTTAGAATACTTTATATCATGAAGGCGTAATTTTGAGTAACATTAATCATTTTTATATATATAACAATGAATAATTATACAATCGCATCCAATAATTTTGACAGGTTATTTGTTTTTTTTTTGTTTTTGAATTTTTTCCCATCTCAAGTGCACCACCAGCAACAACAACAAAATTTCCAACATCCTAGGTTACAAACCCAATGCAAATACACCGAGCCCCTTGACACAAAGCTCTAGGACCAATTGGTCACATCTTTATTAGCCATTAGCCAAGCCCTTTTCTATCACCTGTAGCAATTCAGAGGACACTATAAAACTGCTAATTTTCTGAGTTTTTCTCCAAGTCTTAGTAATGAGTAGGCCCTGGACTATGAGCATAGCAGCATGCATATATGGGAGTAAGTCATATATACTTCAAATCCTATGCAGTTGAAGCCTTCCACTGCTTATCTCCTTATTTGATGTGCTGTATATTGTCTGATATATTACCAAAAATAACATAAAGTAAAAGCAAAAATAGAAAGAAGAAAACAAGATAGAAAGGACTTGGCTGAGGGCTAATAAGTACTAACGATTGTAACATTAATAGGCAAAAGAGGACGCGTGTGTAGTCCTGTGTACTGATCTGCAGTGAAACTTTAGGCCCTTTTAGTACTATTTAAAAACTATATCATCATTTTCCCTCTTTTTTTTTTTTTTTTTTGCAGGTGTGCTTCTATTCCATTATGTAAGCTAGAGGAGGAACAATATTAGCCATCAAAGAAATACTAAATTGCAAAAGTGGGTAAGAAAGTAATGATTTTTAGTGTAATGTAAGCTATGAAAAGAGAAAAAAAAAAAAAATGAAGACAACCAAACAAACAAGGACAGTAATTATAAATCCAAATCAGAAAATATAATAAATTGAAGAAGCTAGCATTCATATAAACATAAGTGCAAATTGTAAGTAATAAAACTATATATATGTATAAAGACATGCGAAGAAAGGAAGCAAAGTAGTGAAAGAAAACCTTGAGTCACCAGAGTACTCAAAAAGCTTTCCTCTGGGGGAGAAGACAATCAAAGCAACCCCAGCATCACAAAGAATTGAGATCTCACGAGCTTTCTTTAACAGACCGGTCCTTCTCTTAAAGAAAGTGACTTGCCTGCTAATCTTGTTCTCGATCAGCTTCAACTGAACCCTACCTCTACCCATTTTCTTTTTTTTTTTTTTTTCACTACTGTGTTTTTCTTTAGATTTGCTGATCTAAAAGAAGGTAAAGGAAAGCCAAAAAGAAATTCAAGAAAACCGTAGTGAGCTAAATTTCGTGGCTTGTTTTGAATGAAATTGCTGGGAATCCCCACAAGAGGAAAGAGGGAAAAAATTGAAGGAACATTTATATGGGAAGGTTTCCATTTTTGTGTTGGTTTTTGGTGTTCTTTGTTTTTTTTGTATGAAGGCAAAGTGCCTGGCGTATATGTGGGGTAAAAACAAAAGAAAATAACAGGGAAGAATGTGTACTGTATGCCGTATTCCAGGTGGGTATTTATACTGTATGCCGTATTCCAGGTGGGTATTTTTATTTTTTTTTCCCGTCTCTTTTTCTTTGGGGGAGAAGATAGGTGAATCTCAAAATACTAAAAATGTAACATGAACGTTGATTTTCATATATTCATTCACTTGCTTGCATATTTGTTTTTTTTTTTTTTTTTTTTTTTGTCTTGATGATTTCTATTTTTTTTTTTACATCATTGTGCTAAATAAATAACATTACATGACTTCAAATAGGTAATAACAAGTATCTTTATCAAACTATATTTGACAATTTATTTTTTTCATAAATTTAATTATTTAATAATTTATATCGTTTTGTTATTATTTTAAAATTATTTAAGTAAAATTATCAAACTTTTTCCTTAAAAAATTCTTCCATCCCAATAAATTTTCCATCATTTTTTTAAATTAAAACTCGGAAATTTTAAAAATTGGAAGAGTAAGTTTTTAACCTCACAATGCCACTAGAGGACTTTAATGATGTATTTGGATTAATAAGAAAGTGTGAGAAAGAAAATGATAAGAAAAAAATTTTGTAGATATACAAGAAATAGATAAGAAAGAAAATGATATGAAAAAAAATGAAAAAGCTGATGTGAGAGAAAAAGTTACGAGAAAGTAAAATTATTTAGATTAATAAAAAATTTAAAAAAAATGATGGAAAAAAATGAGAAAGAATATTGTAAAAAAAAGTTGTGAAAAAATATAAAATTATTTAAATTGATAAAAAAATAAAGCCAAAGAAAATAACAAAAAAAAGAAGATAAATACTAAAATTTTTAAACCATTTTGTTTTCCTACCATTTTTCACAAAACCAAAGAAGCCATAAAGACTTCAGTTTGTGGCAGTGGCCGGTGAAAGCGATTAATGTTGGGGTTAGGATCTAAAAGGAAAAGAGTGGCTATCAGAGTTATGTGCTGTCGAGTTGTGATTGGAGAAGAAACCGCAGGTTTCATGGAAGTGACATCGCCGACATGATCTTGTCAGCGTCCGGTGGGACCCTCAACTGTCCTCCGCTTGTCTCCACTCTCCCGCATATGGGTATGCGGACGGCGCTCCTTTTCTTTTGGGTCAATTTCCCCTCGTCCTTCCTAATCATATCTACAAATTGGCCAGTCGCAGATGAAACCCTGATGTTTATCATTTATGATCACGATTTTCTTTATAGAGAACTCTTAATCACGTACAAGTTAACATATAATTTATTTAATATTGTTTAATATAATTATTTTTTAATAAAATATAAATTAACATATAATTTATTTAAAAATATCTAATTTTTCATTTATTTTTATTCTGATATACCAACATACTAGACTAATAAGATTGTGTTCATTAAAATATCTCTTTTTTTTTAAATGAAGTCAATATGAACCAAAAGCGAAAGCAAACCAAAATGTCACGTTACGAAAAAATTTTTAACAGCCCAATTAAGCTTTGTTTTTATTATAAATTTAAAATATTTGTCAAAATATACATTAAATAATGATTATTATAAAAATAAATATATTTTTACCTAAAAAAAAATATATAAGTGCATGTTTTAAATAAATAGGATGAAAACTTTCGAATACAAAATTCCCAAATTTAGGATGATACGGTTAAAAAAAAAAACAAACATCTAACAGATAGTCTTACGCCCATGTCAATGATATGTTAAATTCTTGTATTATATAATGATAGTGAAAATAAAACTATGACTGGCAATAAAAAAAATTCACCATTAAAAGAATTTTGTTCAATATGAACTCATATATATATATATATATATATATATATATATATATATATATGTATGTATGTGTGTGTGTGTATTTATTTATTTATAATATTGTCACTTAATTTTACAAGTGGAGACAAGCTCGTTTGAAGTTTGAACTCATAGAAGTTGATATAAAATTTTTTGTCATTTAAAAAATAAACATATGTACTATTTGTTAGTCCAGCAAAACTAATCTTAACATTTGACATTTTTATTAATTACTGTTTATCAGATAATTTTTATTTTTATCTGATCTAAGATTGTAATTTTCACTTTTTTTTTTTGAGTAAAAATAAGTTTCACATTATTTTTTTTTTGTTGAAATAAGTTTCACATTATAATAGGCAATGAAGGGAAGAAGAAGAATGCGGTGGGGTTCTGTTGAAGCATGGGCCTCTGGGGGGGCACAAACCTGGACCACAGCAGCGTTGTCGACTTGGTCGTGGCTCGATTACTCTTTTTTGGGTCGAGTAACATTCGCCCTCGGTCATACTTAATTTGCCCCGCACCATCTCCAACAGGAAAAGGACAGATTCCATCATAAATCTTCGTAGAAAAAAACCTTTTAGTTTTATGAGAATAAGCTTAAAGTAATAATAAAATAAAATAAATTATTAACTAATAAATAAAATTATATCACTATTTATTATTACAATTATAATTATTCAATTTTACTCGATCGCTATATTACTTGCCTGAAGTCCAAATGTTTAATCTATTGTAGCGTGACTCATACACTGCCGCAGGATAATATTTACTTAATATTAAATGTAACATAAATTATGAACTTGGCATAGCATAAGAACAACTCGGTGGATCAAATTGGTGACCGGTGACTCAAACTCAAAACCTATTCTGTTCATTAAAAAACTTAGTTAAACCATTGACCCAAATTTGCTTAGTTGACCCGGAGATTGAATTGGTCGATCTGGCATACTCGGACCTGAGTTTTTCTTTTCTTTTCTTTGTTCAATATATCATGTTAATTATTAAATTTTGTACTAAATATTTTGTCACTAAAAAATTAATTTAAATTTGAAACACTTAAAAAATCAAATTAAATCTTTAATTCAGTAAAAACATTATTTTATTTCTAATATCTTATAATATAACTTTTTGCTTTACATTATAATGATTAATTTATCATGACATGGCAATAATTAAATATAATTTTATTCTTGTAATTATGCAAAAAATGTTTATATTCATTTAGAATTCATAAAATTATTTTAGCTATGAAAAAAATATATACATAAGCATTGTAAAAATATTAAAATGATTGACTCGTTCAACTTATTGGTTAAACCAATGATCGAACCTTCTATCTGGGTGGATATTACTATGATTATTTGCGACACGCTAGGGATTAAATCTCCTTAATTGATTTTTCCCCTCAATTGTGGACGCAGACTAATGTACTGCACTATAAGGCGAAAAATAGCATATCATATTAGAACAACGTCTATTATTTAAATGGAACCCGTGATAAGTGGAGTAATCTTTATTAGTAATAGTAGAATCAGAAATTAATTACAGAAAAGTGTTGAAGCCTTTTGTTAGAGGGAAATTAGGAGAAGTAAACTAAGGTGGTGAATTAATATTAGTCATTATAAAAGAAGCAGAAAAAAAATAAAATATACATATATATATATAAACGACGATGAGTTTTATTCGTAAATATCTCACTAAAATGGGCATACTCCACAATAGTAAAAAGAAAAAAAAGTCTCGATCTTATAAAATAAAATACTCAATTCTTTACTTAAAAATAAGCCAAACCAAGCCTAAAACAAACTAGCTCCCAACTCGCCTAATACGCGTCCCAAACAACTCCATAAGCGTATACAATCACTAGTACTCCGTCGCTATTGAAAATGAACATAAAAGGGAATTGCCAAGAGGACGATAATTAAACGCATAACCTAGTAGTCCATCATTTGATTTAGAACCAATGTGATGAATCAGTAGGTCAAAAATTAGCTTCCAAGGATCATTTCTTCGCACAAATTGGACTGTTGGGGGATCGATTATAGGTTTTTTTTTTTTTTATTTTATAAAAAAATAATTGTAAAATAGTGGTCCCATGGCGTCAGTGGAAAATTTTGTTTTTAATGTATACATTTTATGCATGTCTGTGCCTAAAAGACCCAAAAAGTCCCGGGGACCATTATGCACAAATTAGCTCATAGAATTAAAATATCTATTATAGAATTGCTCCGTACAAGAGCTTCACCAATCTTTACAACACATTGAGGACCATTGTACGAATGCTCAAAAACCCAAAAAAAAAAAAAATTCATAATAAAAATGCAAGATAATATTTTTTTTGAGAGAAAGAATGCAAGATAATATTAGAAAGGAAGAGATGGTAAGCATGTATAATATGTAATTATATAATATGTGTGGAATTAACAGAATCATTAGTCCAAGGGATGTCGTTCTCGATGAAATATTGAACATTCAAACCTGTGATCCAACCTTGTCATGTCACGACACTGAAAGAAGAAGCTTTTTTTTTTTTTTTTTTTTTTTACATTATCCTACATACGATGTTGGAAAGATAATTTGACCCTAAGTGAGCTCTAATGCCCTAATCAAGACTATAGGAGACAATGTGCAATGCAAAAATACAATCCCCAGATTTTTGAACCCTTTGTTACCTTAAAGTAAACACATTAAATCCGAAAAATTCAACACCCCCTCCCCTCCCCAAAAAAAAACTCGAAGGAAAATTTGCAGACAAAATAATCATGTCATTAGCAAGCAAAAACAGAGACGTGAACCTAGATTGTTGGCCGCCAGTCACCTAGGCTGGTGGTAGAGTTGTGTCTATACTATATTTGATTAACTAGTTGGTTTTTTTTTTTTTTTTGGGTACAGATAATTAACTAGTTCTGGATATTTAGAAACAAAATATAACTATAATCTACATATGATGGGGATTTAAAAAAAAAACAACAACAAAAACAAAAATTGACGTTTCAATCTATTCCTTGGATGATGGAGAAGGTCATTTTTGTTGTGGTAAAATCCTATTCTTACTTAAAATGAGAGAATTAGAGTGATGTTGAAGTTTTCTACCTTTTTTTTTTTTTTCAAGAATAAGGAAAAGATAAATCAAGCTGAAGTTATTGCATAAACTTTATATTAATATCATACCATAACATTTTAAGCAATTTTGACATGTGAGTATGCATAAAATTTTCATGACAATTGACCATCCTTTTTTTCATTATACATAAGTGGAGGAATCTTTGATTAGAGAGAACTAAGGAAAACAAAGATGTACACTCCCTCAACGTGTGCGTATCTGTCATCTTCTCGGACATTATATCCATTATACCGACCAAGAAAAAAACAAATCATATATAAAAAATTATAAGCATATTATATTAAGAATAATGCTATTCATCCTAAATTAAAATCATGAATTGTACCAAATATATTCAAAAAAGAAAATTAAATTAAATTAGGAAAAAATATATTTAATAATTTTTGCACATTTTTTTTAATTTCATCTTTTTACTTTTAAATATATTTGAAACATTTAATCATGATGTTCAGTTGGGATGAATATTGTTACTCTTATATTAATTTTATGCATCCCACCAAAATGATGGATTCCGGAATAGTTGCACACCCAAAAGAAGGGGCGGTGATTGAAAATACTCTTTAAAGTTAATGCGAAGAGACAAACAACGAGGTTAGAAGCCTAGAAAGAAAGATTCTTGGCCTCATTAGGGGAACTTTATCATGTGTTCTTGCATCAATGCTGTGTACACCAATTATTCTTCCAAATCTCCTTTGTCATGACTCTATATCCTTCATACAATAAAACTTGATTTTGTTTTTGGAGCGAACTCTGCAAGCATACATTCAGTCTCATTGAATGCTTTGACAGAGAATTGAACCCACAATTTTTGGTATGATAATGAACAATCTCTTTACTAATGAAAAATAATATTAGGTAGTTTGTTTTGTTTATTGATGATCCGTCGTTGTTTATTGATCCCCCGTAAGTTCTGGGTTTCTCAAGTTGTCTTACATGTTCTGCTTGTATTTGTCAATTTGTGTCTCCCGAGAGGGAGAGAATAAAAAAGAGGACCACACAAAAGGAAATCCAAATCATTCCGATGTTGAAAAAGTAAAACCCTCGACGAGGACGCATGACACTGCAGATGAAATAATTAGGGCTCATTTAGTACTATAGAGGGGCCCAATGAGACTCGAGAAAATGACGGAAGTCATATTGGCTGATGGGTTGACAAGGAGGCCCACTGAGAACCAGGAAGATTGGGCCTACAAACCTTTTGAGCTCAAAGAGGACCAGCCATTAAACACGTTGTCCTCTTTTGCAACCCAAGATGATGCCCTCTTCCTTTCCTCCCTGGTGGTGTTTTTGTCTTTCCATCTTTTATTACAAGAGATGAGCCCCAGGCTGTCCCTAACACAACAGCTGTTGTGAAGTGGACTCCGATGAGTTGGTTGGAAGTGGGTATGTTTATGAAACAAGAGAGTTATTACAATATAAGAAGAGGAGGCACTTAAGGATGTGCTTAAATATAATTATATTTTTAGTTTTTGTAATTAGGTTTTCATTTTTTATAATAAAAAAATAATTAAATGTATTCTTTTTTTTTTGTAAAAAGTAGAGATATACTTGCAAAAAATAAAAATATGATTGCATAAAAAATAAAAATATGATTGCATTTAGACATATTCTTGGGTGCTTCCTCCTCTCCTCTGGTACTGTAATTTTTTTTTATCAAATAATGCGGCTCAATCCCAATCCTGGCCTACTTTTTTTTAAACCGTATTATATATTTTTTTTAACCCTATTATAAACCAAACTGAGTGTCTTGACCCACCTCATTCTTGGGGTTGACAGACAATATATATATATATATATATATATATATATATATAATTATAGAATGAGAATTATTTTCCTTTTATTCATTATTTCTAAGAACATCCTGTAATCTAGTAATTATGAAATTTATTCATACTATAAAATTATGAATTTAAATTTTCACTATTAGATCCATTTTTTTGGGCACGTCAAAGCATCCATGGCAGCATTGATGTGTTGGTACTAGGCCGAGTTTGAACTTGAGCCTCCTCATTTGGGGTCATGAGTGCTCTATCTTGCACGGTGCCGCTGCATCGTCAACAAAAGTATTGATGTTAGCTTCTTTGACAAAATCCTTCTCAATAGTTTGTTGTGCACTAAGGATGTTCGCAAATTAGAATTTAGAATATAAATCACCAATCAGTATTTAAGATTTGTAATGTTTTGAAAGACTTGTGCTTAATAGTAAAAGACGCTAACTAAATAGTTCGAGATGCTGCAAGTAAAGATTATGTAGCATAATTGACTGTAAGTTATATAAGCTATAGCCTTATTTAGATCGTAACCAACCACCTAATACTATGCTGGCTCGTCGAACAGCTATCGGGGTTTGTTGGGATTGGGATTATTAGTTTTTTTCTGCACTTAATGGCAGTTTTTATAAATCTCAATTTGTAACTAAGGTATAACCTTTTCAAACCGTCCAAACCAATCCATTGTCACTTAATAAAGACAGGATGTAGGTCCGTGCAAGAGGGAGAGAGGAATGATACCCAATACTTAGAGAAGGAAGTGCCAGCAACGGCAGTGTCTGCAGTTGCAGTGGTGGCATTGAGTAGGATGAGTTTTGGCCGAGGTTTTGCTGCTCCCTTTGCGGATCGCCAGCAACTGTCTTTTCATTTTCCTTAAGCTATTTGTTTCGTCCAGTAAATTTGACAACGTTAGACGTAATGTGAACTGCTTTATGAAAGTTAATTTGGATGGAAAATTTTACCTTCTTTGCCAATATGTTGTTTTGCTCATGCAATGCTCTTTCCTGCAATAAGCTTTTTTCTGTTAGATAACATACATACACCATGTGTTGTATTTGGATGTGGACACAAGTTTTTTCGAATTCTCAGTTTCCATACGAAGCTCATGCATACAAAATGGTTTTTCGTACCAATAACTTCTTTAGACCGAAATACCTGCAAAACCATTGAGGAAAAAAATGTCCAAAGGAATGTCCTATGTACTGGGTACGCAATTCTACATGAAAATTTCATTGTATTACCATGCCTGCATGGTTGTACAAGTGCAAGGTATTACCTTTTTCTGCATTTCTGAAAGGGATTCGTTGATGAGTCGGTTCTGTCAAATTGCAAATGCCAAACTCATACTATGAGAAAGCATAACATTGTTTGCATCTTCCAGACTATATAGCAAAAAATTTAAAACCATTACGATTCACCTTTCTTGATCGTACGTGCTTAAGGGCAGTATCCATTTGTTGCTCCAAGTGTTGGAGCTCTCTCAGACTCATGGGTTCTAGATCTTCTCCGGCATAGTTCCTGAATAATCAATGTGGCACTACGTTACACGATTCTTTTGACTAAAGTGCTGGCTGATAAAGTGAAGATGTATTGTGAAAGAGCACGGGTACGGACGCTGATTTTTCCCTATCTGAATTGCTGTCTGATTCAAATGAGAGTGTTCGAAACTACGTAACAAAAGTTTCAATTGGGCAACAATTGGATGGATAAAATCAGAATTTGTACTTTTTTTTTATTGTGAAAGACACATTCAGCCCTACCCAATTCAATTGAGTCCATAATTTAAGATTTTGGAAACCAACTACTTCGACAATTTCCTCCCACTTAATTTAATGGTCAATGCAAGGTTAGTGATACTGAGAAAATGATTTCTTAATATGTAGCTTAGGGTTTCAGACGTAGTCTACGTAATACCTTATGTTTCTTTGTAAGACTTCAATTCTAGCCACGAGTTTTGTGTGCTCCAGATCAAACAAGTTTCCCTAAATAAAGTTCGTAAAAATGTTAGAAATGCATGGAGCTCTAGAAGTGTAGAAGAGCAATTGGATTTTACGAGTTCCATGTATAGAAACATTCATAATCCTTCATATTATATATTCCACCTAGAAAAATTTGGGCTCTGCATGTGAACATCTCAAAGTAACCAAATCAACAAACAAATGTCCCTAACATAAAATGCAGCGTTGGTTAGTTCATTGGTATGTAGTTAACAAACAAATAGCTCCATAACTTATATATATTACCAAGGTCATGTCACCACTGCAAGAAGATTTTCAGATGTGGGTGATTAAAATACATGAGGAGCACACCCAGATAATTGATATTCTACTTGAAGTTAGGGTACAACCTGAAACCTCCTGAACACATTCTCTGATGACCCAATTCACTCCTAGACATAATTCACATTTGATTAATAAATTGCCAAATTACAGTAAACTTTCTACATAGGTACCTGCTGTCCAGCTTCTGATGGAATAAGCTGTCCTTCTGCTCGTGCATGTCTCTCATATCTTTCTAGGATACTTTCCATGCTGGTAAGGATAAAAAGTTATATGATGTGGCCAAAAAAACCAAAATACATGAATTATGAAATATAAGGCTTAAGATCAGTTAATATGCCACTTTAAGAACTGAGAATTAAGGAAGAAATAACTAACTGGCAAGTAGAGAATACAAGAGAAACACAAATAAGAGCACTTATAATTAATTGGGAAGCCATTAAGTTATGGGGTTAAATGTTTTCTTAATACAAGGCAGATGTTCCTACGCCCCACTCGAATACAACCATATGTGACTCTCTTTGTATATAGTATATACTGCCAAAGAAACTGTTATTTCTTTTTCTTCTTCTTCATATTTGATTATTGAAAGCTCTCGTGCACAATTTTTATTTCTAACAAATAAAATGCGTCTCATTTTCAGAAAAAAAAAAAAATCTTAGATGCACGTACTTTCTCTCTCTTTAGCCAACTACATGGATTTTAAGATTCAAATGTCAGCAAAAGAGTAGTTAGACTTAGACAAGAAAGCTTCTGGCTATAATCACCATCGCAAGTAGTTGCAATGGCTACACTAAACAACTTGGAATTTTGATGCAAAACAAATGGTTAACCTATTGGGCCAAACAAATAAGTGAATTTTTTTCCTTTTACTTTTTTTTTCTCTTTGGGTATCAGAATTGACTAGTGAGCCAATCTTGTGCACAATCTGAGCCTACTAGCTTGATAGAAGAACTTAACAAACTTCACTCGGGGAGTCCGGAACTCTTAAAGCAGAATGTACAAACATGTATATCTTATATCGAAAAAGTTTATGACTCAGAGGAATTGTCTAGAAAAATTGTCTCAATTGATGTGTCGAAATGCAACAAATCTTCAATTTTATACAACTATATTGATACTTTGTACAATAACATAATGAAGAGATAAAATGTATTTTTTTTTTATTGTTTTACATTTTATCAATGTAGTTGCACAAAATTGAAAGTTGATTGTATTAAGGACAATTTTCTCTAGCTACAAACTCATCTTATATAACTAACGTTTATAATAGTCCTACATATGTGCATAGATGAAGATTATAGCTTATTTGGAATGCCATGGTCGTGTTGGGATCATGTTGAAACATATTATACATTCATTTTAATTCATTATTTTAGTAATGCTACACCAATATGTTCCAAATAAAAAAGTTATTACTATTGAAACTGATTAAAAGCAGAATGTTGTAACAATGATTATTTTTCATGAGTGAAATGTTATAATTATTATCTGAAGATTAACTTTCATCTCTCCTTGATCATCTTTAAGAAATCATAACATAAAAAAAAATTGATGGTCTAGCTCCAGCGGCAGAGTAAAAATCGCATCAAGTTACTGTGACATCCTAATTAACATAACACACATGTAGACCTGCCAATTAAAGATCACATAGCCCGTAAGTTACCATCAGAACATTAATTTCCACAAAGATATACCGTCTAAGGGTGTGAGCCGAAAACATCTAGCTATCAGTTAATACTCAATTGATCAGTTATGAGAATACTAGCTTAAAGAAAAGTTCTAGATGTCCTATCAAATTTGTTTTGGTACTGTTGTGATTTTGTAGAATAATTAACGGTCCTTAACAGTATTTGTCTTACCACCATTGTTGTGGTTTTGTAAAATAATTAATAGTCCTTAATCAGTTTACCATGAAATTTTTTCAGAAACAGTAGAAACATCTTGAATAAAATCCTTAGAATGCTTTATATCGTGAATGTGTAATTATGAGTAAGATTAGACATTTTCATATATGTAATAATAAATAACTATACAATCACATACAATGATTTTGATAGGTTATTTATTTTTCGACAAATGTTAATGGTCACACAAATTTTTTATACAAAAGTGTCATATTGTAACAACAAATAGACTTTGTGAAACTGTAATAGTGAAATGTACAACAAAAAAATATAATATTTTTTTTTAATTCATTTTTTAACACTGTAATTGCACAAAATTTATCTATTATTATAGTATGACCATAATATGATAAATTTTTTGTATGTCTATGTAGTGGAGCCTTTTATTTTTTTGAATTTTTTCCCATCTTAAGCGCACCACCAACAACAGCAACAGAAATTTCCAGCATCCTAGGTTACAAACCCAATGCAAATACACAGAGCCCCTTGACACAAAGCTCTAGGACCAATTGGTCAGATCTTTATTAGCCATTAGCCAAGCCCTTTTCTAGCACTTGTAGCAATTCAGAGGACACCATAAAACTGCTAATTTTCTGGGTTTTTCTCCAAGTCTTAGTAATGAGTAGGCTCTGGACTACAAGCATAGCAGCATGCATATGTGGGTGTAAGTCATGGATACATCAAATCCTATGCAGTTGAAGCCTTCCACTACTCATCTCCTTATTTGATGTGCCGTATGGTGTCTGATATATAACCTAAAATAACATAAAGTAAAAGCAAAAATAGAAAGAAGAAAACAAGATAGAAAGGACTTGGCTGATTGCTAGTAAGTACCAACGATTGTAACATTAACACACAAAAAGGACGCGTGTATAGTCCTGTGTACTGATCTGAGTGAAACTTTAGGCCCTTTTAGTACTATTTAAAAACTATATCATCATTTTCTCTCTTTTCTTTTTTTCCAGGTGTGCTTCTATTCCATTATGTAAGCTAGAAGAGGAACAATATTAGCCATCAAAGAAACACAAAATTGCAAAAGTGGGTAAGAGAAGTAATGATTTTTAGTGTAATGTAAGCCATGAAAAGAGAAAAAACAAAAAAGGAAAAAAGAAAACAAACTTACAAACAAGGACAGTAATTGTAAAACCAAATGAGAAAATATAATAAACTGAAGAAGCTAGCACACACATAAACATAAGTGCAAATTGTAAGTGTGTGTATATATATATATATATATATATAAAGACACGCAATGAAAGGAAGCAAAGTAGTGAAAGAAAACCTTGAATCACCAGAGTACTGAAAGAGCTTTCCTTTGGTAGAGAAGACAATCAAAGCAATCTCAGCATCACAAAGAATTGAGATCTCATGAGCTTTCTTTAACAGACCAGTCCTTCTCTTAGAGAAGGTGACTTGCCTCCTAATCTTGTTCTCGATCAGCTTCAACTGAACCCTACCTCTACCCATTTTTTTCTTTTCACTACCGTGTTTTTTTTCCTTTAGATTTGCTGATCTAAAAGAAGTTAAAGGAAAGCAAAAAAAGAAATTCAAGAAAATACTAGGGAGCTCAATTTGGTGGCTTGTTTTGAATGAAATTGCAGGGAATCCACATAAGAGGAAAGAGGGAAAAAAAAATTGAAGGAATATTTATATGGGAAGGTTTCCATTTTTGTGTTGGTTTTAGGTGTTCTTTGTGTTTTTTTTTTTTTTTTTTTCTTATATGAAGGCAAAGTGCCTTGCGGACATGTGGGGTTAAAAAACAAAAGGCAATAACAGGGAAGAGTGTATACTTGATGCTGTATTCCAGGTGGGTATTTTTATTGTTTTTCTGTCTCCTTTTCTTTGGGAGAGAAGGTGGGTGAATCTCAAAATACTAAAAATGTAACCTGAACGTTGATTTTCATACATTCATTCAATTGCTTGCATCTTTGTTTTTTTTTTTTTTTTTTTGTCTTGAAGATTTCTATTTTTTTTTTTTTACATCATTGTATTAAATAAATAATATTACATGACTTCAATAAATAATCACAAGTGTCTTTATTAATTATATTTGATAATTTAATTTTTTTATAAATTCAATCATTTAAAAATTTATATCACATTGTCATTATTTTAAAATTATCTAAGTAAAATTATCAAATTTTTTTTTAAAAATTCTTCCATCATAATAAATTTCAGAACTGTTTTTTAAATTAAAACTCCAAAATCTTAAAAATTGGAAGAGTAAGTTTTTAACTTCACAATGGGACTTAAATGATGTATTTGGATTAGTAAAAAAATGTGAGAAAAAAAATATATGAAAAGAAAGTTTTATAAATATATAAAAAATAGGTGAGGAAGAAAATAATATAAAAGAAAATGAGAAAATTGATGTGAGAGAAAAAGTTGTAAGAAAGTAAAATTATTTGAATTGATGAGAAATTTAAAAAAAAAATGATTGAAAAAAATGAGAAAGAATATTATAAAAAAAATTTGTGAAAAAATATAAAATTATTTAAATTGATAAAAAAAGAGTAAAAGAGAATAACGAAAAAAGAGATAAATAATATAAATTTTTAACATTTTTTTCTTTCACCATTTTTCACAAAACCAACGAAGCCATAAAGACGTCAGTTTGTGGCGGTGGCTGGCGAAAGCGATTAATGTTGGGGCTTTAGGATCTAAAGTAAAAGAGTAGCTTTCAGAGTTATGTGCTGTCGAGTTGTGATTGGAGCAGAAACCGCAGGTTTAGTAGAAGTGACTTCACCAACATGATCTTGTCAGCGTCCCGTGGGACCCTCAACTGTCCTCCGCTTGTCTCCACTCTCCCGCATTTGGGTTAGCCGACGGCGCTCCTTCTCTTTTGGGTCAATTTCTCCTCGTCTTTCTATCTGCAAATTGGCAAGTCGCAGACGAAACCCCGATGTGTACCATTTATAATCATGATCTTCTTTTAACGAAATATCAGTTAATATATAATTTATTTAATATAATTATTTTTTATCAAAATACAAATTAACATATAATTTATTTAAAGATATCTAATTATTCATTTATTTTTAATTTTTAAATTTAATTATTTAATAATATATGTCATCGTGTATTTATATATTGATCTAATAACTTTATGTTCTCTAAAATTTCTCTTTTTTTCCCTTTTTCAAAAAAAAAAATTCATTGAGAACCAAAGGTGAAAAAGAAATTTCTCTTATTATAAATATAAAATAAATATATACCTTAAAAAAATATATACGTGCATGTTTTTTTGAAAAAAAGGATGAAAACTATCGACTATAAAATTCACAAGTTTTGGATGATCTGATTAGGAAAAAGTAAAAAGAACATTCATCTAATAAATAGTCTTACGTCCATGTCAATAATATGTTAAATTCTGGTTGTAATGAGGGTGAAAACAAAACTTATGACTCCCTTTATGAGACACTTTGGTGGTTCAAATTTAATACTTTCATCTTAATAGTTGTGAATTTTAACACTGGGAAAGGTGGTATAGAGTTAATGAAAATATTAAGAACTATTCTCATTGCGTACTTTATAATTTAATGAATATTTTAATGAACCAAAAAAAAAAAAAAACTATGACCTGCAATAAAAAATTCACAATTAAAAGAATTTTGTCAAGAATATGGTCAATATGAAATGTACATATATATATATATATATACACACACACACACATATAATATGGTCATTTAATTTAACAAGTGAAGAGAAGCTTGTTTGAACTCATAGAAGTTATACAAAATTATTTGTCATTTTAAAAAATAAATATATGTACTATTTGTTAGTCCAGCAAAACTAATCTTAACAATTGAAATTTTTATTAATTACTGTTTATGAGATAATTTTTATTTTTATCTGATCTAAGATTGTAATTTTCACATTATAATAGGCAAGTGAAGGGAAGAATAAGAATGGGGTGGGTTTCTGTTGAAGCATGGGCTTCTGGAGGCACAAACCTGGACCACAGTTGCGTCGTCGACTTGGTTGTGGCTCGATTTCTCCTTTGTTGGGTCGAGTAACGTGCACCCGTCGGTCATACTTTGGCTCGCACTATCTCCAATAGGAAAAGGGCAGATTCCATCATAAATCTTTGTAGAAAAAACTTTTTAATTTTATAAAAATAATTTTAAAATAAGAATAAAATGATATGATTATAAATTATTAGATTGTTGAATTTATTAAAAAAAATTGTTTAATATTCTTAAATATAACTATATTGTTATTTATTATTACGATCATAATTATGTAGTCTTACTCAATCTTTATATTACTTGCCTAAAGCCCAAACATTTAATTTATTATTGCGTTGACCTATACACCACTGCAGGATTATATTTACTGAATGTTATATGTAACACAAATTATGAACTTGGTATAGCATAAGATTTCTACAATCGTACCTGAAATTAACATGCTCAGGTCGCAAAAAATGTCTTCGTAAAGATTGATTTAAAGTTGTATAAGTTTTACTTTTCTTTTGACCACATAGTGTGTACATCTCGTGTATAAGCGTATACGATTATTAGTAGTAACCATCACTATTGAAAATGAACATAAAAAAGGGAAATTGTCAGGTGGACGATAATTAAACGCGTAGCCTAGTTGTACATTATTTGATTTAGACCCAAAATGATGAATCAGCAAGTCAATAATTAGCTTCCAAGGATCATTTCTTCGCATAAATTGGACTGTAGGAGGATCGATTATAGGTTTTTTTTTTTTTTAAAAAAATGTAAAATAGTGGTCCCATGGCGTCAGTGGAAAATTTTGTTTTTAACGTATAGATTTCATGAATGTCTCTGTCTAAAAGACCCAAAAAGTCTGGCGGACCATCATGCACAAATTAGCTCCTATAATTGAAATATCTATTATATAATTGCTCCGTACAAGAGCTTTACCTATCTTCACAACACGTTGAGGACCATTGTGCGAATGCTCAAAAACCCAAAAAAAAGAAAAATCATAATAAAAATGCAAGATAATATTAGAAAGTAAGAGATGATGAGCATGTATAAAAAATAATTATATAATATATGTGAAATTAATATAATCATTAGTCTAATAAACGTAGGGGTTTATAGAATTAATACTTTATTTAAAATTAGTCAAGTAGATCAGGTCAATTGTAAGTAATTGTGCTATTTATTTATGTTTTATGCAGGTTGTTCCGAAATTTTTATATTAGATTTATGTATAGAATTTATATGATTTAATGAATTGATTTTCTTCCCTCAAAAAAAAAAAAAAAAGTCCAATAAACGTAGTTCTCAATGAAATATTGAACATTCAAACCTGTGATCCAACCATATCATGTTTCCACACCGAAAGAAGGAGTTTTTATTTTTATTTTTCACATTATCCTATACAATGTTGGAAAGATAATTTGAACCTAATTGAGCTCTAATGCCCTAATCAAGACTACAGGAGACAAAGTGCAATGCAAAAATACAATCCCTAGATTTTTGGCCCCTTTGTCACCTTAAAGTAAAAACATTAAAACCGAAAAATTCAACCCAGAAAAAAAAGTTATCGCAGAAAAAATTTGCAGACAAAATAATCCTGTCATTTGCAAGCAAAAACAACCTAGTTTGTAGGCCACTAATCAGCTAGGCTGGTGGTAGATTTGTGTCCATGCCATATTGATCATTTTTGTTAGAACCGGACCTGATCCACCTTTTGTACCGGTTCAACTGGTGACCGGCTGAAAGTCCAGACCGGTTCATGATAATCTTTGACACTTAATTCAGACAGGCCAAAACCGGTCAAGAATAAGTAAAAATTGGTGAAAAACTAGACCGGTTCAATCGTTCAAATTAAATAAAAGATTTAGAAATTATAATTTGACCCCAAAGTTTATTTAAATTATAATTTAAGTTTTAAATTTAATTAAAACTTTCAATTTAGTCCTAAATTTATCAAAACTTTCAATTTAATCTTTAAAAATAAAAAAATTAATATTTAAACCAAATATAAGTATTATTTTTTTAAATTACTTATATATATATATATATATATATATTAATAAATACCGATTTAACTACTTGAATCTTAACCTACTAATATTTCCGGTTCGATTCCGACAACATTGATATTGATTAACTGGTTTTTTTTTTGGGGGTACAAATAATTAACTAGTTCTGGATATTCAGAAACAAGATATAACTATCATCCATATATCATGGGGATTAAAAAAAAATTAAAACTAAAATTGACGTTTCAATCTATTCCTTCGATGATGGAGAAGGTCATTTTTGCAGTGGTAAAATCCTACTGTATAATAACACTTGAAGTCTTCCACCTTTTTTTTTTTCCAAAAATAAGGAAAAGATAAATCAAGGTGAAGTCATTGCATAAACTTTATATTAATATCATACCATAACATTTTCAGCAATTTGTACACGTGAGTATGCATAAAATTTTCAGGACAATTGACCATCCTGTTCTTAATTATAAGTGGAGGAATCTTTTTTTTTGGTACATCTGAAAAAATAAAAGATAAAAGTAAACTAAAGTCTAAAAAAACTGCTTCTTGGCAGTTACCATCTAAGAATAATCTAAGCCCCACCGGCGGATAATAGAGTAACTGTGGAGGAATCTTTGATTAGAGAGAATATTAAGGAAAACAAAGATGTACAGTCCCTCAATATGTGCGTGGCTATCATATTCTCAGTCATTATATCCATTATACCAACCAAGGAAGTAACAAATCATATATAACTATATTATAAACATATTATATTAATTACATCCATCCCACAAAAAAGATGGATTCCTAAATAGTTGCACACCCAAAAGAAGGAAAAAAGGGGGGCGGTGATTGAAAATACTCATTTAAAGTCAATGCGACGAGACAAACAACCACGCTAGAAAGAAATATTCTTGGCCACATTAGGGGAACTTTATCATGTGCTCTTGCATCAATGTGGTGTACACTCATTATTCTTCTAAAATCTCCTTTGTCATGACTCTATATCTTACACATAACAAAATTTTATGATTTTGTTTTTGGACCAAATTACTCTACAAGTACATTTAGTGTCATTGGATATTTTAACAGCGAACCGAACTCATAATTTTTAGTATGATAATAAACAATCTCTCTATTACTAACACATGACGTTAAGTGATTTTGTTTTGTTTATTGATCCATCTTTGTTTCAACAATATCGACTTCCTTTCTTTTGGAATATAGCTAGAGTCGAACTTATTGGCTGAAAATATTATGCTCCCCCCCCCCCCCCCCCAAGGGCTTCTTTTGTTGTCGTACATGTTCTGCTTGTGTTTGTGTCTCCCTTGAGAGAAAGAAGAAGGAGAAAGAAAGAAAAATAAAAAAGAAAATGGACAAGAAATGGAAATGCAAATCATCCCAATGTTGAAAAAGTGAAAAAATAAAAAAAAAAATGTAAAACCATCGACGAGGCGGAATGAGACGGCAGATGAAATAATTAGGGTTCATTTAGTATACTATAGTATAGAGGGGCGGGGCCCAATGAGACTCAAGAAAACGACAGAAGTCATATTGGTTTATGGGTTGGCCAACGAGGCCCACTGAGAACCACGAATATTGGGCCTACGAAACTTTGGGCTCAAAGAGGCGAGACATTAAACATTTTGTCCTCTTTTACAACCCATCATCCGCTGTTCCTTTCCTCCCAGGTGGTGTTTTTGTCTTTCTATCTTTTATTTCGAGGGGTGGGTCCCGGGCTGTCCCTAACATAACAGCTGTTGTGAAGTGGACTCTGTCGCTCCGATGAGTTGGTTGGAAGTGGGCATGTCTATTCTCATAACGGCAAATTTTTTGGCCAAACAAAAATAGTTAAACGGTATCTATAATATAATAATAAATAATATTTATATAACTCTAACGATAAAATATATAATAAAAAATAATAAATTATTTTTAATTTATAATTTATTATTATTATTATACAAATTATAATCGTTATTACAATATATATATTATTTAACTAATTCTCCGTCTGCCTACCTAATGAAGCCGTTCAGCCCGTTCTCATAAATAAGCAGTGCAAGCCCAATCGTGGCCCACCTTTGTTTAACCTTATTATAAGGCAAATCGACGTGTCTAGGCTAGACCCACCTCATTTTTTGGGTTGGTTGACATTTTTTAATCATAGAACGAGAATCATGTTTCATTCATTTACTGCTTTTAAGGACTTTGCTATATCATTTTACGTGATAATTTAGATGAATTCAATGTGTATTTCACACATTCAATTCAAATTCAAATTGTTACACTATGCAATTTCTCTTGGCTTAAATAGGTTGGGTGTTCTCGTTCTAATGTGAGTTTGAAAGATTTAATGACCGTCTACTGCGAGACTCAGATTTGATAATCGTTAGGTGGATTATAGGGGAGTTACGCTCAGGTCTATCAGTATTTGGTTAGTAGATTCTCCTTATGAGAGAGATTGAATGAAGACTTCAACGGGTACTCTCCGATCTCGGCTCACAGCTGCAATAACTTACATACCGACAATACATATTTTTTTCTTTATTCAACCAAAAACAAAAAAGACTTTGCTATCATCTAGTAATTAGAAAATTTTTTCCGTATTAAAATATGAGTTTGAATTTCCATTAAAACTTTTATTAGAGTTAACTAAACTCTTTAGGAGTAGTTAATGACTTTTATTGAGTATTGAAAAGCATTCTATTCTACGAATTTAATATAGGGACCCAATTTACTACATCAATTGTACTGTTTCTCAAGGCTGTAGCGAAAGGAAATTCTAACATGCAATAAACATGAATAAACTTTGTACCTTCGTAGGGTTCCATCCGATTTGCAGGCCTAAGAATACAAGAGAGAAAACGAACATCTTTGTCATCAAATGAAGGTATAATCCTTGATGTCGGATGATTTTTTTCTTTTTTTTTTTAGTCTCAAGGGAGGGTCAAAACCATATTCCATTTAGGGGAATGGGGGGTTTGGAAGAGGTTGGGGGTTGAGATTGGTTATTAGACAAACGTTTACATGGATAGCAACGTTGTAGTATTGAAATCGGAAAAGGTGGGTGGCCAAATGCTCATGGCCACACAGCATCCAAATGATTTTTAGTTTGCGCAACGAGACTCATATTTTGTACAACCGTAATAATAAAAAGTGATACGAAAAAATATTATTATTTTTTATAATTTATTTTTTTAACTACCGTTGCACAAAATATGAGTTTTATTACACAAAATAAAAATGTTTGGATGCTATTTGGTCACTTGAGTTTGGCCATGTAATGGATTCCGATTGAAATATTCAACGTGTGTCTAATATTCATCCGACATTAAGGATAATATGGATATGCTAAAATTGTGTTGGCGAGAGAATGATAAGATCCTATTCCAAACATTAGGTCCAATTAAACACGAAACTAATCTGTCACATCCATTCTAATTTTTCATGTGGAACATGCTCATCTATTCTCGGATGCGAAGTGTAATTTAAATTCTTTCTCTAAGCCTACCTATATACTTATGCGTGGCACTGCTCAGTCAAGTTACTCAAAACTCAAAAGTTGAAAAAAAATTATATATATATATCCTATAGTCTGCAGATTTGTTAGTCAAAAGTAATTTTCTTGATATATAGCATCCTTGAAAGCCGCTTCTGGAAAATATAAGACTAATCAGTCTAAAAGAAATAGAGCTAAATAGTAGTCTTGCTTAACTTTTTGCGAAATACTTATTAGTTTCCTACTTGCTTTAACTATAACATTACAGGAATATCTCAATGTAACAATAAATTTACTCTGTTTGATTTTAAAGTCATGAATTCGAATCACGAAAATAACTTGTTACTTTGGAAATAGATGTTCATGCTTTATGTCACCACATCAAGAACATATATTTTTCTTGAAAATTCATTATTCACAATATTGCCAACACCAAGAAGCAATTAGCTAGAAGTAGGTCTCTTTATGATAAATAAGTCACACAGCACAAAATCTCACAGCATCCATCCAGGAATGAAGCCATTAACTTGCTGGGCATGAGTACTTGTGGAAGTTATTTGGTCTGAGCCTGCTGGATTGTACCTACATGGATAATAGGAAACCAAAAGGAGTCAGAAAGTTATCAGAACAAACACTAGATCAATAATCAACAGATTTTTGAAAGGAATTGAAAATTATTCAGGAATTAAATTTTCACAGTTTACCCTATTTGCAATGTGGGGTTGCAGTCCAAATGATGGAATAACCCATGAGATTGGGCTTGCTGGTGACCATAAGACATGTTTTGCTCACTGCCTTCCCATGTTGGGTGAAGGTTACTTCTTGGAGTAATTTCATCCAGCTGCCAAAAATAGTCAATTGATTTTTTTCAGACATCAAATCATGAATAAGTATACTAACTGAAACTGAGTGGGAGAGCATGAAAGTTATATGATAAATTAGAAGTCTCACAACTCACAAGATAATGCTAATTGCTAAAGCCAAACATCTACTTAGAAGAAGATAGCAAAACTGTGGTATGATATGAACTATTCTACTTGTACAGTTTGAGAGCTGTTGATAGATTATGCAAGTATGTATAAATGTATGAACTTGCCAAGCACGAGCAAGCGACACTTCTTAGGGCTTAACAACATGTATGATAAAATAGAACCAATCTTAAGTTTTAAGATTGTAAATAAATAGTCAAAATCAGTTTGAAAGTATAATAGAATTCAAATTAATAGGTTTTCAATTGTTTCAAATTAATCTAGAAGTATATTCAGTAATTCTAGTGAATAATCAATCAGGCTTAATTCAAACCCTTGAGTTTTTTTTATTATTACTATTTTTAATTATTATTATTATTTTACTTATTATCTATACACAAAGTTGCAAGGTTTAAGATATTACCTTTATGGTCAAAGCTCTATTAGCTTCCAACAACAGCTGTTCCTGTACTTAAAAGACCAGTCAATTAGAATTTGAAGCAGCATGCAACTGAATTATATGATGCTTTTAGGGTCATTTGAATAATTAAGTACCTTGTTTTGAAGATCAGCAAGCTGGTCCAGCATATGCTGGGTCTGCCAAGCATTATGGAACATTCATGGTGTCAAACAAATTGTAAAAGAAATGCACAGACAATCTGCTTACAAAAGGTGAAAACTTATATATATATATATATATATATATAGGCCAACAGATAATGATTGGATGGAGAAGCCAAGCCAAGGGAAGAGAACATAAATGAAAAATAGATGCAAGTCATTGCTCAACAAGAAAGAATCTCTATGATTGAAGACAGATTGCTTGGGTAGAAAAAAAGGCTGAAAACAGCCCTAATGCAACACCAGCTTGTTGCTAGCTCAGACCACAAGACCCCACTTTGCACCATCTCTCCTCTGCCCGGCTCCCAAGTTAATCTTCATTTTCCCATCTTCTCCAGTACTCTACTCAGATTTCTCCCTGTTTTGGGCTCTCACATTTTTCGTAACAATGCATGCATGCAAATTACAGATAAATAAACAGATAGTTTAATGTTGGAGAAATAAAGTTAAGTTCCTCTGACCTTAGTGGACCGAACTTGCTTCAATGATCCCTCTAACTGGCGCTCGAGCTGCTCAAGCTCCTTAGTATTTAGAGGCCCCAATTCCTCGCCAAGAAGGTTTCTACAAACCAAAGAAAGAATCTTTTTGTGAATAAGATTTCCAATACTTTGAGCTCAACAATGAAGTTATGTATAATCTCTGAAATACTTTATCATGCAACCCAGTAGTTATACACTTGAAAACAATGCAAACTACTTGTTATTCCTATTTCCTTGCCTTTGAGTTCGCTGTAGTGCTTCATGTCTGGCTTTCAGTTTCAAGTACTCCCGATAGCTGCTCTGTAATGACACCAAAAAGTGCATACAAGACATGAAATTAAGCTATGTCAAGTGTTAAAACAGTTATCTATAAGCTCTCTCATTTGTTTTTTCCTCTTTTCTTTTGATGTGGTTCCAAGGTTAGAAAATATCAAAGTCCAAACAAAGACATAACTAAAACTTAACCACTGGCCATGTTCTATGATGTACTACACGATCCAACTTCATGCAAGACAGAATATTAAAACTTACTTCGAGCTCTTTTGCAGGTCTGTTCACCTCCACTGCTCCATAGCTGCACTTTTGATACCTTTCCAGCGACTTGAGCATGCTGAAAAGGAGTGAGAAAGGCAAAACAACAATTCCCTTGTGAGGCCCTTATTTATCTTTAACTATCACAAACATTTATCATTATGATTAAGTAAATAATTAAGGTTTTAGATTATGTAATTAATTAGTGCAATTGATTTGATGTGAGTTAACTCAAAAAAGTGCTTGTTCAAGTCATTAGTAGCAGTTCACATTCGATCTTATGAAACACTTAACTTTTTTTTTTTCTTTTCCTTTTCTTGGAGAATAGGATTGGACGTTCACATAATGGCCCAACTACTATAACATGTGGAATAATAGAATAGTGGAAGCCTAAATGTATAAAAATTTAGAACCGATATTCCATAATCTAGATCACAGGCATTTCCAAGGAATGGAAAGGATTTCAATACAATTAAATAATATATTTTTTTTTATCATGATATCTATTAGAATATGAATTACACAATGTAGTTCTTCTACTTTCCCATGAATCTCATTCAACCATCCTCCATAATTTGAAACCCAAGATCTCTAAGCTGAATGTCTTTACTCTTAATCAAAGAGTGTTTCTAAAAAATTGTCAACTTTTTAATTTTAGTAATCATTGGAGGGTTACAACTGCAAACAAGCAAAAAGGTTAACCAATAAGTGTACATCTCTAGCGCCAACATGCCTCAGCAGCATTTGCATGTAGGAACTGTTGAAGTTGAAGTCCAACAGATAAAAAATTAGTAGTAAAACTTGGTTTGTGTTTCATATGGTAGAAAAAACCAGATAAAATATGACATGTACATTGAAGTGCTAGGTAAATATGACACTCAAACTTTTTATATATCAAATATTAATACTAAGTGAACTGCCTGGCTCAACGAGATTTAAACCTTGCTCGGAACAATGCTCTTGTAATTAGCATTGTCAACACAAGGTTGTGATCTCTATAAAAGAAGAGCTCAATGCATGGATTGTAACTTTCGAATATTCAGTTTCCATGAGAATGCATTAATGAATGAACTTTTATAAGGAGCTTGCAAAAGGAAGTCGACATGACAAAAATTATATATGATGCTATTCTTATGGTTGCTTTTTTTTTTTTTTTTTTGTCTTAAAGGAGCGTCAAACATCATATTATAATTAATAGAGGAAAAATTTAGTAGAGCTGGGGGTCGAAGTCGACCTCTTCCGACCTTTTTCCTAGTATAATAACAATGAATCAAGCAATCAGTTTGTTATTTATATGTTTGTTATTAGATGTTAAGCTTAAATATTGAAACCAATTTTAGATCTGTAAGTGGCAAGTAATGCTATGGGTGCAATCAAGTGTATCGAATACAACCCTTAATAGCGATCAATGCTGCCAAAAATATACATAAAATTTTGTCACAATAAAACGTAATCAATTAAAATGAAATACGATTTATATTATTATTTTTAATTAGATCTCCTAGTCGTTATACAATAGAAATATCAAACCTCCAAAAAGAGAAAAAGGTAACTGCAAACCATAATCAATCCCTTTTAATAACCTTTCAACAATATTTATTAATGCAAAAGAAATTTGAACATATTGCACTTTGTGTTTATTGGAAGAAGTGTCTGTGTGTCCCGGGAAGAACTTTCTATTTCTAGCAGATAATACATGCACTGTAAGGGTTCTTACATGTCTCCACCTCTCTCTCTCTCCCTCTCTCTAGAAATTAAAGTCCAGACTTTACACACTGGTTAGAGCAAGAACTGAAGATTTTTTGCTAGAATTTATCATTTAAAAATTTAACTGCAGACTCCAGACTTAGGAGAAAACGTTATTGATGACTAGTTATCTTCGCCTCTTATGTTTGTTCCTGATCAACACTTTTGTTTCCCAACGATCAACTAAATGTTAATAAACGAAAAAAAAAAAATCAGGAAAAAGGTTTTGTAAGCAAAAAAGCAAAGATCTTTAGTCTTAAAATTGCAAATCAATATCATCAATCAAATATGTTAATGCAGACTTTAACATAAAGAGTTCTGCAGGCCTGGAACAAACTAAAAGATTTGACAAGCGATTCAGAGTTCACAGAGAAAAAAACTAACTAAACATGTCAGATCAGACAAAAAAAACCAAAAATTTCACAACAAAAACAAACAATCAAAGGAATTACGAACAAATCCACCCTATAGGCCGAGAAGAAATTTTACGGTCAAAAATTCAAGAGAAGGAAGGAACAAAAGCAGTTCAAGAAACCTAAGTCCGTTAGTTTTTTAAAAAAACAAGAAGATAACAAATTAAGTACGTAGATCCCACAAATCTTGGAAAGTGCTACTGCAAAAAGTGCATACAGAACACATGGCGAGGCAAGATGCAAGATTTACACGCGGATTTGCGAGAAAAATTAAGAGAGAAGAAAAGGGTCATACTTCGAAGTGCTACAGAATTCGTAGAGCTTGCCGCGGTTGGAGAAGATGATGAGAGCAACTTCAGCATCACAGAGAACAGACAGCTCATAGGCTTTCTTCAACAACCCATTTCTCCTCTTTGCAAAAGTCACCTGCCTGTTTATCTTGTTCTCAATCCTCTTCAGTTCCACTCTCCCTCTCCCCATATCCCCAAATCTAAATCATCAAAAAACAATAATAATAAAAAGGGTAAAAAAAATCCAAACACCAATTAATAACCCTTACCTCCTTTATATATATATATATGTATCAAAGTTCTTAATTATACATATATATTGCATAATTTTCTTACTTCAACCTTTTTTTTTCCTTCTCCTGTAACTCTTGTTCTTGTTCAAGGAAAAGGGTGATGTTGCTTTAATCAGTCAGTGCTCAAATGCAACCAAAAATGTAAAAAACTAGAGAAAGTTGGATACTTGGAAGAAGAAACCCTAGAGAGATAGAGATAGAGATACAGAGAGAGAGAGAGAGAGAGAGAGAGAAAGAGAGGGAGAGCTGCAAGCAACCCAAAAGAAATGAGCAGGAAAGAAGTCTACAGACTGCAAAGAATGGAAGGAAATTAAAGGGAGAGAGAGTTTCAGCGAGTAGTTCTTGGGGAAATTGAGGTTCTTCTGCTCTCCTTTCTCTTTTCTTTTCTTTGTTCCTTTACCTCTCTGGTTGTCACTCTTAGATTCTCTATCTTTCTCTTTCTTTCCTCAACGTCATTGAGTGTTTTTTTAATAATTTATTTCATGAAAAACCTAGAAACTTTACACAAAAAAAAGTTTCAAATAGATATAAACTCTTATATAATTAAATTTAATAAAATTAAAAAATAAATAAATTATTAAATACAATTAAATGAGACAGACGAATTACGTAATTATGTAATGATGTTCAATTTTTTTTATGTTTCTTTTTTATCCCCAAGAAGTATTTCCATCAATCCTACACCACTAGAAATGCAAGATACAGTTTTATTAGGGTTGGTTGTTCCTTCTAATTTCATGAAACCAAATTTCCTTTTCTCGGTTACACTGTTGCTTTTTCCTATAATACATTTCCATGTCCACACTCATGTTAAATTGCTGTTTTGCACGCGCCATTGCACGTGGGATTGCAGAATTAGATTGCAGAATTAGAAGGTGAGTCAGACGCGCCGGTGAGAAAGAGTGTGGATAATTAATTGGAGGAGCTTTGATGGCTGGATTGTTATTTTTAGGTATCATTTCTTACTTTTCTGGTTGTCTTCGGGAGTAGCAGACCGTCGTCGCCTACCTTAAAAACGGATCTTTGCGTGTCGGCTTCCTAGTGGCTGTCAGTCTCTCTCATCCTAACATTTTGTCTCTTTTTAAAACCTTCACGGCTCTTATCATTCAAAAGCTACAAAACCTGATTTTTCTTCTTTTTTGTCTGCATGTTTACTGATTAAAAGGAGAGCTTGATATTTTAAAATTATTATAATACTTTTTTAATAAAAATAAAGAAATATATCTCATTATTTTTTGTGTTAAAAAAATATTGCTGTGATTTTAAAAAAATTTTTATCCGACAAAATTTAAGAGACAAGAAAATTTGGATTTGCATCCGTCCTCCTCTTATTAACCTCACACTAAAATTGTCCTTCAAAAGTTTGTTTTGTGGGACTGTCTTATTACAAAGTTATTTTGATGATCTTCATGTTTTTTGTTTAACTATAAAGTTAATTTCGATGATCATCATGTTAAACTATAGTTATCATTAAAAAAATTATTATATAATTTTGCTCAAATAACGCCAAAATAACAACTTAATTTCATTGAATGATATCTAATATTTAGTTTTTTTTATTTTTATAAATTCAATCATTTCATATCATTTGAAAGCTCTTTAAAACTCTTTTTATCATTAATGGACATTTTCGCATCAATTGGCCAACATTCCACATGTGCTACATCATTGATCATTCCATGTTGCTTTGAATGAACATGCCTTTCTTGTCTCAAGTGCATGCATAGAGGTGCAAATTGCTTTGGATTAGGCGTGTAATTCAATCAAATGTGGAATATATACTCTAGAAATTAACCATTTTTGTGACAAGTATAGATATATGTAGCGTCATATACCCAAAATAGAAGGCACCTATTATTCTTTGAGTTTCTTTACTCAAATCCCATTTTATTAAGTGTTGGGGTCTCGGCTTTTGATGGCTTGTCAACAGTTCATATGAACTTTTCCCGTATTAATTTTCACAATTATTATCATCTGTTTTTGCTTTAATATTGATTAGATTTTGTACGCTAATCCCTTCCTTGATCTTTCGACTAGTTGGCTTGAATTTTCATGCGTGCATGAGCTCGACGCAAATTTTCTAATCTAATCATAATTATATGTTTTTTACTAAAGATGTTTGGTCGAGTGTAAAATATTAATAGAGTAAGGTAAAACAAAAATGTCAATGGTTATGATATTGGCAAATTTTAAGAAGAGTTAACCTGGCCTTTAATTGGCGTGGAATTATTCATCTTTTTATGCAAATCTTACATTCCTCCGAGAATCATAACAGCATATAGATGATTAAATCTGACGATTACGTAAAAATAACACTAATCGTAATCACATTCCTTGTTTATTAAGGTTTTTTTTATGTTTGGAACAAAGCTTAGCTGGAGAAAAGCACCGTTCACCAAAAGTTCAATAGCAGGATAGGTACCAAGGACTTTGGTGCCAAAATTAGATAAGTAACAATAAATTGACCCTTCGTCATCCTACAATAATGGTAGTAATATTCATGGCAATTGTAATAAATGACCCTTTCAAAGCCGGGATAGGAAGAACTTTGTAATTGTAGACAAAATTCCAAGAGTTCCAACCATCATCGCCATCACTGACTCCCACAAATATTTCAACTTTTGTGCAATGTATAGACATGTAATTGTATGCAAGTAATGCCAAGACGCGTTGTAGCCGCTCTTTTAAGAAAATTTTGAGGATTATATTTTTGGTTTTGGGGCCATAAAGAGGGGATGAAATGAAGTAAATGTGATGCTTTGCTTGATTTGTAAGATAAAGAACATATTGTGCATGTGAATTTGCAGTTAATTTGGTTGACTTGAATTGTGTATGTGCAACAGTCCAATAATTCATTGCCGAATTTGGTAACCCATGTAGAGATGTGGAAGCATCCCATGGTTAGATACTTTTCCTCATTTAGATGCGTGGGCAGGTTCAATATCATATCGGCCACACAAAAAGAAAAAAATAAAGAAAAAGAGATAAGAAAAAACTGCCCCCATTTGTTTGTGGACAATTGTTAATACATTATTATTGAAAATTGAGAATGTGGTGTACTTCCCTCAACCGCAAATTTTAAATATTATCAATTAATAGCAAATTTGCATGTAATTCTAACGTATGTTTCTAAACTGCAATCATAGTTTCAAACACACTCTATATATGCTACAAATTACTATGTTTTTCAAAGATATTTTAACAAATATATGTGAGTATTGTCAGGTGACCACAAGTTGGATTAATTTATCTAATGTTTCATTACTTTAGTATGTATTTTGAAGCAACTTGTGTGGTGCACGCCATTACGTTCAAGCAATCTACATTTGATAGCACTTTTGCATTACTATGGCTAATCACGCTCCAAAATTAGGTGGTTAGAATTGAATACATCTCATACTATTCTGTATGAAACAATGCTTGGTATAGGAAAATACGTACGGATACAATATTCCTGTTTCATAGAAACAAGAAAAAAGAAATGCGAGCCTAACCCCACACATGTGGTGGGTGGGTAACACAAGAAGACTAGTAACACTTCCACCTATTATTGTAATATAATAGTTAAGAAATTCATTTGTATCATGAGATGATAAATTCAAATCTACACTAAAACACTCGGTGAGAATAAATGTATGTTCATTATCGTACAGTTATGAAAGTAATTAGATAATTATTTCTGAACCTCATAAATATGTCCTTTCCAATAGTTTAGTATAGCAGTCCTCACTTACTGTATGCAATGAACATGATGAAATGGCGTAATCTTTTTTAGTGGGTCTATGGGTGCCACCATACTTTCTCATTTTTTGGAAAAAAAAAAAAAAATTAATGACACTCACTCATGATTTGGTTTCACAAACCTTGCTTCGACTCAAATCCCGTGCCAAAGTTACGTATATATAGTCTAAACATCCGAGTTATTTTATTACTTTTAAAAATTTACGCATCTAAGTTATTTAACTTTAACATGGTGCGTGAGAATTTTGAAAATTTTGGCTCTTTTCTACAAATTTCAAATCAACCCAATGATACGTAGGTTTTATGTTAAAATTAAAAAATTTTAATTGAGCTCCTACCAAAATTATGTTGACTTTTCTTTCATTAGTTCTCCACCGCAAAGACCATAAATGAGAAATTAAGCGTATTACTTTCAATATGGATTAATTAAAAAGGCGATTGGTTCGAGAAAATATAAGCAAGTGACATAGAAACGCGGGGTAATCCTTCAACTTTCCGTCCAATTAGGAGGGCAATAATGCTTTTTTTTTTTTTTTTGCTTAACCAAAGTGGTCGTAGCTCCAAAAGAGATAAGGAAACTCTAGTTTACCTAATTACAATAACACAATAAATACAAATGAACACAAAAATATTTTATATTATATACAAAATATCATTTTATATAATTATCTACTATATTATAAATTTTTTATACTTATAAAATATAATTAGTTTAAAATAAATTAAAGTAGATTTGTGTTCAATAATAATTTTTTCTCATTTTTAAGGACATCCAAATTATTAAGATTTACAAAATTCGAATTTAAAAATTTCATATTTTAATGTAAAAAAGAATGGGTGTAATATTTATAAAAAGAAGATCAAATAATCCATTGGGTGTCCATTTAGAGATGGATAAATTTCCTTTTTACCCTTATTTTTAGGGATATCAATATTTTTAATTTTAAACCTTTAAATTTTTTTACATTTGAGTTCTAAACCTTTTTGACATTTCATTTGAGTCCTAAATCTTTTGATTTCATATTACATCAGTCCTTTAAGTTACAAAAAGTGATTAATCGATTAATAAATAAATTTAACTTAATAAAAATCATTTAAAAAATGTTAAATACATGAATTAAATATTTTTTTCATCAACAGAATATGCACATTAAATATTTTTTTAATCAAAAAATATTCGAATTAAATAGGTAACATGTATATTTTTGATAGAAAAGACATTCAATTCATATATTTAATCTTTTTTTAAATAATTTTTTGTAAAGTTAAAATCATTTTTTAATAAATTGATCACTTTTAGTAAATAGAGGGACTGATTTAGTAGAAAATCAAAAAATTTATAATTCAAATAAAATGTCAAAAAAGTTTAGGGTTCAAATATAAAAAAAATAAAAATTTAAGATTAAAAATATTAATATCTCCTTATTTTTATATAAAGGATCTAGAGATATATTTTTTATTGTATAATTTATAATTTAATATATCTAATAAAAAAAAGAAAAAAAAAATTTTCACGTGTTAATGTCTGTCGTCGTGGAAAGGACTTTTTAAGAAAAGAACAGCATAATCATGCCGTGTGATCCTCCCATTGGCTGTCATGCATGGTTCCCAGGTGATTGACGCAGACGTTTTCATGGCGGACCGGTGCTCCTCCTAGCTTTACGCCGTTGAATCTGAACAGTGACCACTCTTGGAAAAGGCACGTGGCGAGATTAGACAGCGGCAGCACGAACCCGAGCACCCATTGGCGAAGGCATTTGTCGTTTGTCGGAGGCGTGCTCCACTGTACAATAATTGGTTGTCTGGTTTCCGTTTTCTTTGAGTTAATTTTGTTGATTTGACATCAGAAATTAATAACCGAACATATATATATATATATATATAATACTACATAACTTTATTTAATTATCTTCAAAATAATTATATAGTTTAATCTAATAAATTTAATATTTCATTTTTATTTTTATTTTTATGAATTTAATTATTTAAAATTTTATATTATTTTATTATTATTTTAGTATATATATATATATATATATATATATATATATATATATAACAAGTTTACGTTAGGCAAAGCAGGCACAAGGGTAGTCCAAACGATATAATGTATGCGTGTCTCATCCAGGGACGCGGGCTTCCGCGCCGACCCATCACTCTATGGCTCTTACGATCCTCCTCTTCAGATAAAAACAAATTAAAAAAATATAGAAGACAATGTAATTGATCTATGATAAATATAAAATAATTTAAATTATTATATTATAAAAGATATATTAATTTTTTTAAAAAATAAATTATTAAATGTTATTAAATTACCTGTATGTTTAACTAAACGTGTTCACATAATTTTACTTAAAAAAATTAACACTGTAATTAAAAAAATAAAACTACGTTCCGACTAATCACAAATAATCAACGCAATGAAAGTAGTTTCTTATCCCGATATACTTTATACAAGCTACCTCTCTTTCTCCCTACTTTCAAATGTAAAAATGTAGCCTCTAAAAATAGAAATAAAAATGCAATTCAACAACTTTATCATCAACAAGGTAAAACCTCTTTCTAACAATAGATTTATTATAAAAAAATTAAGTAGAATCAATTGAAGATTAACTATAAAAACTCTTTCAAGGTTCAAATTTTTCCTTATTTTTCCATTGTTTATACTTTTTTTTAATGGATGTTTAATTGAGGATGGTAATTTTTATCAAAAATAATGTCAATTCTTTTTTTTTATTATTATTGTTTACGGGCTTTAAATTGTTACAAGATGTTAAATAGGATAAGTCTTTAAATTTCACAAAAATTATAATTTCTTGACAAACTCATGGACCTTCCAATAATAATTGATTTTATTTTATTTGTGTTCTTTGAAAAAATGAAAAAAGAGAATCAAACTATGTTGATTGCCACTTTTTCCCTTTTTTTTTTGTGAATAGAACATGAATATAATCTGAAATCACATAAATTTATTTTATCATTTTTTAATTTAATTAGGACCACTTAAATTTTTGTTTTCACTTACATCTCAAATTGAGCTAACTTTATTCGATTTTTAGGTGAGTCAAGTTCAAATTCTACGGGATTATGAGCTCAATAAAATAGAAAACTTTCCTTGTTTAAAAGGTTATATATTTTGGAAAATGTAACGTCAACAGAAGATGTAATGATATATACAAACAGAAGGTCTTAATGAAATGACAAGCCTATGAGCATAGACCACTAGTAGTGGCTTACAAGCATGACAATCACATTGGTGAAGCTAGTCAAAGATGGCCGTTGCCTGCACTTGATCAAATCCAATACGTTAAAAACGTGACTTGTGATAAACTATGTCTCACTCTTGAGGTTCCCACTAGTTTTTAGTGGCATGATCTGAATCATATCCAACTAAGAATTGGCCCACAAGGCCGAAAGGAAATGAAGATGATTTCCCAATAGAGTTGACATAATGGGTGCATTTCTTGCCTCAAAAGGTTTTTGTTTAGTGAAGTTTATCATGAATTTAAGCTATTTGCGATCAGCCTTTTTGACCTGTTTTCCAGAGCTATGCTATGCCAACCATCCTCACCTTCTCATTATGGTTCATGAAGCCAAGATGCAGATGTTGCAAGTTTGCAGACACAACCTATTTAAAGGACCTACGCCATTTTTTGCAAGTTCGTGCAAGCCGAAGCTGAGGCAAGAGCAACAACATGCCAGCTCAGAGACTGGATTGAAACCTTCAGCTTACTCCCAAAGGTGGAGAGGCATAAAAGAGAAAAGCTACAACGAACTGGGATTTGACCAACAAAGGGACCAACATATTTCTTCAGCTTTATTAGCAACTTGACAGAGGATAACATAGTTGCTGCACTATCTGGAATCGAAAGCAGAGTTCAAGCTCGTAGATTTTCTTACACGGGAAAAAATGACCTCCATGATCTACTTTAACAAATATCTGTAACCCATATGGTAATCCAGAGTCCGGAAATTTATTACTACCTGGCGACGACAGTAAAAGAGAGTAAAATGCATCAATTGTGGGTAGGCACAAAGAGAAGCTTTTTTACAAGACCTAACTATAACTATGTCGAAGAACCTCTGGAGCAATCGGGGCAGACAAAGCGACCTCTGGCTTGACATTCGGTACATCTGGTAGACTTGATCTTCGATTCGCCACGGAGTGATTGATTCAAGTCATCCAGAATATTAAAACCAAATGGTCCACCTGCTTTGACTAGTCCAGTTCCTCTACATTTTGAGCAAGCTATCATCCTCAGATCACCACATCTCTTGCACATCCCCAGGGAGCTACAAAAGGAGTTGAACAATCAGCATAAATACTATATATATTGTGAGTGTATGATTCTAAACATCTGTTTGAGAATTTTATACCTCCTAGGATGGATACCATATGCTAACAAAAATACAACTGCTTAGTTGTAGACTTAGTAACCTCAACAGTCAACACAATTGCAATTCAGAAAAACTGAGAGGCCTGGGGAGCTCAAAAAGGTTCAGCGTAATAACAGAGCATTAGCATATACAATTGGAAATCCAGGGTCAGCTAACAGGACCGGAAATAGAAGTGTTCCAAATCACCCCCTTCCCCGGGGGCTTGCACTGTGCCTTCCATGAGATCCAAGCACCAGCCCTTCCACGAAGTGCAAAGTACCAGCTTTTTCATGGGATGCATGGCCTCATAAAATTGAATTTTTTAATCGGAAGAATGCACAATAGACAGAACCAGGAATGTCTATACTTATGCATCACTCAACCACAAGAGGCATCTTGATAAACAAACAACAATTTCAAATAGAGCCTATGCCTCAACAACATCAGAAGAATGACAAGAAAGAGTCGTGAAGCCTCGCCATTTGAAATAAAAGTTCAATGAAAGCGCGTTAACACCTTGAGCTGGTTACCGTAGTTTCATGCCTATTGATCACAAGAGATGAACAGCAAATGGAATTTTTCACCAAGGTTAGAATCAATAGTTGTCAAGGTCATATCTTTGCCATGAGCTCTACAGTAACTTATCCTTTTCAAAATCAACCTTCAACAGCTCAAATACCTGATCTTGCAATTCCAAGAGTCGCAGGCACAAAGACACGGTCCAATACATACTAGCATTCAAAAAAAAAAATAAAATGCAAAATTTACTCAGCAGAAGGTGTACAGGATAATTGGAACTAGATATTGATCATTCCCTTTTGTCTTCCCTTTTTAACACTTTACAGAATGCTTTGAACCTCAACTGAGTTTTCCCTATTCTATGAAAGGCAGACTATTAAATCACTACAAAATGCCACAAAACGTGTGGATTGAGCCCAAATAATGAGATTTCCGATATGTTATAACAATTCCATATTCACAAAAATTCACTGCCACACCAAATTCCACACAGGGATTTAGATGCAATCACCAAATACGATTCCAACCCAGAAACAGAGAACAACAACTACCACACCATCCATTTGGTTCAATTCTAACAAATACGCCACGGAAGGAACAATTATCAGAACCACAGGACGCAGATTGTACAAGAAGTTTTCAGCTTTGTAGTAATTTATGTCGCAAAGTGGACATAAACCAGCCACACATGACCAAAACTATTGGGAACAAACATTAAAGATCAACCCATTAGCAACACCACAGAAAAATAAAAAGTTCCCAACTCGGAGCCACGGAACATGGAAAAATGGCAATAACCCAGAAAAGAAGAAGCGAAAGTGAGTCAGAAAATGCGAGAAAGAATTTCTTTTGATATCCACTTCGCTTTTTTTTTTTCGGTTTTTACCTTCTCTGTGAAGCAGAGATGAAAGAGTCAATCTTTGGGGCTGCAAGTGTGGCAAACAGGAGCAAAGTTCCCACCCCGAGTCCAGCCACTTCACTTGCTGTTATGTTATCCATTAGTAGTTTTTTCTTTTCTTCTGTACACTACATACATGGATAGTCTCACACCTGTGCTTTTCAAACTTTAAATAGTCTTTCCAAAAAACAAAAAAGGTAAAATTACTAAAAAGAAAAGCCTCTTGGGTCTGTCAAAGACATTGGGCTCAACTTTTTGGGTCTGTGTTCTTCTCCTCTGGTAATCTGGAGCCTTAAAGCCTTCTAGGATCAATTTTAGCTGGTCCATGGAATTTTAGTCAGACTGCCCATCTATCCTTTTTGCCGCTTTGCTCACCTTTTGGGTTTTTTTTAAAATTTAAACTTCCTTGAGGAATTCACACTCTTTTTTTTTTTTTTACAATTCTTTTAAGTTGTTTATAAGAGTTATTAATTTTCTTGGAGTATTTTTTTTTATGAGCTTAGATACTTGAATGTCCAGATACCTTTTAAATAAAGGGTTGTGAATTTATCTACTGCCTATAGAGCAGACAGATATGTGACCGTTAGGTCATAGAGAAGATTTGGGTTCGATCCATACTTCCTCTAAATTTCCCCTCTCCCCTTGTTGAGTGGTGACATTTTTCTTATAGAAAAAAAAAAAGGGGAGGGTTATGAGCCCTTTTACAGTTTCCTTCTCTCCTTATTTTTGTGAAAAAAATGTATTCATATCAAACTCACGTCTCGTCTATAGTTTTTTATTTATAAATTTAAAATGATAAATTATTTAAGAGCATCACTCATGCTTTAGAACGAAGATCTTGCCTGTAAGTTCAACCGTTTAGTAAAATCTCAAAGTTATTTATTTACTCATAATAACCAATCATAATACATGTATATAATTAACCGCTACCATATGCTCTGAGAAAATGTATGCTCCATGATGCGCATAATTTGGAAGGCATAACATTAAATTAGAAATTTATTTGTATATAACTGTATGAGGAGATCATGCAGAATAGATTCGGAATGAGAATTGGGATGACAGTGACCGGCCCCACTTTGCCATGTCGCCCTTCCTAATTTGGACCACCCCTTCCAAAGGAAAGATTTGCAGCTTGATTCTGCATGGCCATCTTGTTGCAGTAATTGCTTGTGTATGGATCATCTAGATCCCATAGGCCACCCCATAGCCCTCCATCCTCTGTCACAGAATCAGCACAAGATGCAACATCCTGATACATCACAGGCAAGCATTGATCCTCCAAAATGGGGTACATGAAAAGCATCTGCCGCTGTCTTTGTGCATCCTGCAGCATCTCTCCATCACCTGCAGTATTATGGTTACTGTCGACCATTTTCATGTCATCATCTTTATGCTGTTCTAGCTCCTGTTTTTGTTCAATAGTCTGTCGTTTTTGTTTCAAAACTTCAGCTTTTTGCTTTTCTTTTGTCTGATGAGAGGATTTGTCTTTGTTCTTGAAATGGGTTCTCCAATAGTTCTTTATCTCATTGTCTGTCCTCCCAGGCAAGTATCTAGCAATAGTTGACCACCTGCATATAATCATATACATATATAAAATCACCATAATTTTGCCACTGCATGTAGTCTCCTGTGTTCAAATTCCCATGGAAAACATCTTCTTCTCTAGGCTATAAAGAGCTTTATGAGTAGCAATTTTATTGAAGTAAAGGTAGAACTAAAGGGTGGAATTTGGGAGTAGATGAAAAATAATTAATTTGAGGGAGATACATTACTTGTTGCCCCAGAGAGCATGCAACTCAATAATAATTCCCTCCTCCAGAGGTGTAATTTGACCTCTTTTAAGGCCAGGCCTAAGGTAATTTACCCACCTTAGCCTGCAGCTCTTCCCACTTCTGTTTAAACCTGGAGGTATCAACAACAACAGTAACATAACATAAATACATATACATCAGCAACAACAAAGTCTCAATCCCAAATTTGGTCGGAGCCGGTTACATGTATTCATTATCGCCATTTCTTTTTGTTGTATAATAAGTTATCTATAAAACCTAGCTGTTCTAAATCCTTTCTAACTACTAATTGTTAAATCAATGTAGGTCTACCTCTCCTAAGTCATTTGTAATATTGTTTTACCTGCAGTGCTGGCCACAGAACTCCACCTTCCCTCTCCATACAACTTTACATATTCGCTAAGCAACTTATCCTCATCAGCAGTCCAAGGACCCTTCCTCCAGCCTTGCTCTGAGAGCCCCCAACCCATCATGGCCACAATTGCTAGTTTTACTTTCACTTCCCCTTCTATATATCTTTGTCTCCAAATTTTATGGCATAATTGAAGCGCACAGGATTCCCCTTTTATACATGCTCTCCTCAATCAACCTCAATCCTTTTCATTGACAGAGTTGATGGATGATATCATCAGCACTAACGTTTTATAAATTGAGTAAAAAGTGTTTACGGGTCCAATATATATAGATTTCCAATTATCATTAGCAAGGGATTTTATTTTTTTAATTAATTAGACTCAAATTTGAACTCTCGTACTACAGACTTCAGTACTAATTAAGATATAACTCATTATTAAAGTATAATTATATTTCACATCTATGCCAATCACCGTGCATCAAGGTTTTTTTTTTTTTTTTCCTTTGAGGAGAGTGGTGGATCAAGTTTGATTGCTAGTTACCATACACTTCCTGGAAATTACTGTTAGGAACAATAAATACTATCACTGACACTAATAGATTAAGTGAAAAATGTGGATGCAAATTAAAGCAGTTGAATATAAGACTTCTAATGATTCCCAAACTAAATATTTTTCTTTTCGGTTACATCCCTTAAATATGTAGTGACACGGTAGGACAGTCTTAGACAATCAAAACTCCTAGTTACGTACTTAATCCTACCAAGTTTTGTCCATGTCATAACTAGATTCTGGAAAGGATTGATTAACAGATAGTGGGTTGTTGTTTCCTTGAAAGGGGCTTATGCTCCAATACCACTGTGTCACCTGTTGATACTAAAGTTCCTTACAATCATGCTTTGGACATTGTTTAATGTTAATGACGCTTATTTTATTAGCATAAAGAAGCTTCTAGGTTGCTATTTAGAGTAATGGGGTTACTTGAACATTTGACAAAAGAAGATTTGGACGAATCCTTTACTTAACACCTGGCGCGGTATGAATTTGGGCATTATTTTACTTAATTGGACTTTAATTATTTATGCTCAAAATGACTATTTATAGGCATTGAAGGTAAACAATTATTTGATTAATGTAAAGTTAACAAAAGATTTTAGAGAGAGCTCTAGATCTTGTTAAAAGATTAGATTTTATGGTGTAAACTAATGTTGGAGGTACAGAAATAGTTGCAAAAGATTCATGAACAAAGTTTCTCTGTAGACGACAGAAGTACCTAATTCATTTTCATGCACTTTGAGACCATCCATGTGTATATTTTGATTCCTAGACCTACCCTATATTTTGACCTTATCTTTCAATGTATTAGAGATGACAGATACTATGAAAAAAGGCTTCTAGATTGCTGTGTATGTAGTTGGGGTTTTTTTCCTTTTTCTTTTTTTTTTTTTTTTTGTACTTCAAAAAATAACCCCATAAACTAGCTTAGATTTTTGTTAGCCGTAAATAAGGCGGGCCTAGGAAAAGAATGTTTTTCTTTCCCTTTTATATTACCACATGGTATTATGGTGTAAATTTACAACGAAGTACCTTTTTTGTGATTTGGAGTTAAAGAGTCAAAATAGAATAATTAGAATAGAACATATACCAATAAATAACTAAGCTCGCCTAGAGGTTGGACATTCTCGTTGGCACTAACACTTTTTTGCTCATTGCCAATCTTGATTCTTTAGGTACTAATGTGAGAACTGAGAATACTAAGATAGAAGCAAAGAATTAGCATGACTATAAATTTTTTGATCGAGTGAGAATGTGAATGCTTAGTTTTCTGGTGCTATTTGCTGTTCTTGTTTTATGCCAAAAATTTGGCCCAACTACAAGTGCAAAGCCGCAGCGTATCCAATATACAGCCTGGCTGTCGACCTCACTGTAGATCAGAAGGAGCCTAGACTTGGGGGTTATGGGTTTGTATCCCGCAAGCGCCATTCATTGATACCAGTAGTTGAGGATATCCAGCTTGCCCAAACTAAAAAGGCGGAAAAAGAAAAAGGAGAAAGCATGTCACGATATCATTCACACAGCATAAAGCTAAAGTTGGATTAATAGATCTCCTAGTACCACTCCTTACATGGTTAAACTAATTAAAGAAATTTGAATCTACGTAAAAAAAATTACAGGTTTGAATCCTGTGAAAATCAAGTAGTAGAATTAATTTATGATTCTTTATTTGACGCAAAAAATGACATTACTATTTGATTCTAATGCGCTTCCTTAACACATAATTATAATGTTAATAGAACGGTAGGTCACTACCCTCTTTTTTTATTTTATTCACCAAAAAAAAATAAAACGAAGAATAGACTTCCTTGCCAATTGACGTTGCATTTAAGCAACCTTATGGTAAATCTGTAACCAAATTTTGTGCCATCCAATTTCGAGTGTTTTGCAGCTGCCTCCTAATTAGATGGCACAATAATTTGGTAGCTTGCCAATAACAAAATGGATTATTTTTCTCTTGATCTCTCAAATACCTTTGAGGGCGCCTCAGAGCGGGTTACAACCTGTAAGCTTGCGGTTAACTTTCGTCAAATCCAACCAGAGATCTCAAGAAAAATTAAGCCAACCTAACCACATTTTTATTTGCTGTAAAACTCAATAACAATTCGAAAGATCAGCGTAAAATTACATCCAACATTCTGAAAATCCAAGCACCGAACACTCGTCAGAAATAAAGATGCAGTAGATAAAATGTAGAAACTTCAATTTTCTCCTTCAATGGGCCAATGTTGCTAATTTGGCAACACAAAAATGCAGCATGCAACTCTTCAAAATTGCACGTGCAAGTAAATCGAAACTTTGATTTATGCTTTTCCATTGGGAACAGAAGCTCCAGAAGGGTTAAGCTCATCCCAGGCCTCAATCCAAGTGACCATGGCATCTGCAAGCTTGTCGAAATAAGGGTCAACCTTGCCAAGCTTTTCCTTGACCTGTTTGGACAGCTCAATATAGCACTGCTGAACGGTTGTGCATTCTTTTGGAAGAGCAGCGGATTGGAAGAATGGGATGATCTCTTCCTGCCAGAAAATGCCCTTGTACTCTTTCCTTAGGTTCACAAATGGGTTGCTGGCCTTGCTATGATAGATATAAGGAAGGCCAGTCTTTACTCCCAGTCCCATATGGTCGCAGATTACCTATAAAACAAGCACAATGTCAGTACCTACGAGTGGTTCACAATCACAAGTCAGAAAGTTGCTTAAGGTCTTTAAACTCGACTCCAACTTGTCGCTACCCAATTGCAAAATTGACAGCTTACATAAGCTAACTTCACAACTGGGAAAGGAAAAAAAAATACAGATTGAAGATGAACCAAAAGGAAAAAAAATATAGATTGGAGACTGGAACATACCTTGACACACCAGCCAGCCCACATATCATCGTAGCGACCAATAGGCTGACCATCACCCATAAGACCAAAGTACATGGCAGGGCCAATCAAGTTCCGGTCAAATGCCAAATTCATACCACACATGGGGAACAAGGTGCCCTTTGGAATTGTCAAGACAGCATTCACATACCTGATAAATTATGAGCAAAGTTATGACTTCAACTGAATAAAAAGGCACAAAGAATCTCTTCCAAGTATTTTTGTGCCGGACATGTACCTGGTGTTCCTCTCCAGTGGCTTGACAAGTTGAGTGGGTGCATCATAATCAGGAATGTTTAGCCAAAGGCCATGAGAAACAGCAGTGGGGACACCTTCACGAAGACTGAAAGGGTATCCGCGGACAAAATCTGCACCTTCTGCAAAAGGATCATAAAGGGTGTTGAAGAAAAAGGGAGTGGATGGGCACAGAAGGTTCTTGATATGCTGCTCGAGTGCATTGATTGGTTTTCCAGCAGGATCCTTAGCAACCTAAAGCATATCGCTAAAGTTAAAAATGCATACTGAAATACAAATTGCATAAATTATCACATAAGAAGCAAGTGAAGCAGTGAAAAGACGTGAATGCATGCCATGAGCACAAGGGCATGTAAAATTTCAACAACCTGATTGCAAAAGGTACTTGTGTTTTTATTTGTTTTCTGGAATTCAAACAAAGAGTGGAAATGCAATGTTAAATTCCGTGACACTACCTTCCAGAATCACTCAGCTTAAATTGGTTGAACAACCTTATCATACACGCAACAATGGTTTTAGATGAGAATAAAGCCAAAAGCTTGTGTATGGGTCCCTTATTAGTCAACAAAATGGCGGCAAAAATGTCGGTGATCATTCAATGCTTCTAACATATGACTAGATCAAAAGATTCATGGTGATGTCTCGGCGTTTAACTATCCTGGGAATTCATCGGAACACAAGATCTAATTTTCCACCTACAGTCAGGGTGATGAAAATTAACCACACAATTGGGAACACTCTTCCATCCAGCAGGTGGGACATTCAACATTCAAATCCAATGCATTAGCTTTTACTTTATTCCAAAACAGGGACCACAACCCAAAAAGAGAAAAAGTAAAGATCCAGTGTTATAATTTGCTTGCGGGACTACTTAAAGGCACAAGTTAACCACAACTTAACTATGAAGGAGATTATGACTCACGGCTGTATGTCAAACTACAACCAACTAGTCATCACTTGCAAATGCATTTTACCATGATGTGCCATGCACGAAATTGTAAACAATGTCCCGTGAATCATGCCTATAAAGCAATCTAGTTGAAGCTTTCTTAGAACTTTCAGATCAAATACAAATTCACAGGGACAAAAATAAAAGTATCTTAAAGATGTTGCACAAGGTATGTCTGAACTGGATTTGATCTGCAATTTCAATTAAAATCACAAACTGCATGTTATGGTTACAATCCTACATATAAGATTTTGAACATAATCGTGCGGGTTTAATCCAATTAATGAAATATGTAAGAAAACTGTGAGATGCATTCTGTAGAATTCTACAGATATGGTTTTACAATCAGTACGCCTCCATCTCCCATTGTGCTTCCACATGCACCGTAGTTTAGAGTTATTTATGATGCAAGAACTAGTAGTCAACAAAAAAAGATCCAAGTAAAAAATCAAAAAAAAAAAAAAAACCAAAATCATCAAATAAATTAAATCGTCTCAAATCCAAAATCAAGCCATAAAGATCGAAATTTGACCCCAAACACAAAAAACCCAGATGCGAATTGCACTTGGAAAACAAGAGCCAAGGGATGTTTAGAACTTACGAAGCAATCATCATCAATGGTGAAGACGTACTTCTTCTTGGACACCATGTAACCGAAGCAGCGACAAGCAGAGTCCTTGAAGGAGATGCAGGAGGCCTTAGGACCCAAAATCCTGTTAATGTCGTTCCTGTTATAGAGTTCATAGTCAAAACCATCAGGCACCTTGATGACTTTTGAAGGGTCACCATCTTGGACAATGATGAGATGGTAAGGCTCAAAGAATGGCCTCCACATCTCCAAAAAATCCAAATTCCTTATAGTGGGTATCACTATATCGAGCTCATCTTTCAACAAAGGACATGGGTTCTTGGCCACCGACTTTGTATCAGCTGCAGTTGCAGGCTCAACCATTGTTAAAACAAAGAAAGAAAGAAAGAAAGAAAGCTTCTTTTTTGTGTATCAGAAGGAAAGATGCAATCTTTTTGTAGAGATTGAGAATATAGATAAATAGAGGGAAGAAAAGGGGTGGGTGTTCTTTGTGTGTTTTATATAGAGAAAGGCTAGAAAATGAAAGATGCAATCTTGGTGTATTTTTCTTTATGTATATATGGGTGTTTGTGGAGCGGCGCATGCAAAGGCGAAATAAGCGGCGGAAGAGGTGGGGGAACGAGGGGAGACGTGTCTGGTGTTTTGCAGGAGACAGGTAATTATTCAAAGGCAGAGAGACGATGTCGTAGGAAGAGACTTTCATTTCTGAGGTTTGTGTTTTGTACAGACAGTGACCCTTCCTGTCCTGTGCTATTTGTTGTGGTAACTGTTTTGGAAAGCTGCGTGTGGATTTGTTGATGACCCTTTTTTACGGCAGTTCTTTGACAGCTGTTTTTGTGGGGTCCTATGATTTTGCGAAATGGACGGTGTACAAAACATCTGTTGAAGGTCTGGTCCGTCTGGAGTCTGGACTGGTTGCGTCAAAATTGGTGTAATTTTTTCGTGTTTAATTAGACTTTGACTTTTGAGTCTTTGGAGTTGTTGTCAAAGTCGGATTTCTTTCTCAATTTGTGAATTTAACCATACGATGTTTTAAAATTTAAAATCAACAATGAGATTCCAATTGGACGAACGGTTTGAAATCCGATCTTGGCCATAACTACAAAATGTTTTGGTAGCTTCTATCCTCATAGAGGAGAATGATTCGTTTCAAACGGACGAGATATGGTCATGATTGGTCAAAAATAAATGAATAAACTAATCTTAAAAAATTAATATACAAAAATATTATTAATTTTATTTAAAATAATAAATTTAATATTAATTTTAAAAAATAATAATTTATTTCTCTTTTAATTTTTTTAACAAATTTAGGAAAATGTAAAATTCTTTAAATATAATTTATCTGTTTCAATGATGTGACACTAATTTGTATGATTATTATATTATTAAAACAGATATATTTCTATAAATTTATCATCAAAATTGATAAATTTTATTCATATAAAATCATTGTATATTAGATTTATTACAAAAATATTTAAAAAGAGATAAATTATTATTTTTTAAAATTAATATTAAATTTATTATTTTAAATAAAATTAGTGATATTTTTATATATTAACTCAATTTTAGAATTATGTTGGATAATAAAGTTCTGTGCTTGTCCAAATTCGAATGTGATTGGAAGCATTTGGAACTCGATTTTACAGGTTTTATACGTGAATTAAAGTAAAACTTGCAAAATAAACTCACGTTAAATTCTAAAAATTCGAACGTGTTTGAATTCAAATAAGAAAGCATTTTCCTTTAATTGCCACATCAATAAGATCACCTGGTAACGAAAGATGGCAAACCATAACGTCATAATTTCAAAATATCACGGACATTTGTCTCCTTTTTAAGAGGCAGCGAAACCTTACCGTTATGATTTCGTTTTTCATTAAGACATTTAATAGTATTAAGTGTCCATTTGCTCTTATAGGATTTTAATAATATTTGGTGGGCAGTCAGAGTTTACTTACTTAATTATTTAGTGTAAATAATTTAATCTGCTTTATACATGAACTGTATAATTTTTTTTAACGAATTTGTAAGATGTCACGTTATTCTTCTATTTCTGTAAAAGTCAAAACAAATAAATAAAAAAAAGGCGAAACTTCGGGGGGAGGGGGATGTTAACCAGGTCGGTCTAACAATTGATTTCGAAGCCTAGGGTGGATAAAGCAACTTGCCTTACGGTGGAGAAAGTAAACTTGCTTTAGCAATAAAATTATTCTTCGACACATGGACTCCGCGTACTGTAGTGAAATGGCACGTGCATCTCTTGATTTCTTTTATAGCCGTTATTTTTCGATTAAATTTTATAGCCGTTGTTATTTAAGGCTAACCAACACATGGTTATTCAAATTTTCGTGAAGGTCCATGATTGAAACAACTGGAATCCATGTAAGCTGGCCTGGCATCTATGCTCTCTTGGCTAGTGCATCTTCAAACTCTTTTTTTTTTTTCTAAATTATTTAATTGACTCTAATTAAAATTTAAATTTAAAATCTTTAATCTTATACATGACTCAAGTACTACTAAATTATAGCTCATTGGTAACTTGTGTAACTGATTTGCCTTAAAAAAAAAAAAAAAGGGTCTGAGATAGTCCAGTATCTAATCTAATAAGTTGACTAATCTGAACTGATTCGGGTAGGATCTCAAAAGGTGGCAAAAGTCTCACAGTAAGTATTTAAAGCGACTGCATTTTCAGAAACTCGAATTCGAGACTTCTGATTAAACGGTGATAGATCTCTACCATTCGCACCAGTACTTGCTGGTAAAAAATAAAAAATAAATAAAAAAAGGGGGGGAGAGTTTTGTAACTGATTTGCCATTAGTTGTGCTCAAACTATCTTTTGCGAAGAGTGGGTTGGGCTGGGCCTGTTTATACCCATGATGTTAAATTGGTGTGCAAAATTGTTCTTTTCTGTTTGTAGGGATTCGGGTCCAACTTTTAAATCTGAATAATGAGTGTATGTTTTTTTTGGGTACATGAGTTAAGTAATTGCACCACCAAATTATATTATATATATTCACTCTTTTTTGGTCTATAAGAACAGAATTGGAGTTAATTATGAAATTGTATTTTAAAAAATTTATGAAAGCTTCATTTATTAGAAACACTGAGGAGTGTGAGGATCAAATTAACCTTAAAATTTTTTCAAATTCAAGATATTGAAATATTTTTTTTTTTGGTATTCTAAGGTATATTGGACACACGCGCACACTCACACACACACACACACTCTCTCTCTCTCTCTCTCTCTCTCCATTCTTTTGTATCACTTTCTAATAGTAATAATAATAATAAATAAAAAATTTCATAGAAAAGAATAATCGTGGAAGCAAATAAAAAAAATAGAAAACAAATAGCACATGAAAGAAATTTAAAAAAATAATAATAACATACATAAATAGTTTATTAAAGAAAACATACACTAACCTTTAGTTTTCATTGATATATATATATATATGTATACCTGGTTTCAATAATATTGAAACTCGTTGGTTAGAACTAGTTTTTCTCTTCTCAACTGTGAAGTTCGGCTTTGGGCCCAATATGTCATTGTAGGGAGACGTCCCACAGCCACAACAATATCATTGACTTGAAGTACTTGCTCGGGCCACAGCTACCGTACAGCCTCGTTGTCACTGGACAGGCCTTGCATTGGTTTTCTGGCTTTGTTTGTTCTGCTGGGTCGTCATCTTGTTGTGATTCTCTTTAAATCCCACTATTAGACAGTCACCATTGACAAGAGCTCCTACGTCAATGGGCCAGTAATCGCAGTGTCTCTCCTTCAACTTTAACCTGCACAGAGACTATAGCTAAGTGAGCTATGGTCCAAAAGTTTTTAGCCCTTTTACGTAACCATTGAATTACAATCACACAAAGCACTCGAGCGTGCTCGAGTGGCAAGCGGCTGTGGCCTCTTATGCGGGTAGGGACTCGAACTCTTGCCTTTAGCTCACCTGTCTCCCTCCCCCAATGTGGCTTAGTCACTCCTTGTACAGACCAAAAACAAAAAAAGAATCAAACCGGCTAGCTTTTTTTTTTTGACATAAAACCGGCTAGCTTTGGTCCGCCGTTTAATTGGCCTTTGTATATTTAATTTTAATTTGATGTTTTCTACACATTATAAATGAATGATTCTGACAATATTCTTCAAACGGCTGCTAGCACGAGGCTTCGTTGATCCTTTTGGTGAATGCTGCTATTAATCTAATAAACTATTTTCTTTTATTTGCAGGAATTATTGGGCCGTGTCACTAAAACATGAAGCCTTTGATGATATCAAATATCAGTTGTAAGTTATGTCATGTTATGGCCAAGATGTTCGCATTGAGTGAGCCCCACAGATAGCTGTCTCTTTAATAGTCTTCTATGCCATAATCAAAAGTGAAGAGAAACAGGAAAAAAGAAAGAAAAAAAAAAGAATTGGACCAACAATATGCAGCCAAAATTGGGAAGACCCGAACACTTTCTAATCTGTTAGAACGTCATTGTACATCCTTATCACTTTTGGACAAGCTATATATCTATCATTCTCTTATGTACACTGTTATTGAGGTCAGCTAGAAAGGTGACACCCTAATGTGTAGTCCATTTGGTGCTTCAACTCTTGGAAATTTCATTAGCGTGTCTCCTCCAATTTCTTCCCATCTGCAATTCACAAAAGCCAAAATACATCAGTAAATCCATTTTTTTCATGTAAATTTCAATGTTTCTAATACTTAATTTCCACTTAAGGGAGAATCAAACTTGGTGGGTTTTTCATGTTACCTGTATCTAGTTACAAAGTAGTGTAGGAAAGTTGAGATTTCTGCTATTCCTAGTTCCTTCCCAGGACACTGTCTGGTACCTCCCCCAAAAATGAAGAGATAGTTTTGGGACTCCAAACCCTTTTCCTGTGTTATAGCAAACAGATATATTGCTTAGTAACTTATGGCATCAAATGGCCAAACAAAAAAAAAGAACAAAATTCATATTTATTATGGCCACTAACCAGCCATCTCCATGGGTTGAAGGATAATGGCTCAGGGTATAAGAAAGGATCATAGTTTATCTCTCTTGTATACACATAGATTCTCCATCCCTCTGGAATCACAAATCCTGAAAGCAATAGAAAGGAAAGTTCTTGATTAGTTACATGTATTCTCCTTTTAAGGTTGTCTATCTAGATCAATGAACATTAAATTAAGTAGCATCTCATACTATCTTTTAGGGGAAAAAAAAAGGGCTAATAATGTGATAGAAAGCTCCCTTTCTTGTCAAGAATAATTTAAACAAGACTTGAGGGAACCAAGGCAGAATGGCCTAGCTGGATTGGTAGGTATGCTATGTAAATCATAATAGTGTAAGGTCCACAAAGAGAGGGCTTTACTTGCATCACATGTGTGACATTATTTTTATTATTATTTTTATTATTATTAATTTTTTTGTTTATCTCAAAGTTCTCAAACTAGCCACTATCCATCTAGCTGCAAAACAGCTTCTTGAGCCCATAAAGACAATGAAAGCCACAACTAAAAAGAAATATTATAGTATGAACTTTAGTATATTCTCACCATTAAGTTCCATTTCTTTAGTCGTCTTCCTCAAAACCCCATTAACAACTGTAGCCAATCTGGAGGTCTCAAAAATCACCTGCATGAGGCAAAACAAATCTTGTCAATTTTTTACATGTTCAACTTTCCTTCATAATCTAAAACTACATACTATAAAGCAAAAAAAAAATTTCTTACCGCACGAGTAAAACGCATGGACTTAAGGTCGTTCAAGTCAATTGGGTCCTCAGGTCTTTTCTTTTCCCTGATTGCCAAATGCTCTTTCTGTAAACGTTAAAAGTTACCTCAATACCACAAAACATGTAAGATAAGTTATAGAAATATGAAGTTCAATAGACTCAAATTTTTTTTTTTTTGGGGTGCAAACTTACTCTTAGTTCGTCAAGAACTCTTGGGTGATCATTTAAGTATTTCACTGCCATCATTGATGTAGTCGAAACCGTCTCATAACCGGAGTACAAAATCGTGATTATTTGGTCAATTATTTCTTCATCAGTTAAGTTGTATCTGTTCTCTTCACTTTTCATGAGGCAACCAAGCATGTCTTGGTGGGGTTCTTTTGATGTTCTTCTGTCTGCAATTAGTTGCCTTAACATGCTCACGATGTTTTTTCTAGCCTGTATAAGATTGTTAAAACACATAATTAAGACTTGCTTAAGTGCCTAAACGTAAAATTGGTAAGAAATGATCCACATTAACTAGCGTAATAGGTAATGTCTTTCGGACCATTTTAAGCCTAACATATGCATAAAAAAAGAGCGCTTCCAGTGTAAGAAACTCTCACACGTGGGTTTTTGTGGGGGACGATGTTGGGAAAGAGTGAGCCTTAAGGTCACGGCAGTCATGGAAACAACATGTGCATAAAGTGAGAAAGAAAATGATAAACATGTTTTGAAAAATATACCTGGAACCCACGTCGGTAATTTGTGCCAGGGAGGTCAATTGGCAACGATAGGGTGCCTAAAACCAGCTTGAAAAACTCGGGCATAAAAGCCTGAGAGATTGGGCCAGAATCAATGCCAGCGATTTGCTTAAGTGATGAAAGCAGTGCCATCTGCAGGAAAATAAAATAAATAATGATTACATTAAATACAAAAAACAAGGAAACTTAGACCAAGCAATTTACCCAATATTTTTTTCACCTCTTTGGTTTTGAGTTGAATATCAATAATTTTGTTATCCCAGTTGCTGAGGTGGCTTCTCATGAAATCATCAATTGTTGGCAATAGTTGTTCTCTGATCATGGTGGGGCTAATAAGAGACAGCAGTGCACCTCTCATGTGCTTGTGAGTAGAGCCATGAACTGCTGCAATGTTGCATTTGCCTAAGATATCAAGCATGGACTGAGGGTAACCAGGAACCAGGCCTTTCCCCTCATTCATGAGGATATACCTGTTGAGTTCTGGATCCATGGAAACAATTGTGGGGCAACCAAGAATGTGGGATTTGAAGAAACTGCCATACCTACAATTTAAAAAAAAGAGGAAAATGTTGAGTTTTCACTAAAATTTATAGCCAGGAGGTTCTGTTGTTCTCAAGTGAAATTTCCAAGATAACTTTTTGTAACTGTTCTAACTTGTAACTAGCCTCCATAACTTGACAAGAAGACCATTCTGATACATGGGTATTTTTCTGTGGTCTAGAATGGAACAATCCTCACCCAAAAGTTAAAAAGAAAAGGTGGTTTTTTATGAAGTTTGATAAGAAGACCACTTCTGCTACATGGGGTATCTTCAGTCACTTTTATTTTAAGTAATAATAATGCATCCCCAATTACTATAGAACAAAAGAACCCAAACTAGGGAACTTCAGGACACTAGAAACAGAACATCTTCTAGTCCACCAACATGGGAAACAGAGTAGAAGCAGGGAAGCACAAAGGACAACCATTTCAAGAAGAAATTGAAAGTAGCATAAAAGAAATCACCTTGCTCTTTGGTTTTTCATGAAATTTGGTCCTTGCTTTAGAAACTCAGTGGTCTCTCCAAAAACTGGCCAGCCCATAGTACCTGGAGGCAAGCCTTTTTTCCGGTATCTCAATTCATTCCATCTCAGCAAAGCAGAGGATAAACAGAGCAGCAAGAGAACTGCTGCTACAAGAATCACAATGAAAACTGCCATTGATGCTTCCGGGAAAAAAAAAACAGGAAAAGCCCCAAAAAAACCCACTCCCCAAAGAGCTGTTAATGGTATGGGGTTTGCTTGGTTTGAAGCTAACCAGAAACGTTCATATTTATAGGCCTTTGAAGTAAGCATATGTACAGAAAGCGAATGGCCACATAAGCTAAACCATGCAAATTCTACAAGGAAGGGACCCTACTCTAATTCCTTAGGTAACCACAAAAAAAAATCAAATTAAACAAAAAAATTGCAGATTACTTAATATGAAAACTTTTAACTGAGATCACTATCTTGACTCATTAAATACTTAATCTAAACTGAACTGTGGAGTGAATGGATGTTTTTATTAGGAGTGTGTATATTATATGATATATGTGGTGAAGAAGAATAATTATTTATGATGGATATTGGTGATTTCAAGAAATGATTTGAGTAATTATTGCTATACAAACTGATTTGAGTAAGAGAAGACCTAACTAATGAGTTAAAAGGTTGTGAAAGAGCACATGCACACCACCCCATTGGGCCTAAAAGAAAAGGGCAGTACCCTTCACATGTTTGTCAACAAGATCTGCACAAAATGGAATTACAAAACCCGCTACAGGACAGGCTCTTGGTAACCATGTGAATAACTGGGGAGAGAGAGAGAGAGAGAGAGAGGAAGAGAGAGAAAGACAGAGAGAGAGTTTCTGTCATTTTTGGTTCCATTCTATCAAGTTTGAAAGACTGACCCCATGGCCTTGTAGATGTGATGCTGTGGACTCTGGACTGTAATTCCTCCTTCCTAGAAATCCTCCACGCACTGTGCCTTTGACTTGCTTGGACAGAAGATTTTTAATTTATTTTTTTTCTTTCTCATTGTAATCTATAAACAATATAGAGTACAAACTATTGTATAATGTTGTTTTTCTTTTTTGTGATACAGATAATGATTAATAATTATTCTAAGTTAATTATTAGAAAAAAAAAATACAAGTTTAAAGACACTTTAGAATACATACAACACTCCATCCTACTAAAATAAGACCCACAGAAGTAAGCATGCCTCCAAGAGAAGGCAGTGGGTATCATGTTTATTAAGACTACATTTTTGCATGTAAAAAGAAAAAAAAACCATATTTATTACGACCATAGAAAACAAATTTATATCAATTAGGGTTTGGTCGAATTAGTCGAATAGATTAAAGGATGTCACTCACAAGATATGTGATTTTTACGGTAGAACCTCAAACATAAAAAAAAAAAAAAAAAAAAAAATCCTTATGATATGGCCTGGCAGATCAAATTTATAGAGAGAAAAGAAATTTGGCAAAAATTCTCTGCAATAATGAAAAAAAATCCCAACTTTGAAGACTGATTCTCGACTCATGAAATCTACCGACTGATGAATTTCGAAACATGAGCCAGGACTTAAGCGTACAAACATGGCATTATTTGCATTTGTAACTCTACCCTTTGAATCCTTACGGTAAATTTTAATCCTATGATTTTAAACTGATTCCTTTGTCGACAGAACTAATTTCCTAGGGTTCCCGATTGCCCATTTGCGGTCAATGAATACCAAATTTCGGGAAATGTTATTGGACCCTGTGCCTGAATTGAATGAGATGAACCTACTTTTTGTTTTTGACACATAAGTCATAAAGGTAAAAGAGAAAAGCACTGTTGGCTTTCAACTGATTAAAAAAAATTTGATTTGGGTGGAAGGTTATAAATTAAAATTTTGTTTAAATTAAATAGTGAAATTAAATTTATGATTTTTTATTTAGTGTAAAGAATGTTATAATTATTTAATTACGTTTTATATTTTTTTAAGTATAGAATCGCAATATTGTCTAACAAATTTATTACATATCATTCATATTTTTTTTTTATTTTATGAAAAAAAAAAGAGAAAAGAAACAAAAAAGGTGCCTAGGGTTGAATTTCTTTTGCAAACAAAGATACACGAGTATATCTTGTCGATCTTGGAGGCAGATTAGGCTAAAACTTTGTTTTCTTCTAATCACATCAGTTGGACTTAAATCAGTGTGCGGGCGCCTGATTAATTTCCAAATTTGTCTTCACTTTACACTTTTTCGGGCAAGCTTTTTGGTAAAAAGAATTAGCTTTCTTCCATTAGCAGCCCTTGATTGCGCAGGCTGCATGAAATTTATGGAAATAGAGGTTGCCCTACTGAGACAATTCGCCAGAAGCCAACAGCAATTTAGCACGTCATTAGTGGTTTGCCAAAGTTTTGTTGACCGTTGGGTGTCGCGTTAATATAGTTTACAGCATCTTTTAACCATGCAAAAGAAAAAACGAAAAAGATAGGGCGGCCAAAAAACAAAAAAGAGGTTATCTTTTAAGCAAAAAGTCTTAGGATTACGTACGGTAATATAGTTTTTTCTTGTAGTTTTAAGACAATGGGAAAGTTTAACTCTATAGAGAATTAATCCTACAATTTTATTAGTAAAAAGGGTTTTATTGCATGGAAACAAATTATCTCGATGCAAAAGAGAGGTAGTTAAGTGATACTATTATGTTTTTTAGAAAACATCTCAGCGCTTATAGTTTAAGATTTTCTTAAGGATCTTAAAATTTAATTCTAAGAAATAAATATAAGATTTATAAGAATATAAAAAATTATCTTTATTATGTAACATAAAGTATAATGAACCTCCCAATAAATAAAAAAATAACACTCACATAATTATTAATTACACTGTTATAATTTTATTCATAATCATGCATAGAATCAATACAAATATCGTTGGGTCAAAACAATATTTGTATTAATTCTATGCATGATTATGAATTTTTTTTTTTGACACAAGAAAATTATTTTATAAATATTTATTAAAATTGTACGCGAGACCGACACAAAGGTATCGAAAGTACTTACGTGAAGTAGGTGAAAGACACGACTCGAATGACCTACATTTCATAAAGTGAACTCAGATCTCGCTAGGGTGTTTTTTTTTTCAAAAAAAAAAACTCGAATCCCTATAACAACATGCTAAGCTTTAAAAACTCCCGTTATTAGGTGAAGCAGTTTCTTAGGCATGTTAATTGAATGGTCCAAGAGAAGAAACTAATAAAAGGGCGGCGAAAGTCGTCCCTCGAGCATTTCAACTTACAGAGGATTGATCAGAGGTGTTAAGGGGCCATTAATGGAAGCCACAAATTTGTCTACCCCAAGATCAAGGCTATAAAAGTACATTGGTCTGTGTGCAAAATTAAAAACGGTCCTTAATTGCAACTAAGAGATGGTCCTGTTCCGTTAAAGTTGTTGGCCCCAAAAAAAAAAAAAAAAAGCGCCATTGGAAGTAATTACAGGGAAAAAAACAGAAAATTAATTTCTAATTAATCACTCAATTACGACTCGTGATCGTAACTCGAAACAGGAGAATGAACCGGAACTTTGTGTACTAGTGAAAAAAGTTTATCTACTCGTCTAGAAAACCTTTCAAGAAAACTAAAAACGATTTGAAAATTTATTTACAAACATGAAAATGATTTATTTTTTTAAAAAAATTTTATTATTATTTTACAAACAAAATTTTCACTCTCAATACATGAAAATGATTTATTTTAAATTATGTACACACTAAGATATATAAAAGAAGAAAAAAATTTGGTATCCCAAGGAATATTGTCTTAAATTTTATTTCAGTTAAAACTATAACTTATATTTTTAAAATAAAAATTAATATTTTTAAAATATAAAAATAAAAAATATTTTAAAATTAATAATTTTTGTTTTAAAATATCAGTCGCAGTTTTAATTAGTATAAAATTTTGAATAAATTTAACTAAGCCATGTATGCTTGCTTGTATAAAAGAACAACCAGACATCAAACATCATTTTCAAATGTTTACTAATTGAGACGAAAAGATGACAATATGGGCGCCAGGCATAGCGAGCAAACAAAGACACGAGAGTTTGTATTTTGCGCTTCTAAAAACTTAAATTTGGAATGTGCCTATGATAAAACCAGAAAAGCTCTTCCTTGGAATCAATTAATGCCCTTTGTTTTCTTTTCAATAACTTCATATATGGCCTTTTGTTTCTCAACCAATCAAAATAAAGAAACAAATCGTCAAAGAATGTATGCATGATTGGCTTTCAGATGCATGATTGGCTTTCGGACATGATATATATGCATAGTGACTCAATTCGACATTGAGTCTCGAAGCTGACTTTGATGAATTCTCTTTTAAAACTTGCTCAAAAGGAAGAAGGCAATTTCCTCATACATATTGAAGTGACGGAATTAACGTACCATATATGCCTGCAAAACATGTGAATCAAAAATAGAACTTCCACAGGGAAAGGCATGGTTACATTGAATGCTTTGTCTTAATACATGAAAAGTACCTAGAAACTAATCAATTTAACAGCTTAATTGTAATAGATAGAGATCACGAGTTGTTTGGGTTTTAAATATGTTGTCAGATTTTTGACCACGGTGGTGATGTTTTGTTCACTTTAAGTGGCGGGTTTATATATTATGTCCGTATAATAATAAAGACTCTTTGTTTTTTTTTTTTTATTGTGAAAAGAAATAAGTACAACAAGGGGTTGTATTTTTGTTTAATACACTTATTTGTATTTAAAGAGTATCTTTATCTCAATACATTAAATCAAAACTTATAATATTTTATAAAATAAAATTTTGAGACATAAATACAATTAAAATTAAGATTTAAACTCGTGACATCTCAAAACGAAATTTCGTCCGCTTAACTAGCCAGGGCGATGATTCTTTGTAATTGTATGAAAATTGCAAAAATACTTATCTTTTTTAAGGGCACCGTACAGTAGGTGTACATGATCGTCAATCGAATCGATATGCTACGCAATTATGAAGAGGCAAGGGCATGTCTTCGTAAATCTTTGTGTTTATCACATTCTGCCTCTCGAAATTTGATTTTGACTTTTTGTTTTTAGGCTGATGGGTTGTCCGGACATGGGGCTAAAGGTTAATGCGATGGCGACTTGAAGGAAAGTGTAGATCCAGAGGAGGATCCTTGGAAAAGAATTTGACACAACAAACATTCAAATTCCCAATTTTCTAATTTTTCCGAATTGACAAATTCGTTCAAACATCTTTTGTTAGAATATTCCCAATTAGTATTCCTTAGAGTAAACTCAAAGAATACTTACGTTAAGGAATATTATTAATGTGATCCGATTAATAAGGAAATAATTAATTAAATCAATCTCGTCCGTTGATCTCAGTATTGATGGACATACTGAATTAGGTCTAAAAACCCTAATATTTTGTATATATATAGCTGGTCCTCTCTCTGCCTCCAAATACACGAAAACTCCATCTATAACGTGTGATTACAGTAAAGGTCAGGAGAGAGAAATCGGTTATAAGGTTAATAAAGGTCTCAGCCTCTATTCCGACGCATGATGGCTATATCTTCCGCTAACTCAGGTATATCGTTTATATGATTTTATTCAGTTTTAAGATCCTAAAATTATATTTGATGATGATGAGATTTACATATTAAATCTTACATGTGGTATTAGAGCCAGGTTGTGAAACTGAATATTTTCTGTGAATTATAAAGAACGTATATACTTGATTCATGATCTTTTATGCCATATATTTGATTGTTTTTCCTTATGATTTGAAAACAACAAATATACATGTTTATTTGTACTGCATAGCCTAAAGAATTTTATATGATTCTATTAAGCAATTAAATTGTTCTCGGCCGTTAAGAGTAGTCGTAGTTATAATCGAGCACACGTATGTATACACTGTTCTATTAAGGAACTAATAGTTTTATCCATAATCAGCAAAGGTCACCCGTGGAATTGTAAAATCTTTATTAATTTTTAATTGGTTGATAAAAGGACGCATGATGATGTTTTGTTATAATAATAAATTTTTTGGTCATTGGTGAAGGACGACCACTTTTGATGATGATGTATATTCTTAAAAAAAAAAAAAAAAAAAAAATTTATGTTTTGGCCGATTGTCGTCAGCGAACGCACGGGACAAAAGGAATTGATTATTTGGGCTAAAAGTAATTGATTTGGCCAATTGAAACCGTGCCTGAAACGGCAGTAAACAAATCATAATTTCTAAAGTAGACCTATTTAAGATAATTTTATTCCTTATGAAATAGTTGCAGTGGCTTGATGAATGTCTGTTGAGCACCGTATAAAGGAATAATAAATTCCTTTTGATTGTCAGAACTAAATTTGATTTGTTGTGTGATCTGTTTTTTGGACCGCAATAAAATTGTTGTTGGTTAATTATTGGATTGAAGCCTATTACGTATTGATTTTGTCTGATATTATATGAGATTTAATTTATATTTTATCTATCAGACAATTATTTATGAAAGTATGTATGTTTTATAAGTATTATTTTATTATGCATGTATTAATTGAATTTAAATTATTTCATGCATATATTATGTTGACAGTTTGTAGTCACCAAAGTGACCAAACTAGAATGATCGAATAAAATACGTGCATTATTATGTTTATAGTTTGTTAGTCACCAAAGTGGCCAAACTAGTATGTTCAATGACACGCATAAATAGTCATTTATCCATGATTATAATGAAATACCATAAAAGAAAAAAAAAATGATTGGATAAATTGACGTTACTAATTATTGGAACTACAGGATTTACCCAAAGGTAAATTATCATTCTGTGATTAGTAACATAATCGAGGTATATTAGTATTTTTAGTTAAGTGTATTTGTTTATCCAAAGATATCAAATATATTTAATTTAAAAATATTTTAATTACATATTAATTGATTATATGGTATTTACTAATGATAACATATTATAGTATTTCCCAAAGGAGAACTGTAATATGTTATAATTGTTTATTGAATCCGACTTATGATTAATTATGAGCATTTATTGTGCAGCTATTTCCGTTCAGTCGCATGCTTCCTCTGTTGCTGTGTTCAATGGATTGAACTTCTCTGAATGGCGTGAACAAGTCAATTTCCACTTAGGTGTTATGGATCTTGACTTGGCACTATTAACGGAGAAGCCTGCTGCTATTACTGACTCAAGCAGCGAGGCAGAGAAGTTACATCATAAGGCATGGGAACGAAGCAACAGATTAAGCCTTATGTTTCTGAAGATGACTGTTGCCAACAACATTAAGTCAACAATTCCACCGACAGAAAGTGCAAAAGAATTTTTGCAGTCTGTGGAAGAACGTTTCCGTTCTGCGGATAAGTCACTTGCTGGTACTCTTATGGCAGAGCTCACGACCATGAAGTTTAATGGGTCGCGAACTATGCAAGAGCACATTATTGAGATGACTAATATAGCAGCAAGACTTAAGACCCTGGGATTGACAGTGGAAGACTCTTTTCTTGTGCAGTTCATTTTGAACTCATTACCTTCTGAATATGGGCCTTTTCAAATTAATTATAACACTATAAAGGATAAGTGGAATATTAATGAATTGGCCAGTATGCTTGTTCAGGAGGAAACGAGATTGAAAAGTCAAAAGAGTCACTCTATTAATCTCGTGGGAAAGAAAGCTGGGAAAGCCATGAAAGTCAAAGCCAACCAGTTCAAGAAAGGGAAAGAGCCTGCTCATGCTTCTCAGGCTGGAAAGAAGGAACGAAAGGGTGATACATGTCACTTCTGCAAGAAGGTTGGACATTATCAGAAAGACTGCCTGAAGCGAAAGTCTTGGTTCGAAAAGAAAGGTAAATTTAATGCCTTAGTATGTTTCGAATCAAATTTAGCTGAAGTTCCTCATAATACTTGGTGGCTTGATTCTGGTGCTACTACTCATGTATCCAATATGATGCAGGGATTCATTACGATCCAAACCACAAACCCAACTAAGGATTTTCTCTCTATGGGAAATCGTATGAAGGCTCCAATTGAAGGCATAGGAACTTATCGTTTGGTCTTGGATACTGGCTATCATTTAGACCTATTACAGACTCTTTATGTACCTTCAGTTTCAAGGAACCTTATTTCTGTTTCCAAATTGGATAATTCTGGGTTTAATGTTAAATTTGGATGTGCAAGTTTTAGTTTATATAAGAATACTCATATTATTGGTTCTGGTATTCTTATTGATGGTTTATATAAATTGAAACTTGACAATGTGTTTGCTGAATCCTTACTTTATGTACATCATACTGGAATTAAGCGTAGTACGATGGATGAAGATTCTGCTTACTTGTGGCATAAACGTCTGGGTCATATATCCAGAGAAAGATTAATGAGATTAGTAAGCAATGAGATTCTCCCGAATCTAGATTTTACTGATTTCGAAATGTGTGTAGATTGCATTAAGGGAAAGCAAACTAAACACAGTAAGAAAGGAGCCACAAGAAGCACCCAGCTTCTTGAAATTATACACACCGATATATGCGGACCGTTTGACACTCCAGCCCTTAATGGAGAAAAATATTTCATCACCTTTATAGATGATTTTTCACGTTATGGTTATGTCTATTTGCTTCATGAAAAATCTCAATCATTAGATGCCCTCGAGGTATTCGTAAAAGAGGTTGAAAGGCAATTAGACAGAAAAGTGAAGATTGTAAGATCTGATAGAGGTGGTGAATATTATGGCAAATATAATGAGTCAGGGCAGTGTCCAGGTCCATTTGCGAAATTCCTCGAAAGTCATGGCATATGTGCACAGTATACTATGCCAGGCACACCTCAACAAAATGGTGTGGCAGAAAGGCGGAATCGGATATTAATGGATATGGTTAGGAGTATGATGAGTAACTCCTATTTACCCAAATTTTTGTGGATGTATGCACTCAAAACCGCAAATTATTTAATTAATAGGGTTCCTAGTAAGGCAGTTCAAAGTACCCCTATTGAACTATGGACAGGAAGGAAACCTAGTTTAAGGCACCTGCATGTTTGGGGTTGCCCAGCGGAAGCGAGGATTTACAATCCACATGAAAAGAAATTAGACTCTCGAACGATCAGTGGTTACTTTATTGGTTACCCAGAGAAGTCTAAAGGGTATATGTTCTATTGCCCAAACCATAGTCCGAGAATTGTGGAAACTGGAAATGCAAGATTTATTGAGAATGACGAGGTTAGTGGGAGTAATGAACGCCAAGAAGTGGAAATAAAGGAAATAAGGGTAAACGTTCCTTTACCCATAACAATTCCTTCATCCATTACACCACCAAATGTTGTTCCAGAAATGGAAGAACTTTTGGATGAAGAAATACTCCCTGAAGAGACTAACCCACCAATGAATAATGCATGTGAACCACAAGAAGTGGCATTAAGAAGATCTCAAAGAGAAAGGAGATCAGCTATTCCTAACGATTATGTGGTTTATTTGCAAGAGTCAGATTTCGATATTGGAATCAATAAGGATCCAGTTTTATTTTCACAAGCCATAGAAAGTACTGAATCTGATAAATGGGTTGATGCCATGAAAGAAGAGTTGAAATCCATGGAAAAGAATAAAGTCTGGGATCTCGTCGAATTGCCAGAAGGTTGTAAAAGAGTTGGTTGTAAATGGGTCTTTAAGACCAAACGCAACTCAAGTGGCAATATTGAACGATATAAAGCTAGACTTGTTGCCAAGGGTTATACTCAGAAGAGTGGCATTGACTATATAGAGACTTTTTCTCCGGTCTCGAAAAAGGATTCATTAAGAATAATTATGGCTTTAGTGGCTCAATATGATTTGGAGTTACACCAAATGGATGTGAAGACCGCCTTTCTTAATGGAGATCTCAAAGAGGAAGTTTATATGGATCAACCTGAGGGTTTTTCCATAAAAGGAAAAGAACAGTTGGTGTGTAAATTAAAGAAGTCAATATATGGACTGAAACAAGCTTCCCGACAATGGTATATTAAGTTTAATGATATCATTACATCTTTTGGTTTTAAGGAAAACACTGTTGATCAGTGTATATACCAAAAGATCAGTGGGAGTAAGTTCATCTTTCTAGTCCTATATGTTGATGACATTTTGCTTGCTACTAATGACTTGAGTATATTGTATGAGACTAAAGACTTTCTCTCAAAGAATTTTGAAATGAAGGATATGGGAGAGGCATCCTATGTGATAGGAATAGAGATATTCCGTGACAGATCACAAGGAATGTTAGGATTGTCTCAAAAAGGCTATATCGAGAAAATTCTAGAGAGGTTTAATATGGATAAGTGTTCACCTGGGATTGCTCCTGTACAGAAGGGTGACAAATTCAGTCTCATGCAATGTCCCAAGAATGATGTGGAACGTAAGGCAATGGAGTCAATCCCATATGCCTCTGTTGTTGGTAGTCTGATGTATCTGCAAACTTGCACTAGACCGGATATCAGCTTTGCGGTCGGAATGCTGGGCAGATATCAAAGCAATCCTGGAATGGATCATTGGAAAGCTGCAAAGAAAGTAATGAGGTACCTGCAAGGAACAAAGAACTACATGCTCACGTACAGAAAATCCAACCTTTTAGAAGTGATTGGATATTCGGATTCAGATTTTGCTGGATGCCTTGATAGCAGAAAATCCACTTTTGGTTATCTGTTCCTATTAGCTGAAGGAGCAATTTCATGGAAAAGTGCGAAACAGTCTATCATTGCTTCATCCACTATGGAAGCAGAATTTGTAGCATGTTTTGAGGCTACAATTCATGCATTATGGCTGCGGAACTTTATTTCAGGACTTGGGGTTGTCGACACCATTATCAAGCCGCTGAAAATTTACTGTGATAATTCTGCAGCAGTATTCTTCTCTAAGAACGACAAATACTCAAAGGGTGCCAAGCATATGGAATTAAAGTATTTTGCCGTTAAGGAGGAGGTTCAGAAGCAGAGAGTGTCTATTGAGCATATTAGTACGGATCTCATGATTGCAGATCCTTTAACAAAAGGTTTACAACCTAAGTCTTTTAGAGAGCATGTTCTCAGGATGGGACTTGGTTGTATTGATGATTGATATGTTATGCTTGTAATAACACTCTGAGCTCATTTATATGTTTCTGACATACATTATGTTTTCCTGTTACCTTATAATTGTGTACACTTAAAGTTTTAAGTTCAACGGGAAAGTCTTGATGAGACATTATTGTGGACCATTATGAATTTGTGTTTCATATATATACCTTATGAGCCTGATATGGTAATCTGCAAGTGATGTAGTATATGGAAGGGAGTATTCTGAATTAATAGAGTATGACCGCCATAACTCGCACTAAACAGTTTATTATATTGTGGCATTATGATGAACGACAAGAGATTGATTATTATCGTCATTTGCGCATAACGATTAAAGTAATGAATTATAATCGGATCAAGTGGGAGAATGTTAGAATATTCCCAATTAGTATTCCTTGGAGTAAACTCAAAGAATACTTACGTTAAGGAATATTATTAATGTGATCCGATTAATAAGGAAATAATTAATTAAATCAATCTCGTCCGTTGATCTCAGTATTGATGGACATACTGAATTAGGTCTAAAAACCCTAATATTTTGTATATATATAGCTGGTCCTCTCTCTGCCTCCAAATACACGAAAACTCCATCTATAACGTATGATTACAGTAAAGGTCAGGAGAGAGAAATCGGTTATAAGGTTAATAAAGGTCTCAGCCTCTATTCCGACGCATGATGGCTATATCTTCCGCTAACTCAGGTATATCGTTTATATGATTTTATTCAGTTTTAAGATCCTAAAATTATATTTGATGATGATGAGATTTACATATTAAATGTTACATCTTTTTCATTGGAAGAATAGTTTAAAAAAAATTGAAAATGGATTATTTATTATGCTTATAGATGTGTCTTTTTTTTAATAAAAGAAAAGGATCCTTGTATTTTTTGACCAAAAAAAGGATCCTTGCATAAGAAATAAGAAATTAAGAAATCTTATGCATATTAATACGTAGGATATTAAGGAGAGGCCAACAAATTAACCTTAGGGCCTAAAATTTCAAACAAAGATACGTTGCTGCTGCATTTGCAACCTTTGCTTCATAGAAACATAATATATTATTGTCCAAATCGCATACAATAATTAACATGGTTGTAATCTTTTTTTTTTTTTCAGTCAAAACATGGTTGTGATCTTATCTATGCTTAGAAATTGATCTTCTCAGACTACCAGCCCTTTTTTTTTTTTTTCTTATTTGGTGGGTACGCACCAATCTTTTAAAACTTAAAGCAGCAAATTAATATGTAACTTTCGTTATTAAACTTCTTAATTATATTGCAAACATTTCACGATGATTATACTGTACATCTGCAGTACCGTTTGCAATATTCTTCCTTTCATAACACGTGGACAAAAGAGAATTTGACAAATGGCACGTTAGGCGTCACCTCTGACTGTTTCAAGTAGTACCTTACTAGCAAGATCACCTAATAAATGGAGAGAGAGAGGGAGAGAGAGAGAGCCATCAACCCATAATGCCGACATATTATGAGATATTGATATTAGATACAAGGAAAGGAAAAAATTCTATACTCCAATGCGTTAAATTGGAACATTCATTATGGCAATTAGGTGAGAAGATTAACATATACTAGATAAGTGGGGTTCGATTCTCGCTCATGCCCTTTCCTTTCTTATTTTTTAATTGTTGAGTTATCAATTTAAAAAATATATATATTTTATATAATTTTCATAGGTCATAACTATCAGAACTTAAGCAAATTCTTTGAGTTATTTATAATTTTAGAATTATCATTGAAATTTCAAATTTCACTGTCCTCGTTTCTTCCAATTAGATTAGAAAAACCAATACATAGTATCAATTTTTTTTTTTTTGAGGTATCAATTGATTGTAGTAAAAAGATTTATTTAGATTTAATTTAGGTTTTTAGACCTTTTTCCCCTCTCCAAAGTCAATCATATTTCTTTTTTTAAAAAACAGGAAAATGAGTGTCTTCTTCTTCTTCTTCTTTTTTTCCTTGGGCTGGGGGATCGTAATGACATAAGAGCAGAGGACATAGACAGGAATGTATATCCACACGCACGCATGGCATTGACAACTAGATTGCGACCCATATATCGTATGCTTCATTGAATGATAAATAAAAACAACAATAAAGTTGTGATGTGCATTGAAAGGCAGGCCTTCACAGTGGCAAGAGGCCCTCTTTCTTGTTCTTTTCTACTTTTTTTTTTTTTTCCTGGTGCCCCAATTTGGTAGCTTCCCCCCTTCTCCACCCCTTCCCCAAGCATTATTTATTTCTCTTATTGAGCTCTTTCTCAACCACAGTATGGTTGGCTGACAACTATATGGTTTGACTACATAATAACGCATTATGATCACTTGAAAGGTGTGTAATATATATAATGGTTCGCATATTTTTTTTTATCAAATTATGTCACATTAGCATATAGTATATGTCTATCACGTTACTTACACTGCATTGCTCTCACTACGTTGTTACCAAAATTTTCTTAAATTTAATTTCTTTCGCATTTGTGGGAACAAGCCTTCGTGGTCAGTTTGCGGGCAAGTATTTCTCAAGCAGACCCCCACCGCCAGCGAAGTTGCAGTTTCGATTTAGATATTAATTGAACTGTGCATTACAAATATATATTTATGGGCTAGCCAATGCCAGCTTTAACACGTTATAAATACAACTGTTTACCGTGTGGATGTGATTTTGGAACATTATCGACAGAGCGACCACATACTGTGTGTAGGATTGGATTCATGTTTGAAAGTGACACAATTGACAAAATGCGTAATCGTCTTTGCTTCTAAAGAAAACAAAAATATACATATATATTTCATGTCATTCCGTGTATTGAAATGCATGTGTGCACCACTTGAAGTGAGAGTTATTGGCAGTTAGGAATGTTTCCATTGATTTAGGTTTGAATTTCTTTCGTTACATTCCTTTCAACAATAAAACAAATTAGATTCTAAATTCTATAATTATTGTAGTTAAATATAAAAGAGTCTCATTTCAAACTATTATTATTATGATAGTAAATCTTCTTTATGAAAAATATTGAATTAAAATATCCACGATGACTAATATTTTCATTATATCCTTTTTAATACAAAATGCCTTATGCATTTTGAATTTTTAATATTCTTTCATTATTAAAAAATTTATTATTTTGCAAATTATATAATATGAAACAAATCTTTCTATCTTTATATCCAGATTTGATTTACCCTTAAATCTCCATTCACACTTATAACGACCTCATGATTGAGTTCCTCTTAATTGGACACATCAATCATCCACAGTGTTGAAATTCATTTATTAAATCGTTAGCCCATGATGTTCGAGTATTGATACAGATGGTAACAGTATGCTTGCGATATACTTTGTCCTTGGCTATAATTTTCTCGTGACATTGAGCGCAAATAATATTAATTATTATGAATCGGTTTGTCCCATTGTACAACATCAAAAAAAAAAAAAAAAAAACACTTATCCATGTCAAGGTAAATTCTCGAGAAAATTATTTTTCGTTTCAAAAATCGAAAAAAGTAAAGAGCGTATCGACTTAGTTTTATTTTTGCTTCTTGTCTTTCGTTTATAATCATTTGCCTTTCATTTTTTCTTTTTTTAATTCCAAATTGCTACCAAATGGCTAGATGATAACTCTCCCGCAAGAAATTATTTTAATTAATTAATTTTGATTGAACTTCAAATTTAAAATTTCAAGTTTGAAGACGACTCCAATGCTCTCTTGTGGGATATGACATTTATTTAGTGAACTATCCCTATCCATGATTCTTGGCCATTAGCATTTGGTGCTATGTATATACATTTGTTAATGGACAAAAATTTCGACACCTCTCGAAAAGGATTGGAGACAATGTATCGAATACACATTTTTTTTTTCTTGACTAAGATTCATTTAATTACTTAACCGATTATCATACATTTCTACTTTTTTTTACAAAAAATACATAAGTGTATATCTATACATGTATATATATGTGCATAGTTCTAAAATTTTTTTTTTTTGGGGACAATCGTTAAAAGCAAATTATCATGTGATGACAATCGTTAAAAGCATAGTTACTCATATTATCAGCATCCAAATAATATTTCAATATCAAGAATGACATTTTTTTTTTTCAATTTAGGCCAAATTAGACTCCAAACAATTTAAACCAATATTCAATAATTAAGGCATAATTGTTCAGTATTTCTTTTTTCACTGACTTCTTTTTAAGTATGATTTATCTTGATCTTATACTAAATAAATTTATTTTGTTATTTTTTATTTTAAAATAGTGAAGTTAAAAATTTCAAACTTTCTTTTAACCTAACTTTCTTTTATTCTCCCCACCCAAGCCCAAATGCATGTATCTCCGTTGAATTGTCATAGTTAAAAGTGTTCATGCATTTTTCTCTAAATTATCATCATTATTTTTTCCTAGTTGAAACAGTCTTGAGACTTTCAATCCCAAATGCCAACAAGTAACCATCAATAAATTCATCCATTTGCAGAAGAATTACACTTAAAATTCTGCAGCAGAGGACCCCAACTTTACATTGGAGGTTGAAGAATGTCAGTTTGCTTTGGATTGTAACTGTTGGCTTCACATCTTATCCCCTTTGTGGCAGAGAGAGAGAGAGAGAGAGAGAGACTCTGGACTCGGGTGGGGTTAACCTGCATGATGATTGAGTACACGTGTGGGTGGCCATGTCCACGTGCACCTGTTTTTATTCACTACTGAATTGATTGATTTGTCTCTTGCTTTCTCTTCTTGCTTTCTCTGATATTTCTTCCATCCCTTTTATCTTTGTCACTTTGCTAATCTGTCAACCCCCCTTGTACCATTGGCTCCTCAATTCTTTCTTTTAACCTTTGTCAAAGTTGATGGCAACTTGGGCTTTTTTCATGATTCCAAAAAAATTAACCCCTTTTGCCAAAGGAAATTGGTAAAACCATATTATTTAATAATAATATTATTATTATTAAGTATTATTATTATTATTATTATTATTATTATATATAACTCATGACAGTTATTTCATGATTGAAAAGGGTTTAACGATTTGGGTTCTATTTTATCACTACCATGGGCCAAAGCTCGTTGCTTCAAGTCCGCGCCTGGCCTCATCATTGTCACACAAAGCAACTAATTTTGTTCCTTGGGTGGCCTATTCTAATCAAACGAATTTATAATTTGAGTGTTGACTCAATTGGTTATTAATTTTGTTAATTAAGAGTTTGGTTGAAAGTTCATTTTCACCACTTCCCTTCTCATTTTTTCTTATATAGGTTTAATCCTAAAAAAAAAAAAAAAAACTTATAAACATTTGGTAGCTAATAGCTAATAAGTGCTAGTTAATTAGAGTTTAATTAGTTTATGATAGAGGCAAGAATAAGAATCAGGAGTGTCAAGATAAAAACTTTAATGCTGTGTTTGTTTTAGGCATTGGAAAAGAATTGGGAAAGAAAATTTCAAAACTCAATACTTTTTCTCCCATTTGGGAACACATGACAATTGTATAAGAAAAGAATAAGAGAAATTGTTGCCCGACACAACAATTAATATCATTTTCAAAGAAAAAAAAAAGCCAAATGGAAGCAAATTAACTAAAATAACCCCATTTTTATTCAATTAGTTGTAGGGGCATTTTAGTAACTTCTACTACTAATCAATTATTTGAAAGAGTATTTTTGTAATTTTATTTGTATACTTTTCTTTTTTATTATTTTTTTTATACAATGGTAATATAAAATATTATTTTTTTATAATTTTTTTCTCATAATTTTTTTTATGATTCTCTTTCTCACTAAAATTTTATAATATAAATAAGGTATAAGGAAAAAAAAAGCCCATTTGAAGGCGGAGGAAAAGTTTCTATTTCTGGGTATCGGTGGCAGTGGAGCCAGAGGAACTTCACGTGTGCTTGACCATTTGCTGGTCCATGCCTGCACACCCGATTTTTCATGCACAGTTTTGTGACTTTCGAAGTTACTTTTACCTCGATCGTATAAAGTGCACCAGCCATATTTATGGGAAGCAGTAGCATGCATCAGGCACAGCAGTATATATATATATATATATATATATATATATATATATTTTTTTTTTTTTTTTTTTTTTTTTGACTAAAAAGGATTGTGAAGTATATTAAAGATCAAAATTTTAAATTAGTCCTAATATTTGAATTAAAATTTAATTATAAATATAACGTTTATTTTTTACAAAATTAATCCCTAATATTTTGATTAAATTCTAATTATAAACACAACATTATTTTTTTAGAAAATTGATTCTCAATATTTTTACTATGAAATAATTCATTATTTTTTTATTTTCTAATTATTTAATTCCTAAGAAATACATTTTCGGTTAAATCACCTCTTTATATAATGTAATATTATTAAAAATATGATATAAGGAAGTGATATAACAGATGATATACTTTTTACTAAATTAAACAGTCATGTAATAGAAAAGTACTGAATTATTCTACAGTAAAAACATTGAGAATCGATTTTACCAAAAAAAAAACGTTGTGTCCATAATTGAACAATAACTAAAATGTTGGGAACTAATTTTACAAAAAAAAATAAACTTTGCATCTATAATTAAACCTTAGTATAAATGTTAGACACCAATTTAAAATTTTAACCTATATTAAAAGATAATGTTTAAAATTAACAATTGAAACACAGTTGTAGAGTGATTGTTAATCTAATTTAAGGAACAAGTGTCTTCCTTGGACTATCTTAAGCACAGCAGTTGTAGCATATTAACTATTAAAAAAAAATTTGATCACAACAAAATGAAGCAAAAGTAATGCAATAGTTGCACAGTAATTTAGCATAATATAGTAAAAAATTTTTAAACCCTAAATATATATATATATATATATATAAAAATTATTAAATTAATTATATACTTTCTGCATTATTTTTCATTGTGTTGTTATATAATTAATCCGCCGCATGACAGAGGCTAGGGGCTTGTTAAAATTTAACGGGTTTCGTCCAACAAGTGATAAAGGCTGTTTGCCCTCCTTGGTTCGATTTGTACTTGGTTTCCATAGTTGCACACGTGTGTGCCATATAATTAATCATTGAATACTATCTTACATATATGGCAAGGAAGGAGCTGTATTGATAAATGATATTAGGTTGCTTAAGCTTCCCAATTTTATGAAATTCCTCTTAGTTAGAACGTTGTGCTGTTTTGTCAAATTTTTTCAAGTCCGAACTCCAAGAAAATATCTCGGTAGGATTGAGAACTCAATTGTCGAGATTTTAAGTTTGACCTGATGAAGTAAGATGTGACAAAATATATAAAAATGACAGAATTATTTGTATTATATTTTTATTATATAATTTATAATTTAATAAATTTTTTAATAAATTAAAAAAAATTAAGTTCAATTCAAGTCTTCTTAGTTGAGGAGATTTTTATTTTAATTTTTTTTAAATGAGTATAATTTATTCATAATTTTATATTATACAATAAGTAAGATCCACTTAAATAAAAAAAATTAAAAATAATATTTAAATAATATTAACTAATAAGTTAATTTTATTCAACAAAAAAAAAAATTAAAATTAACAAACACCTCTCATTAATCCTTTCACTTTAGTCCTCCCATTTTCGTTGATATATTTTTTATAAATTGGACACCCCACTAACTAAATTTCCAAGTTAAATGACTAGCGCCACAGACCCAAAACGGAGTTCATTCAAATTATTAATCTGTTCAAGTTGCCTCCAATTTGAAATTGATGAGCAGAAATCGAAGTTGAAGATCCACTTGACTAAGAACATAGTCTTATGAACAACTCGACCAGTCCTAGACTAGCCCATTGTTGGGGTCATGTATGCATGCTGATTTTGATATTACAGGCTTGTGTATGCATGCTGATTTTGATTCTACAGGCTCCAGCAGCCAATTCCTAATTCCAACCTGTCCTATTTTTCTTTGCAGAAATATTGTTGTCACAAGACATATAGCTACAAATTTTTCAAGGAGAGGAATTACAAAGAGAAAAGCTAGAGAAGAACTCCCCGGCTGGCCCATTACATGTGCTCTGATTCGTCACTTCAATCAGTTTTTTTTTTCCCCATTTTTGTTGCGTTTTGAGGGTGATTGGTTGCATAATTCTAATTCAAACTCTGCAATCACTCGTTGATTAATTACATGAAAAATGACCTTTCAATATGTGGTCAATTATATATACAAATTTGGGTCACAATGCAATTTGGTACTTGACTTATGGGAAAAGCAACTTAGTGTATTACATGAAATCTACCGAACTCTTAAAGATCTAAAGTGATCATGAGATTGCTATCATTTCAATAATCCTCATGATATGATACTTCAAATATTATGAATGATGTTGGATATACAATATAACACTGTGATTGATTATGCCATATTTACCCACCCCCGCACCCCCCAAAAGAAAACAATTTGTGATCATGCCACCTATAGAAACTTCAGTTTCCTTGAAACTACATTATATATCAAACATAAAATCAACAGATAAGCATTAGGCCATTATGCCATTGGCTAACAATCAGAAAGAGAAAAAGAAAAGAGCAAGAAAGAGGGAGGGTGAGGAACTGTACATTATTTTAAGTTGGAGGTTATCAACTTGAATATAAGGCTTAGCCCAAAATGTGTGCTTCCTATCAACATTTTGCAAAAGATTCTTCCCTTTTAGTCGGCTCCGCTTGACAAGCTCCCAAAAAAAAAAAAACACACACACACACAACTCACCCCCCATGTGTTAAGGTCCCCATTACATTTTGTTTTGATGCTTAAGTGCTTGTCTTTGCTGTTGTTTCTTTCATTCCTTCTTTGCCAAAATTTATAAAATTCTCCCCTTTTGCCTCTCTTTCCCAACTTAGCCCACATTAAGTATTAACCTTATGTTACGAAATTGGGTACCAAAACCCATGTGAACAGGTGCCATCATGGCCACAATGAGGGATCGAAAATCTAGCTCTTGTGGGGCTTCCCTATTTGAAAGAAAACAAAGAATGGAAATGATGCTCTCCCCCATTTGCATGTTACCCCCTCGTGGGCATATCGTGATCGTCCTTGGTACGATTTGCGAACACTTGAAAAGTACCAAACAGTTGGTGAGCCCCAGGCCATTGCGGACTTTTTTTGTGCCATAAGCCAAATTGCATCATAAATTCATAATTATTAATTCCCTTTGATTTTTCTGTGTTCCAGTTCATCTCTTTAATTAATCTAGTTTTTTGAAACTTGAAAAGGAGCTGTCTATATATACTGGAATTAATGGACTTATTATAAGAAATAATTTCCCGATCAACTGCTTTTGCAAAACTTTAACTAATAAAGTATGCATTAACTTCGTGCCATGTTTAATCGTTTCGTTAAAATTTACAAGCGACATCATACATTTAGAACTAAATGTAAAGTTTGTGATATATTTAAAACTAAACAACCGTATCGTCCTTACTAACCATCCTATCCTAGCTACCAATTATGTTATTGACAATTGCCTCATGTTTCCCAATGAAGACATAAGAAACAAGCGCTAGAATCTGTCGGTTTGATTTTAATTAAATCGATTAAGATTTACAAATTAGTGCTGGCATCCGGTAATTGATTAAAGATCCATGGATGTAGGACGGCCAATAGATTAACATATCGATTTTTAATCGATTAAGGCTTACAAGTTAATGTTGGCACTTGGTAATTGATTAAAGATCCATGAATGTAGGACGGCCAATAGATTAATATATCTACTTTGCTTGCATTGTAACCAATGTTAAAAAAGAACATAATAATGGAGCATGTTTGTCACCTTCAGGAAGTAGTAACATAAAAAAGAGTACGGTAGTGCATATTTGTAAGGTTGGGAGAAGAGTAATGTACACAGTATTCTCTGTATTTTAATAAAAAAAACTGTTTAAAATTCGAAATGTAATCACTAGATCATAACAAAATAACTTTTTCGCTATGTCATACGGATCTTTAACCTTCAAGAAAGAATCACATACTAGGTAATATGCTATTAATGTAATAAACATCCACGAACACTATGCAATAATTAAGATTATAATTGATTTTCTCCCTCATGTATTTTTCTAATCCATAACGTGAAGCCCATTAGTCCAAGGACGTCAAGCGACATAGAAGCTTGATCCTAGGAAAAAGTAATAATAGGTTAATCTTGCAGATCTGATATAATATGGTATAAAGCATGCTAATAGTAGCATTAAGTATATTTATTTTTATCCTAAGATTTTGCTAACATGTTTTAGATCCTCGCAAGCTTACCTACTCCATATGTATTTCGTTTTTTTTTTTTTTTAAACACAACAAAAGGGACACAAAGTTACCAAGTTAAGAGTCAATTGTTCCTAAATTCATATCTCATGCTCGTGCTGTAATAGCACTGGTGAATTAGTTTGCAAGTTATTAGCACTAGAGAAGGTGCTGTAATAGTAGAGTAATTAGATTCTTAATTGTAACCGATAAAGACTAAACTCCAACAATGGGGAACTGAAAAAGAAAAAGCCCTGATTAACTAGTTCCAATAATAATTCGATTAGGTGAACAGTAATCAGTTTGTTAAATTGCATCTAATTCCTAATTGGCCATCTGTGTATATTTAGCCTAGGAGGTGGTGAGATAAATAGATGTCTATTTATTTTCATCTGTTGTTACCAGATGGTGTTATTACAAATGATGGGTCAATTGTTACATTCAACTTGGTTTAAATTAAAGCCCCACTTTTTGTGCATCTCATGAATGTCTTTGGTTTTTAAATTGATGACGACACTAAATTATGCTGGGTTTCTTAATTGAAAGAACATTTCGAGCCATACAACAGCAATATCAACTCGATCACAATCTCTTGACATTATAGGGGGTATGGACCTTATTCTTAGCTAGAAACGTACAGACATTTCATGTGTGAAATGACATCAAATCGTTTTCCTCGACAACAGCTAAGTCTACTTATATGTTCTAATTCACTCGGACTAAAACCGTCTTCAAAGCTGAAAATTTCAATTCAAATTTCATTCAGAACTAATTTAAAAAAAAAAAAAAAAAAGAATGTAGTAGAAGTCTAGGATTCCATTTTAGAGCTTGGTACTCCACTTAGGGCGACGGCGGGCCACCCTTGGGCCAAGCTATGGGCACAACGTCCAAGGCCAGCCTAACTATGGGTCTAGCCCGCCACACCAGGGAAAAAAAATTAAAGGGCCCAAATCCTTTCATTAATTTTATAGATTGGGCCGAATGAGGAGAAATTCTAACTCTAAGCCCATGGACAAATTTAGCCTAAAAAATTCCTCTCCAGTGGGATTTATGGTAGGAGAGAGTTACTCTTATTGTATAATTTACGGTCCAATGTGCTTCCTAATAGAAAAAAAAAAAAAAAAACTCCTCCCCTGGGCATATAAACCCTCCAATAGACCAAATAAAATACAGAAAATTTATTCCTGACTACCAAGTATAATCTAATGGCATAGTTTGGAGTGACATTTGCTGGTTCAAAACACTGACCTCACTCATAAAAAAATGCCCCCTCCATACTTCAAATAGACACACAAAAAAAAAAATAATAATAATGATTCCGTTACAACTGTCATATCTTAGGTTTTTTTTTTTCTTTTTGGTGCAAATTCATATCTTAGATTATAATGTACACGAAAGATAAGGTATTAAACCACCAGATTCAATGATAATCACTTTAAAAAAAAATTAATATGTCAATATATTGACTTTCCTTACATAAAATACAAAGAGTATAAATCTGATTCAGCACAATTGACATCGGAATCCTGGACATTTGATACGTGTTAAATAGCTAGCTAGTGGTGCAGGCTCCTGAAGTTGCTCCAGGCTACAAAAAGAACAAAAACGCAATTTAATTTCCACTTGCAAGGCAAAAATTATGTGAGACTCAAAAAAAATTTATTATCGTTTCTCACCATAAGATTAATGATAGAAGTCCTTGAAAAGAGTTGATCTGATATTTTTTGAAAGTGCAATTGATTGGTTTATTTACTAATTATTACCCTCCTCAAATTAGAGTAATATGTTATTAATCCTAACTTTAAGATTAAATGAGGTGAAAATTATATTAATGATTTACATTTTTTTACATGATTTCTCCCATCAAAATTCATGAATAAAATTAAGTATATTGCACATGCTGTTCAGAAAAAACATCATATAGTAAAAAATATAAAAATGGTAAAAGTATCAATATATGAGTTGGGGACTAATGAATGAATGCCATATTACAGCCTACCACACAAGCATGCACATCATCACACCCACACAAGAGCTCCCCATTTAGTGTATCCACAGCTTGGAATGATCCACCTCCTTCACTCCTCTGCAGAAGTATAGCAGAAAAGTTAAAATAATGTGAAATAATACAAATAAAAAGTGCAACCTTGTCTGTTTTTCTTTTCCTGCTTAGAATGACTGTGAGATTAAAATTCCACTAAGCATGTTTTGTAGGTAATCTAAGAACCATTCATTAATTACCTTGTAGTAATCCACAGCAACAAAATTAGCCCATCTGCTGCCAGCAGCAGAATAACAAGTTTTGAGCATATTTATGAGATCAGCTGAGTTCTGCACACAAGTCAAATCTTTCTCTGGCATAGAACCAAAGTAATTTACCAACACCAATGATTTACTCTTGTCATCCAGAGGAGATGATTCTGCTCTATTAGGACAACTTCCAGCCTTCATGCCACCATCCCCATCTGCCAACAAATATATAAGCCAACAATTTTGTACAATTTAGTGACATTCTAAATGATGATTAAATGTAGAACAGTATCTCAGATTTGGGTGTTTCTTACACTGATTTTCAGCCATGTAGTTCCATTGGTAAGCAATTCCTTCACTCTGTTCCTTAGATGAAATTGAGGTGAACACTAGTAGCCTTTGGTTTTTGTTGACCATGTCACCGACTAGTGGCCAGTCTTCACCATTTTTTGGCATGCTTGTCACTGGAAACCAGTATTTCATCAATCCAGCATTAGTAAAGGCTTTTGTCAAACCATTTGGGGTTTGAACATAATCTTCCAAGATCAACGTGATAATCTCCAATGGATTTGCTGATAAGAAGGCTTCAATTTCCTTAAGATATTCGCTTGCCGGCCCCTAGAACCCACCAAATCATTCTTGCTATCTTCAAATTTCTAACCAAAAAAAGGGTTAAACATAAACATTGGAACTTACAAAGGAAGTATAGTCATAACATTGTCCGTCGAATGAATGGCACATCCACACATCTCCTTGGAAATCATAAGTATCAAGCATTAAGGCTCGTACTCCATTCTGTAAAACAACTAATCTTAACAATGAGCTATGGCTATAATATTGTAAATTATTGGAGAGAAAGCTTTATCCACCTACATTTAGCTGCTGAGTGAGGCTGTCCTCTTGATTGGTAAATGTGAGTCGAGGGCCAGTGTGCAATGGGTACCCGTCAATGGCATAAGCATTGTGGGTCGTCAAGTATGCATACTTGTTGAAAGGGAGAGAATTGTTCTATCAACAAAAAACAAGGTAGCTTGTCATCGCCAAATCTTTTGAGGGAAAGACAAGAATTCGAATTCCCCCTCTCTCAGAATTTCCACAAAAATGTAGACTTTTATTTCAATGTAAACAGCCATGCTTAATGAGCGATGAGCAGTCCAATTATAAACCCATCCCCTTTAAATCCCTTATATTTATAGGATCATAAACTATATGCCCCATCTGTTTTCATGGTATCATCATCTAACAAATCCAGTCAACAGCACTTCTTAAAAAAGATCAAGAAATGGCAAGGAAGGGGAGGGATGGAAAGAGGGGGAAAAAAAAACCTTTCTTGTTTATTTTTGTGAGCTTAAAGAGAAATAGAGCAAGGGACAGAGGTTTATACCAGAAGCTTGAATTGGTCTGTGATGGCTGATCTTACACATCTAGAGCCCTCAAATGCTGCTGCACAATTGAAGCAGTAGAGCCCAGCTCCACAATCTTGGTCTGATGAGCATGCATGTAAGAGCTAAAAATATTGAAACAGAGCTTAGAATTTGAGTTTTCTAAACCCAGAAACTTTAAAAATGAATTTTGAAGCCCCCCCCCCCCCCCAAAAAAAAGGGAGCGAAAAATACGGGTCAAAATGAAGACTTGGTTTTTTGACATAAGAAAAACGAACAGAAGAGTCACAAACCCTGCGTTCTCCACGTGTGGGAAGCCAAAAAAGCACTGCAGCTGTGATCAAAACCAAGTTTTGGGAAGTACCCATGTAGTAAAAATATTGAAGGAACAACTCTTGCAGCTTTTCAAATGATTGTTGTGGTCTTTCCTGGAAAACAAATATGGGATTTTTGTACTTATAGTTGGCTGAGAAAACAAAGGAAAAAACCCCAGAAGCTATGAGGACAACGCCACAATGTGACATATGAAGAGTATCCTAAAAGCACCAAAAACAAAGAGAGAGGAAATGATTGGCCATCCAATCAAGGACAAGGGAGTTGCAAGAGAGGTCAAAAGGACAATGTCACAAGAGTTAGATTACTTGACGCCTATGGTAAAGTTTTCTAAAACACTTGTTCAATATCATTATAATTCATAAATTTCCCCACCAATTTAAAAAAAATATATACACATGTAAAAAAAATTGACATAAAGGAGAAATTTTAATAAATTACCTACATCATTTAAGGTTCTTTAAAAGAAGCAAAAGGAAATTAGAACTTAGACCTCAGATTTACAATATATATATATATATGTATTATTTTATTTTATTGTGTAAATTGTAGTTCAATCAGTCTTATAATAAAAAATAAAAAACAAAAGGAATTAGAAAAAATTCCGTAAATTACATGTATCAGTTAAGGCCCATCTGTGCCAAAAACAAGAAGTTAATTGTCAAATGGAGAAAATTAAGAAGTAGGATTTGAAACTCGTTTCTTATTTTTGTTTTAGTATCTTTGTAGCAAACTGAAATTCGATGGAGGACAAACCAAGGATCAATACGGCCCCAATCCTCCGCCAGTTACTGCTATATTAATGAGTGGAATTTGTACCTTTCAATAGCCAATTGTAAGCTGAAAATGTTCAACAAGAAGTCGATTCAAAGAATATAGGCAGTTTGTCTTCAATAAAGATTTCCAAAACATAGAATTCTATGCAAATTGCATAAAACTCGGTTTTTTTTTTTTTTTTCTTTAGAGACACCTAATGATTAAATTTTAAATCTCTATTTTAGAATTCTTAAGCTCTAATTCTAAGAAAAGTTTTCAAATTAATGAAAATTAAAAGAATTAGAGTTACATAATTTTTAAATATTTTTTTTATCCATAGAATAGTTCTTTTATATAAAAACACAAATAATTCCACAATGCAATGGAGGACCCCCCGCCTTCTCCCCAACGAAAAAAAAAACAAATACAGAATAAAGTGAACAAAGTAAATTATTGGACTTCCCAAATTAGGTGTAAGGATTTGGCTTTCCATTCACGCAGATTTTATTCCATTGACTGTGCACCCAAAAGATGCATACGTTACGTACATACCAATACGCAAGGAGATTTAGCTTCTTGTCAAGAAACGGTGGCATTGGCACCCCATCCCAAAGATTTGGTTGGTCTAATAAAACAGCATAAAATAGAGATCATAGTGATAATTTAACAATAATTGAATTAATTAGATGTAGTGACATACTAATTTTTAATTGAGAGATTTATAGTTACAAACAAGTAGAGTCGGGAGTAACTTTGTTCAATTAAGTTTAATCTAATAAAATGCACATTGTCCAATTGTTTCGAATTATATACACACGTTTTTTTTTTCTTTTTGTTTTTTTGGTTGAACTCACGCACACGTTTAGAAGAAAATAAAGTCGTCAAAATAGGGTGAACAGCTCCCGGGCCGACCCAAACTTACATAGAATGGCCAGAATAAAACGTGAATATATAGTATTGGATTAGGGTTTGGCCTTGAAGAAAAATATGATTTTTTTTTGTTAAATTATATTTTTCAGTTCTATTGGAATAATTCTATGCTTTTCATTTATTTTATTAATTCGTTTATACTTGTTAATTCTTACATAAATTTCAAATTTAATTAAAATGTGAGTCAGATATTATTCAAATAAATGTCTAAAAGTCCTGAATTCGCAGAGGCTAGTTTTCTACGTCATTTTCTTATGTGACACATGGCAGATTAAAGTCAAACATTTAACAATCATTCGTATACTTATCTCTCTTTCGTGTCAGGGTAAGCTAACTACGTTATATCTGAAAAATATGGCGAATTTCTGTCCATAAAAAAGAGTGTGGTGGGCTGTGAATATCATTAAAGAAAATTATTATGTCTTTCACAAGAGTTTCATAAATTATTAATTCATAGTATGACGAGATCTTCATAAGTTGGAATGGGGGAAGAGATTTAATTATAAGTGAGGTATGTAACTCGAATTTCGATGTTTTCGATATTGAGTTTGGCCCCATTTTTCAAATCATTTTAATTTGACAATGTCCGTTTATAGTTTTTGTTGATTTGCATCTGGTAGTACTTTTTGGAGTCTGAATTTTACAGGCGATCAAATTGGAACTTTTGAAGCCGAGGAGACTTTTACAGACAATTAAAGAGGATATTCGATGTGAACTCCAATCCAAAAAAGGGAAAGTTGTTTTTGTATTGAATCAATAATTCAGTGGTGTAAAGGGTTTTATAATAAGTGATTAGAGATAATAACCTTCATCTGAAAGAATTGAAGTTCGAACTCTAGTCTATCTCTCACTTTTTCTTTTGTACGATCACTTTGTCAGACCTCTCAAAAAAAAAAAAAAATTCAGTGGCATGCAATACCATCACTAGAAAAATTGGAACTTTCCAACTAAATATTCTTGGATTTCCAGCAGTGCCTTGCGCTATGGGAAGGTAGAGTGCTGAAAATGAAGAAAGGTTTGTGACTCCATCCTTCAAAAAATTACTCCTCATGCCATGTAAACCAAGACAAAATTGGCCTTTTACACTAATTCCCAAATGATTACATATCATACATCAAACAAAATTAAAGAGGAACATTAACAAGTCATAAGGGAAAATTGAGATGTAGTTTATTCTTTTGTTTGGATATACAAAATGGAGAAGAACTAGAAACCAAATACCAAACAGAAATAGAACTAAGCTGTATTTTCTCAGTAATGGTATCTTATTTTCCTTTGTATTATGTTGGTATGGTACTTTGCCCCCGCAACTCTATGAAGCTTAAGTACAGTATGACATGCACTAGACCAAGATAGAGGAGCAGCTCAATCCCTCTCAATGCTGCTATTACGGCACCCGCCATTAACATCTGAATTGGCTTGGCTCCCAAGTTCTAGTTGTTGAGCAGATCAGTCAAAAATTGTTGATGACCGCATTTTGAGCAGTATAGCTATGGCAGTTTATGCATGAGTATATAAGAAAGCCAATGTAGATAGGCCAGTCAGTATTAGAATTAATGGTGAGATAAGCCAGCGGAAACTAGCATTTGGCAGCCACGGGTAAGCGTCAGGAGGTGGCATCACGCAGTTATCGCCATTGAAATAGACTTTTCTAGGAAAAGCCCACCCCTTGTCGAAGGTAAACGTTGCCTGATCCTTTTGGAAGAGTATCTCTGACTGTACATTGCCAAGAGGGCCAGCTTGCATGAGCAAATCGTTGTAAAACTCAACCCCATATAGCATGGCTGTATCATCTGTTGGAACAGTGAAAGATTGATGAGTAGATATCTTATAAAGCCGCACTGTCGATGTATCACATTACAATGCAATTATACTCTGCTGAGATCATTTATATTCTGTCTAAATTGTGAAGAATGAATGGTGGAAGCAAGGATGAGTATGCAGTAGGAACACTGTATCCTTGTTCCCAACTTTCTCTAAATGTAAGATATGCATGACCTAAACAAGAGCAATTACGTAAGAAGATCAAACTTACTTGTGCCGGAGTAAGGGTTTAATGACTTATAGTTGAAGCTGAAAATTTCCGTCAGATTGTCAAAGTTGGGATGCTGGACAACCAAATTCCACTGCGAGTAGTTCATAATGTAATTGAAATTTGTAATTGTGACCTTGACACGCCAGTATGCCTGGTAATTAAGCTTCACATGCCAATGAATTCTAATTGGACACATAAAGCTTGTACATTGAACAAGAGGTGTCGAGCTGCTGTTCCCAGAACCAGGAACAACTGAAGCTAATTGCGGTGTATTTGGACTGCAAACCAGTAACAGAAAGGTAAGCTATGATGGACTGACCAACTGCAAAATGTTTCACCAAACAATCTAAAACAAGAGAACTATGGAATACAATTGATGCTGATTAAACTTACTCTACACAACCTCCAGAACTACTGTTGCTTTGACAACCACAGGCACATGTTGGGCAGGGAACTATTGTGCTGTTGTAGAAGGATGAAAGTGAGACACAGCAAGTAGGAGTCTTCTGTGCCAAAAATTGTGAATATGTGCATGAAACATTCCATGTCACTGCAATTACAAGAAAAAAAGAAAAAGGTCATACATTACCCATGCTACAACTTTATAGAACTTAAACAACAGCTCACCAGGATTATACCATGTCTTAGATATCACCATATCTTTAAGAAGAAATAACCACAAGATAAAATTTTCCGACTCATTTTGAGTATAAGATGCATGAAGGTATTCATTAATTATAAGATATTGATTGATCTACTCACTCAAAGCTTGTGTGACCCTTCTTTTGTCTGCACTAATGAATTTACTTGGCTTAACAATATTGCCAGGCCCACATGTATAACCAGGTCCTGGTGTCATCAGGGTGAAGTTCTTAGGGACTTTGACTGTTCTGACACTGGTTCCAGCATGACCTACACTAAGCTGGAATGAACTAGCTGCATTGGCTGGATCCTGTGCCCATGAGCTAATTACCCCGCCTTTGCAGCAATTTGCAATTTGCTGATTGTAAGGAGTTCCTGGCAATAAATCCACTATTGTTGGGCTCTTCTTGCAGCAATGTGGAATGTTCCCTTTGAACTTCGAACAATCTCCTTGTTCTGTCGCTTGGCCTCCCAACATGCTCCATATTATCTCTTTCTTCGCCCATGTCCATCCTAGTGCCCACCCCGGTGATTGAATATGGCGATATTGCTGGAAGTTGAAGATTGTGACAACAGCCTACTCATTGCATAGAGAAGCTGATTATTTTTCAATCAGGACTAAGATAAAAGGATAGAGGGTGCCAGCAAGACAAGAAGACAAGAACCATGCTATAGGCAAAATAATTACACAGTTCTGCAGATTAAGGAAAAGCAACTAGCAGATCAAATAAAAACAAATTGCTATCTTCTATTATAATGATGCTGTTCAATTCAGCTTTTATTTAAAAGAGACCAATGCCCCAAATCAAGCTAGGACAAGGAAATTTCAATCAAGAAGATATAATGCTCGAAGACGTCACTCAAGTTCACCTAAAGAAGCTTAGTACTTAACGTAATTAACAACTTTGATGCAGAATAAAATTTAACATACAAATTCAGGAATTTGCGGAGTTTTTTTCTTCAGCTACCTATGGTATGCTCCTAGATGGCCTACAGAAAGAGAAATGCATCAAACATAAAAGCAAACTTTGTAGAAGTTGCCATCCATGCATGTAAGAAAGAAAGAATGTTCGCTGTTGGGCATCTGCCATCATTGAAACTAAAAGATTATTAAGCTTGGAAGCATATCTGAAAACTGATTAATACTTACAACATAGCCATCAGGAGTCCAGCTCATAATATCCCATTTGATCGTGATATTTCCATTTGGGTCAAGAGGATCATAGGCTTCTGAGAAAACATATAATCAGCCACAGAAAAAAAAGAAAGGAGATTAAGAGCCTAATTTGTAATATTCAAAATAATCAGTGTGTTTTGAGGGTAAAAGGGAAGCAGAATTGCCGTGAAGAACAGAGCGAATTTTCAGTCATGAACGCCTATCTTGGTGAAAATTTGAACTAGAAGTCATCACAATTAAGTGCCAGCCATTGCATGTAAATAAAAACAGAATAGACTTTGAACTAAAAACTCATAACCGTTAACACCAACAAGAGACTAAAAACAGGAAACCAGCTTAGACTAACGGATACATAAAGAAACCTCATTTCCACGTTTACACAAGCAGATTCCAGAAGCAAACCTTTCCAAATTACTCATATTCTACTTTGATTCGAATGGAAAAGAAAAAAAAAAAAAGAAAGAAAGAAAAATGGTTGGATTAACCAATACCCATCAACTCCATAATAAAAGAAACCGATCAAGACTCAATCTTTTGGAAAGAGTAGGTGCAAAATAAGTGAAAGATAAAGACTTTTCCAACCTGTTGAAGGGAAGCCAATGCAAGAAAGCACAAAAAGAAGAAGAATTGTATACTTAAAATTGGAGAGAAATCTCATAACGGGACAGATAAGAAACCCCATTACTTTGAAAGCCAAAATGCCCCCTCCGTAATCCTTATTTTTCAGGTTTTGGCTTTGTGTTCTTGGTTGACTCGAGACATTGTAACGGAGAAGGTCAAAAAGAGAAGGTCAGAGACACAATAAAGAGTAAAGAACGGGGCTACTACTAACTGGGGGTGCTCTGCTATTTGCGAATCCCACATGGCAAAGCGCCAACTGAAAAGAATCAGTCTTTAGGACTTAGAAAAATAAAAAATAAAAACTATAATTTAATAAGCCCACTGTTAGGCCACTACCATCAACGCGCGTTGATGAACAAAGTGGCCATTTTTTAGCCAATGGCTTCCGTTGAAAAAAACAAACAAATTTTACGGACAAGTTATATGGGCAAACAATTTGGTGAATAGACATTATCTAAATTTATATTTTATGTAAAGAAAAATATATTTTATAGAATTATAATAATAATAAATTATATTAAAAAATATTATTATTTTTTATTTATATTTTTAATTATAATTATATAAAATATATTCATTATTACACAAATTAAGTGACATATAAACACCGTCTGTTCACCGGACTACTCATATAACAGCACCCTAAATTTTATCTGGGTCAGTTTTATTCAAGCGGCTATAACAATGTGTCTTCCATACAAAGATGATTTAGATGCCTAATTGCAATTGGGGTTGAATAATAAATGAGAACCAGACGCATGACAGTTGGCTGTGGTGAGCGAAAACCATCGGCCTAATTTTATATGCTGCTATGGCGACAAACTTGCACCCAATTGCGAGTCCACTGCGCACGCCCAGAGGCAATACACGGTTTTGGTTTTGTCTCTGTCTTCCATTAAGGTAAAAGCTTTGTTACTTTAGCGTAACTTTTGTGAGCATTAATGACGAGATTTGCGTAATTATTATGCCCTCTTAATGGATGGAGAAATTTTTTTTAGGGGAATTTCACCTCTTTCTAAATATAATAATATTTTGTTTAAAAATAAGAAAAAATGTTAGTAACTGAAAGATTTTGACTCGAAGATGTGTTTTAAAAGTAATAAATTGTTAATTTTAAACAATAATATTTATATTTTATATAAGAAAAATTTGTCATTTCTTTTTTTATTACGTAAAATCTCAATTTCTCAAGCCAAAATCTTCCAGCACCGAAACTGTGCTAAAAAATGATGTTTATTAAAAAATCGATAGAACAATAATTTTTTACGATTGAAATTCAATTTAAGATGTTCAGTTTTAAGGACGGCTTTTGTACCCATTAAGCTATAATTTACTAAAAATCATAAATTTTATTTTGTGTTGCTTTTTTAACAAACTGCGTATATTGTATTTAACAAAAGGAATGAAAGCATTGACAAATCGTTATGAGCATGCTCGTATATTACTTGCCCTTTTTTTTTGGGGTGGGGGGGGGGGGGGGGGGGAGGGGAAGTAATGCGTGTCCTAGTCTTCCTTAATCTTTAATTCTTTATTCCCTGTGCAAGATTTATTTATTTATTTTTTTTTTTGTTCAATTGTATAGGGACCAGCGGTATCTGGATCTTTATTTTCTGGCATTGAGAAGTTCTCTTTCAGTTTTGTTTTTGTCTAACTGAAATGAGGGGGAGCAGAGTGTATTTGAGGCAGGTCGGACCTCGAACATCATCAAATTTGCCCAATGTTTGGTAAACAACTGAGTTAAATCTAATGGTTTAAAAATGTTCTTTTGGGGTATATTGAAACATTTTCTTTCAAGTCTGATCGTAATCATCTTTGCGCATGCTTTTTTTTTTTTTTTGTTTTTTTTAGAGTCGATAGTCCAGCAGTAAAAAAAGTGTTAAATTTAAAATTTGAATCTCAAATTTGAAAGTTAGAAATATATACTATCAACTAACTGAGTTAAGATCAGTGTTCTCTCACACGTGTTTTAAAATTAAAGAATTGAAGAAAACAGAAAAGAACATTATAAAAAGTTAAAATTTTATTGCAAAGTTAAATTTTGAGTAATATTAAAATAATTGTAAGATTTATCCGAAAAATTTTAATAGAGTATTTACTTTTTTTATTTTTTTAAATATAGGTATCGAACTTATATTATTTTAATCTTAGTTTGATCCACCTAAATAATTTTATTAAATATTTCCCGATAAAATAAGGTCGCTAAAATGTAAAGAGAAACCTGCCTAGAAAGAAGGAATGATATTAATGTATAGATACAGCTGCACTTGAATGTCGCCATCTCCACCTTCTTTTGTTATTGGAACTTTCTTTTAGTGTTAGGTTGAATATACACGTGTTTGGGGATTGACCATAGAACAGACATACGCATAAAAAAAATAACAATAAAAGATTAAGTTAATGGTCTCTCTCATCAAGTCAATTATTAATTTAATTTTATTTTTGGTACTTTATTGTTATATCGATTCTTTATATCCGTGAGTTTTTTTCTTTCAAAAAATGTTGAATTATGAGAGATTTTAGCCTTCGGACACTATTTAGATTCAAGGTGGCTGACGCAATAGTAATTTCTTACCCTTTAAAGTCCAACCAACATCCGATGTGACATATTATTAAAAAAATGAGTAAAAATATCAAGTACCCTAAATTCGTATGTCTCTGCAGCGTCAATCCTAAACACTTCCACCTGCAAATTTCTAGGATCCTCTCCTGTCTACTGTTTCATTGGAAACTAGACAAGTAGCCTTTGCATTTGTAATGGCTTATGTTGCCACCTCGTCTCTAGGTTAGGTCCAAAGGAAGGGGTTTGCAGGAAGTGGCTTGCTGAAGTTTGAAGGTGCTTTTGAGAAGCATGTCCTAGCCGGAGGATAACATCCACGCGGACTATAAGATTCTGAGCCCATTCACCATAACCTGGACGGATACATGGCATAAACCTTCATAACTGGATAGCAATACGAGTACAACCCAGTCCAACGGATGCATTGATTGTTCCTAGCCCAAGGAAAAAACTCTTTCCATTTTGCCTTTTCAGTTTCTGTGAGGAATAGTTATTAAGTTCACCTGAATTGAAGACTTGTATAAATAACAGTCATTATTCTTCACTTTCCTCAGGTTCACTGAAATCTTCATCAACTTTGATGATTGCATTGCGGTTGACAGTAACACCACTTGATAGACTGATGGCAGGCTAGTCCGACAATACAGCAATGCGAAGGACATTGCACACGTTCAAGGATAACACTGCATGTGCACTAGCACATTGCACAGCCAAATTGCATTCAGGGTCCATTCACACATAATTAAGACAGAAAACATGAGAAATAAATGCGACCATTGATCATCGCGTGATCAAAAAGTTTTCACCGCTTGGAAGAAGAAATTCAGAGTCGTACAAAGATATGCACTTTTTCTCAAAGATGATTCGTAAACAACTTTCAGCTTAAGAGGAGAAACCAAGAATTAAGAAAAAGTCTACATCTCTTTATCTGCGTATGTGATATCTAGCACTTAAGCATAAACAATGGCAACATTGTCCACAGTTTGATGATAGAATCGTACTTCGCAGCAGATCCACATGTTAAGTGTACCTCTTAGAAAACCATTGCACTCTCTTAATCACAAACTCCCTTCCTATCTATTATCCTTAGCTTTATCGTGGTGTTCATCTTCATATTCAGCTTCATTCTCAGTGTTATCATCATCATTGTCATCTACATCGCCATCGTCAATCCCATCACCATCTTCTTCTTCTTCTTCTTCTTCTTGAACATGTGCACGTTGACCATGATCTCTGCTTTTTGACGCATAATCCTCAAGTGATGCGGTGGGAAACAAATCCCCAACCTTGTTCCCGTCATTGGTTGGAGTTTTTGCTGAACTCCTGGGTTTAGATTTGTTCATCTGGTTTAATAAATGTGAAAACCACAAGCTGATTATTTTCAAGTCAATAAGAGCCCGTTGCATTTGGAAGGACGTGGCAAAAAGAAATATGGGAATAAGCTAGTGTAACAAGTGAAACATTGTTGGCAATATTGGAATAAATAACGGTCAGTCTGGATTGTATCAAATATCCCTATCATCTTGAAGTACTGGTTTCCACACTACAAAAAAATTTGTGTTTGCATGAGTTCTACATCTTATATTAATTAAATATAAGCAGCACACAGGGAAAGCCAAGGAAAAGACAACCTCAGTACATGGACTAGACAGTCCTACTATGTTAATTGCAGAATAGCATTGGTTTAGGAGCTTACAGCACGTAGAAGAGTTCTCCGATCCCTCTCTCGAGCATTCTTAATGGCCTGCAACAAAACCACCAAAAATGAAAATTATTCAGTGCAACGTGGACATACAATTTGGACAGGACAAAAGAAGCCTACCTCCTCAAGCATCTTTTGTTCAGCCTCCACCTCTGCAGAGTCTCTGCAAATATAGGATAATTCAATTAAAACCTCATGCTGTTTACACACCAAAAAAAAAAAGAAATCTTTTTTACAGTATCCGCAGTTAACATGATAGCTAACAGATTGAAGTTCATCAAAATTCAAACGCAACCTTCCAATTATTTGATCGACACGGCAACAACACTTTGCACACACATTTTGCTCCTTTGCACAAGCTGAAAATCAACAATCAATTAGCCAAAACAAGCAAAAACATCAATGACTGAACCAAAAGAAGAAAAATAGAAAAATAACCTGAACATAAACTGTGGTGAGCTTGGCGCACTGCACGTTTCGAGCACCGCTGACTGTCAACATATACATTCAGGTGAATAATCAGAGCATTCTCAATCTGCCACTTCAAAAAACAAACAATGATATCCCACCTTTCTTGCTCCTTCCAATTCCAATCACAAAGGAAGCCCAAAAAAAAAGCAGTTCTTTGAAAACCCAAATCAATTTGCCCATTGAAAAATTAACAGAGAACCCAACTCTTTACACTTCAAATGCAGTAAAAAAGCACTTCCTCGAAAACCCGATGAAGAAAAAACAGGAAAATTACCATTTAGCAGGCTCAGTGAGGGGCTTGTACTTGCCATACTGGCGTTTCCAATCAATCTGATCTTTACACCGAGGGCAGACTCCGGTGATCTGCGAGTAGGGCCTCAGCTTCCCACCAACTTCCTACTAATTGGCAACCAATCCAAAAGATAATTCCTGCTGGGTTAGCAGTAATCTCCATAAAAAAACTTATCTTTTCTTGGTTAACAGTATCTTTATCTGTTTCAATGAAAATCCCATTAGCTTTTTGCTTCCCAGAAAGAGAAAGTCCCCTGAATATCAAAAAGAAAAGAAATGGATTGCACGAGTACCGTTTCGTTGATCTTGTGGCCGGCGTTGGGCTTCCAGGCGAAGCGGTTCTGATGCTTGGGTGGACCCTGTCTTTTGCTCATCTTCCTTCCTTTGCAGCACCCACCCGCCCACGCAATGCTTCCTTTCCTGGGTTTTCTTTTCCTGCCGATCAAAATCTTAGAAACCCTCAAATCAATTAACGGGATAAACACTAAAGTAACCCTAAACTTTTTAGATTTTTTTTAATGTAATTTTATATTTTTTTATATTTTTATTTCAGTTTTATAATTATATTTTTAGTTATAATTAAATTTTATTTAAATGAAATCGTTAGTAAAGAAATTAATTGTATTTGATTTTAAGAAATACATAAGTATAATTTTAAAAAAAGAAATACGTTATTTTATTGAAAAAGAAATCATAATTTTTTTTTTTGAAAAAATTGACTATAAATACACGGTTCAAACTTTTCAAAATCATATTTAACTTTTTTAGAATCAATTCAGCAGCATTTTTCGGAGAAGATCTGGCGGAAACCAATATCGGTATATTTTTCTAAGGGGACAGATTTTAATATTCTCTTCAAAGTAAAATGAAAGAATATTTATGATGCATGAAATAGAGTTGTGTTAATTTTAAATATCATCATTGTTCCGTAAATTTTGAGATAGATGCGAGAAAGTTCGAACATCTTTAGCAATATGTCAGTATTGGTCTCCGCTAGGTCTTCTCTGAGAAATACTGCTAAATTAATTCTAAAGAGTTAAATCTGATTTTGAGGGAATTAGATCATGCATCTCTCGTCAATTTTCTAAAAAAAAAATAAGGGTTTCTTTTAAAAAAAAATGACGCATTTCTCCTTTTAAAGTTGTATATATATATTTCTTGAAGTCAAATACAGTTTTTAACTTGTTGATTAACGATTTCTTTTGAATAAAATTTAATTATAACTAAAAATATAGTTATAAGACTGAAATGAAAATATAAAACGATATATAATTATATTAAAAAAATTGTAAAAAATTTAGGACTATTTTAATGTTTATCACATTAAAGTTGTTGTTCTTTGTTTGTTTGTTTCTTGAAATTACCATGTTTTCCAACTTTTGGGGCATAATAATATTGCAGCTTTTATCCCCGTTAAAAAAAGAAGAAGAAGAAAATAGTTACACAAACTATTCTAATTATAAATTTTAAAAAATAAAACTACATGAACACGAGAGGATAAATCTTCTTTTAGTTTTAGGCTTTTAAAACTTTTTTTTAATTTAGTCTTATTTTTGTTTGTTTTTATTTTAGTTTTATAATTATAATTTTAGTTCTAATTAAGTTCTAACTTAAACATAATTAATTCAAAACCTAAAAAAAATAAATAAAAGATTGTGACCTAACAAAATATACAAATACAACTAGAAAATGAAATATATTGGTAAAAAAAAAAACTCTGGTAACAGTGTGTTTCTCTTTCCAAAAATGTATCTAACATGAATTTTTTTAAAAGTGGAATTCTTTTTCCAACTACAGTTGTGTATTCCATTGGGTTACAGATTTTTTTTAACATTTTGACCTAATTCCATCCAAGTTGAGACTCAATTAAAATAGAAACTGTAATTATAGGATTGAAATAAAAACAAAAAAAAGTATAAAATTAGATTGAAAAAATCTTTATAACTAAAATGAGATTTATCCTTATAGGCACAATTAGTAAAATACAGCCTATCTAATAACACATAAGAATTTATCTATTTTTTTAAAATTTAATACATCTCTCACAATTTAATTGTATAGATCATTATATATTCATTGGATGTTCACAATTGCGTTGCCACAAAGCTTTTTTGAATGAAATTTACTACCTAACTTAATTTTAAATAGTAAGAAAGTAATCATATATATTACTTAACGATATCTAACTGTTTATTTTTTTTTTCAAACTCCAATCAAAATCTAATGATTCATATTATTTTGTTATTAGTTAAATATTATTATATAGTATATCTATTTTTGAATTTTTAATTCACAGCTAAAAATTTTCAATGATTTTCCCCTAACTATTGGATTCTCTAGATTTTGGTGTAATAATATTGATCTTATCAGAAAAATATTTGCCTAATTAAGTTCGGTGGACTCATCATGTTACTAACTATTGGATTCTCTAGATTTTAATGTAATAATATTGATCTTATCAGAAAATATTTGCCTAATTTAGTTCAGTGGACCCAGCATGTTACTAAATATTGGATTCTCTAGATTTTAGTGCAATAATATTGATCTTATCAGAAAAATAGTTGCCTAATTAAGTTCGGTGGACCCATCTCTATTACTACTAGGCTATATGAACAAACCCTTTATATTTAGGGAAACTTAATAAACTTAATTATTAATAAAAGTATTTGTTTATATATATATATATATATATAACACTAAATTTGCAATTATTAAAATAGTATGTAAAAAATAAATTAATTTGATCATCATTTTCAATTGAATTCACTAACTTAATTAAATGTGTTAAAATTGATTTGATTCGAATAATTCGGCTTAATTTGTCTAAATAACCTATAATTTAAAATGTTAAAAATCAAATGGCTTATAATTTGATGAATTTAAAATTCGATGAACTCGTAATTTAAAATATTTAAAATTTAAGTAATCAAATATTAAAAATAATTAAACTTAAATTTGACCTAATTTTGATGGTAGCGTATACGGAAATTCACAAAGAACGGGTTATAAAAGTCTGTGATGAGTATGGCAGATGGCAGGGTGGTTTTATAGCTTCGGCCGGTCATACGACCAACATAGTTGTTGAATTATGGGGCATTCGCAGGAGTTTAGATTTGTCGTGTAAAATGAGATTTAAGAATTATTAGAGATAAATTCTCTTGAATCTCTACGTATTTTGGAGTTAAATTAAAGATACAACCATCCGTTAGTAGGTTTGTTGCAATCATCATTGACATGTTAGACTGCAATATGTGCTTCGGAAAAGGGAATTCCAGCGCCGATTTTCTTCCTAAGTTAGTAGCCTCCAGTAATGTTGAAACCATTATGAGCTTGATTACACATATATGCTTAGCGAAGCACGCGGAAGGCACGCAGTTAATTCAACGATATTTAACAATTTATTTATTTTTTATTTTTTTAAATTTATTATATTTTTTACAATCTAACAATCTAATTACTACATACCTACCGCATTCCTACCTATATATACCCGCTAAGCACTTTCGGACCATTATTGACTCTCCCTTTGAGGATTCCTCAGGTAAAATATTTTTTAGCTATTAATTTCTTTTTCTTGTTCCTCTTTGTTTAAAAAAAAAAAACCCTAAGCTTTTGGGATAAAAGCTGATAATTTTTACATAAACAAATTTACAAAATGAGTAGAATTCAATATCGCAAAAAATTTTATCTAATTTTTATATTTCACAAATTAAAAAGAGTGGAATAATATAAAATAGCAAAATAAAAAAAATCTATTTAGACAAAAACAGAAAGTTAGTAGGTAGGGCAAACAAGGGCTTGGGATGGCGGTGGCGGCGTCGTGTCTTTGAGACGGGGAGGGATGGGCTTAAATTGAGTCGATTTGTTTATCAATTTTTCATTCGATTCGAGTCGATTCAAACTTTCAGTGCTTCAATTTCTCAGATCTGCGATTTAGCGAAAGAATGGAGGCCAAGATCGCAGCATCCAACGTATTCGGGAGCATGCCTGGCTTGAAGAGAAAGCCAGCATCAACCATCAAGCTAGGTCTGGGAGGAGGAAAGCGACGAAGGGTGGACGAAGGGGCCCACAGCAAGCTTCATCTTCATCTTCCATCTGGTAATATTTCTGGAACTGGAAGATCTCTCATCAGATCTTATTATACAAATTTTTCGAAAACCCAGGCGCCGCAGCGCCTTATGTTTTATCGTAACGGTGAGTGGGTTGATTTTCCTGAATCTGTTCTGGGATTTGTTAAAAATGATTTTCAACTAAAGAAGAGTGGCGCTGTAGAGGTTGATTTTGATGGGGATCGCTATGTGCTGGATTTCCTGCGCATGGTTCAAGTTGAATTGGCTTCTGGTTCGCAGAAGCCAATTGCTTGGATTGACGAAGCGGGTAACTGCTTCTTTCCTGAGATTTATAGTCAGGATGAGGATGATGATGATGTTGAACAGGATGAAAGCTACCCAAGTTTTCGATATGGGCCCCGAGAGATCAAAGTCCACCTTGAGATTGACCTAAATGGTGGAGATCAGTCCCAGCAGATTCAACTTGGTCAGAATTCTCGCTGTGCTGTAGAAGTGGAGGAGGATGCTTGGAATGACAATTCCGGAGAGCAAAGTGATGATGACGATGTTGCTGTGGGGGAGGAGTTAGATGTTGGTGTTGTCCAACAGATGTTCCTTCTGGGGATGAGTATTGTGGGTGGTGTAGACATACTTGATGTCTACCAATGTTCGAGCAATTTGATGGAAGCTCGCTTGGAGCTTTTTAAGAAACAGATTGAACTGACCAGAATGCATCGTGGGGATGCAAACGTCCGCTATGCTTGGCTTGCTTCTTCCAGGGAAGCGGTGTCTACGATCACGCACTATAGTCTTGGTCATTGTAGACCATCTGCAGCTAAGTCCCGCGCTGGTGTTCGTTTGTCTCCAGCTAACCGCTGTTACACCAGGTAGTGGAGTTTTCTTATTTTTATTATGTCAGTGCTGTAGAAATTTCTGTCTTTTCCTTACTGGAAGTCTGATAAATACACTAAATAGATTTGTGATGAGTTCTTGTTAGGTAGCCCATGTGTTAGTGGTGAAGGATATTACACGACTCCAGTTGAGATGGTAGTTGTGGTGATGGAAACATACCGTTATTATTAATGGTTTTAGTGTTTCAACAAGCTAACATGGATTCTCTTCTCTTCTATGTTAGGTTGAAGATTAAATGTTGAGCCAGTTAACAAAAATGCAAATCACCTTAGTTTCTTCTAATGAATGCAAATCACTTGTGGTGTGGGAAGATGTTTCTATGGATTGTCTTCATTACTAACTACCTTAGTGTCTTATTGTTTTCGTATTAGTTTTCTACATGTCATTACTGGTACTTCGTCATGTTTATTTAACTGTCTAAAAGAGCTTGATCATGTATCTTCTCTGCTTATTTATATGCTATTTTAACAATCTTTAATTTTGTTTACAGCGCTAACTTTTGTGATGTTGACGAAAATGGAGTGCAACACATGATATTATGCCGTGTTATTCTGGGGAATATAGAACTGCTGCAGCCTGAAAACCAACAGTACGGTCCCAGTAGTGAGAATTTTGACACTGCAGTGGATGATCTTCAAAATCCAGGACAGTATATTATTTGGAATATGAATGTGAACACCCACATTTATCCGGAGTTTGTTGTCAGCTTCAAGATTTCTTCTAATGCTGCAGGTGATAAGCTGCTCTTCTTAAGTTTTTCAATTGCTGGGTGAATATAAATTGAATACTTGTGCATACATACAACATACTTTTCCTAATATTGAACTCAAACTTGTGCATCAACTACGCTTTATGCAAGTTTATGATTGGGTGGTTGATGGAAGGATCATATCCAGCTTATGTTCAATGTCATCTCTCAGTTTGATGCTCTACATCTCCTTGGTGCTGAAAGTTTAGAGGTCATTGCTTTTGAAAAATCTGTTATGTTTATGATGCGCATACCTTGGGTGTTGTTGGGTTTATTGTATCAAAGAAATCAATTGTCATCAACCAGCCCTTCCACTGAATCAATCAGCTGTCTCTCCTGCAGATATATTTGATCGTCATTAGGTTTTCTTCTGCAGTGTTCTGAGTGCCGGAACGGTCCTATTATATGTTTTTTTTTTGACAGGGTTGGTGGTTGGAAGTGAGAGTGACTCTTCTGTTTCAGGAATCAGTGTTTGTTCTAAGGTTGCCCAAGACAACCTTGGAGTGGGATCCTATTCTGTAGATTTGAACTTGCCAGTAGATCTCAATCAGCCAATGGAGTCCTCTTCAGCAGATAGAGTAAGCACATCGGTTGTGATTTGTTTTGTTGTCAATTCACTTATCTATACTTGATCTCACTTTTCATTTTCAATTACTTGTTTTTGTTATTACATTTGTTGCTGATGATTTATAATATGAGATCCTCCATTGAGCTGGGATTTTTTTGTTAGACTCGCTTGGTCTATTTTATGTAGTTTTGTATGTTAGTTTCCAGTAGGTCATTTGTGTTATTTAAGCCTAAATCTTCTTTGTTGGACTGTATGGAATCATTGTTGATGTCCAGCTTGCTTCCCCGCCTTCTGTCCTCTTGTTCTGGGTTTCTCTCTGTTCCTATGTTGCTTTTTTTGGCGTGGCTGCCTTTTATGTTGGGGGATACATATTATTTTTGTTTGCTGGATGAGTAGAGCATGCAAAACTTGGTATTGCACAATGTTTTGAGTTTTCAATTTGCATTGTTCAAGAGTTGTGACTTTAAAATTTATAGATAAAGGGAAGAAATGTTTTCTATGCGCTTGGTGGATTGTCATAATAGGGAGAATCTAGTGCCCATTTATTGATGTTAGCTTTGTGCCCTTTCCCAAACGCCACAGATATGGAAGCCTTGTGTACTGAGGCATCCTTGTTGTGATAGATGTTAGGTTTGTTAATGATAAAAATTTTTAGTCATTTTTGTGCCATTATATTGACTGTTGATTTACTAGAAGCATTGGCGAAAGTCAAACAGTTAAGCTGTTACTTATGGATTATGATCTGGTTGAGATAGGAGCATTGTGTGCTTCATCTTCTTTGTTTCGTTTACTGCCTGGCCTACACAAGTGGTATGTTTAGTAGAAAAAATGTGACTAGATGGTGTCATAATTCTAGACCATTCAAAGTTCATCTCATTTTCCTTTGCATGTCAGTTGTTTAGGCTAGTGTACATGAATGGGTGAATTGTTTTGGCTTCATTAATGATATTGCTTGTTCCATGCCACCAACAAAATCTGTATGGAGCTTTTGGCGCCTCTTCTTGTTTTAGCAATGAGTTATAATTGTTTGACAATTATCATACTGTAATAGCTGGGTGAAAGGCAAGCAGCTTCAGGATCTGGGATGTCTCAGGGAAAAGCCCCAAGTCTATGTTCAAGCAGTCCAAAGACTCCTAGATCTCCATGGATGCCTTTCCCTATGTTATTTGCTGCAATCTCTGATAAAGTTCCTCGTAAAGATATGGAACTTGTTACCCATCACTATGGACTTTTTAGGGTATGTTGAATGGAACTATTCATTCTATAGCTTCTGTTCTGATTGAAATATTATTCTCCAATGTATTTAAACTACTACTTGTTGAATATTTTACCAGACCAAGAAGATAAGCCGAGATGATTTTGTCAAAAGCTTGAGATTAACTGTAGGTGATTCATTGCTCAAGTCAACTATAATGAATCTCCGAAGCAAGGTATGATTTGATTGGCATGGGTTACTGCTTGCGGTTGGTCCTTTTGTTGCTGCCTCCTAGGGAAATGCTTTTTGTCACTCTTTAGAGATTAGCTGCAGTTCCTGTATGTGCACAACAAGAGCAAGCCATGGGCTGAATAAAAAATATTGCTTAAATCTATCTGTTGAGTTGTGCTTCTTGCTGCCGCCAATAAACGGGGAAGTGGCACCAGTTGACAATTCTATACTGGGTTGTTCTGTTGTGATGCTATGACACTGCCTGGCCAAGTAGTGAATTTGGCTCATAGTTGTTAACGCTTATCGGATAAAATTGTTTTTCGGAAGGCGGTTAAAATATCAAATTTCCCATCTTTGAGGAGGACACGACAATCTCTCGGTCTGGCTGTTTGCAGGATCTTTCTTTGTTCCAAAGTGCTTGATCAAAGCTTGGAATGTTATGCTTGATCTTCTTTGTTGCTCTAACGATGTCTTGATTTTTTGATTTGCTGATGCAACCTTGGCGGCTATGTGCAGGCACCGACCACCTGTTTTAGGGAAGAGCCAAATCCAACCACACAAGGCTCGCCTGGGGTCTGATTAAGCTGAGCACTTTCAGGGACACACCACCTGGAATGCGTCGACATGGCCTTGTGAATATTGCATGTGTTAAGGATATTGCTATGTTACTCTGTCAATGTGACAAGTATGTTGCCATTGGGTCTGTCAAGGATTTCTGGGTTTTTTTTTTTTCCCCAATTTATGGAAACTTTGCTGGAACTGAAACATGGTTAATTAGTAGAATTAGTTTGCAAAGAGTTGTCCGGGATGATCTTACTCTTTGACCTTATACATCTGATCTCTGCTTTGATTGGAGTCGTTTCCTAACCTGGCCATCAGATTGACCAGCCGAGCTTGGCTTGTGGTCGTCCATGTAAAGGCTGGAACCATACTGGACTGGTTCAACTTGCAGTGCAGGCTAGTGGGTTGAACCAAAATCGTAGGAATGGTGCCGTTGGTGCTCTTCACACACAAGTAGGTGAAATTTGATCTCTCCTGGTGCAATGGTTAAATGTGACTAGGCGTCCGAAACGGAAAGGAAGCTTTCAAGTTAATTGCGTTTCTGATTTATTAATTTAATAAGAACGCTGTCCATATCGTATCTTTTTTGAGAGATTTTGCATCCGAATCTTTTTCCAAGATCTTAAATTTTAAATTTGAATGCATCGAAATGCACGTGCATCAAAATTTGTCCGTTGCATTTCACTTTCAGTTGCACGAGCAATAGAAATATTGGGAGAAAATAAGAAATAGTAGCCTCTATTATTTATAATAGATAAAAGAAAATAATAGGTAAAGAGAAAGAATGCAACTTTCTCCAGTCAAAGGTAACGGGATTTCGTTCTAAGGCCAAGTCTCTAGCACCCATTGAATGTGCTCTAACTAAAACTGGAATTGGAGTTCAGTTTTAGAAACTGTTCTTGTCGCTTAAAAAATTTATCGGGCAAGTGCTTTCTGGGCAATTTTCTTACCACAAAATATACATTACAGGAAAACTACTTATCAACAACTTTGTTTGATTTTATATAATTATGTGAAAAAGGGGAACCATGATTCGGACCATATTATATTTGGGCTATAGGGTAAAAAAATTTGAGATTCAACTCTAGTGGGTGCCTGCCTGAGTTCTTCCTATCTTGTAGTATCCATATATAAGCTGAATTGCGTTTTTGTGATCAAGGTCACTCATCTCTCTATGATTTCTAAGCAGAATCGTTGCCTTTTCTCCGTTATCTTTGGAATAGCTTCTTGCGGGCATCAGAGGCAACCTTATTCATTCCTGATTTTACATTATTCTTTTGATTATACGTATCACCTTTAACTTTTTCTTTTTATCTTTTCTTTTTGGTATTAAAGGAGCGATTACAACCACATGAATATAAGGTAGGTACAATGTCGGCAGGGGAGATAGGTACAATGTCGGCAGGAGGTTTGAATTCCTATTCATTGGAATGAAATACACATTGTCACCAAAGACAAGCTCCACACCTCTCCATTATCTTTTTCTAAATGCAAGGGCAATTGCACTGCGCTGTCTTGTTTGCACTTTAAACTTTATAAAGAAAGCCACATTTTAATGCAGTAGGCTGGGCTGGGAATAATGTGATGCAATTTTTTTAAAAAATAATTTTTCCTTGTGTTTTTGGCGGGGACGGTATCGGAGTGGTAGACCTCATTAAGGGTCCACTTCCATTTTTTGTTTTCCATCTTTGTTTTTTCTTTCTTGTATATTTTTCGATTTGAAGTGTTTTTGAAAATATGCTAGTTTCAAGTCTTTTCTTCGTAATTTCTTCGTTTCTTTAAGGTAGATAACAATACAATTTGAATTGTGACAAAATAAAGACAAACAAATACGATAATACACCAAGATGAGGACAATCTCTCAAACCCATCTAAGTACTGATCATACATAAGAAACCATTATCAATTCTCGCAAAATCCCAAAACAGTCTCAACGGAGAAACAAGTACAAGCGTATCAAAATCCACAAACAAAATTTCTCTCAAAATCTCGCATTTTTTAAGCTCAGAAACTAAACCTTCTTTGTTGCACAGAACATAGAACCCCTTGCTTATTTACAAGAGAAACAAATATAGCAAAAGCACAATAGACCCAAAGCCAAATCAATTTAGTTAGAATTGCATTCATGTTGGTGGGTCTTGGCATGCCAAAAAGTTTGGCTTCTTTCTGACTTGGTTTGTGAAGGCACATCATAATATGTGCCACCAGAAGTATACCCAACTTAAGTAAGTTCAGTTTCTAATAGTACTCTGGTAGGTTGATGAGATGAACATTGATATGCAGCAGTAGATAATTCAAAACAATTCAAGGTAATATCAAGCAGCATGCATTCTCATGAATTGTTATTACTTGGAACAAACTTTTTCTGATAGTAACCACACCAATACGATGACCAACAGTATATTTGCACAACGAAGAAAATGCCGTGACCCAATTGAGAGTTTTTTTTTTTTTTTTTTGAGATATTCTAAACTTAGACCAATCAATATTGTTAAAACTGACTTGGACCGATCAGTCCGACCGGTTCAACCGGTGACTGGTCAAAGGTTCGGGCCGGTTCATGGTTACTGTTGCCACTTAACTCGGACTGGTCAAAACCGGTCAAAATTAGTAAAAATCAGTGAAAAATTGGACCCGGTTCAACCGGTTCAAACCGGTATAAAAGTTTTATAAATTATAATTTGATCCTAATATTTATTTAAATTATAATTTAAATTTTAAATTTAATTAAAACTTTCAATTTAATCCTAAATTTATCAAAACTTTCAATTTAACTTTCAATTTAATTTCTAAAAATAAAAAAAGTAATATTTAATAATTATATATAAATATTATTTTTTCAAATTATATATATATATAGATATATATATATATATATATATATATATATATAAGTAACGGTTCAAATATCGGTTCGACCAGTTGAACCGATTGAATTTTGATTTACTAATATTTTTGATTCGTTGCTCAAGCCAAGCCGTGGCTGATGTAACCCCTTTGGACAATTCGGCGCAGTCTGTGTGGCGCTGTTTGTGAAACTCGATAATGGTCTTCTGCCCGGTGGAGCTATCGGCTGGAGGCGCCTGCGGCTGTTGTGGGAATCCATCAGCAGCAGCTCCAAGTACACCAAGTCGCCGCCAATATTCAGGCACTCCTCATCGGCGGCGAGTTGGCCGCCATTGCAGTGGATCTTAGTAATGCTGGTGTTGCAGGCCTTCACCAGATCAAATACAGCTCCATCACATGTTGGGTTGATGATTAGTACAATTACCAACACAAAGAACGCAATATGGTTTTCTGTCTTTCTGTTTCCAACACCCATTTTCTTTTTCAGTTCAAATATGCCAACACAGACGAAAAAACACAAGTAGAGAAGGTTTATCAGTAGGGTGAAAAGTGGTGACGGAATAAAGATTACATGCACTTTACCATGAGGATTGTTGTAATAATGTTATCATGCAGAATGTCTGTTGAAATTGCATGAGTGCATATGCATGTGTTTCCTGCCAAGAACAATATTTTTCTTACAAAATTATTTTCTTTTTGTATTTTAGAATTAAAGCTTACACAATTGATTATAATTGAGAGAGATTTTTTTTGGGGGGGGGGGGGTGTTAAGGAGTGACATTGATATTAACATGCTCCCATGGCTGCGTGCCCAACAAGTTTTTCTATTTTTTTTGTTAACAAAATTTAACATTATCTCTCATTAGTCCGTAAATGTCAACCTAATTAAGTAGGAGATTTAATTAGTAGCAGTATGACATGCTGCTAAACTAAGTTGGAGAAACTTCGTTTTGCAAATAATACCAAAAATAAAAATTTAAATTCATTTTGTTTACTAAACTATGTTGCATTTTATGGACAAAAAAAATGCCATGTTGCATATTGATTATAAACCTATATGTGTGTGTGTATATATATATATATATACCATATTAGGTGGTCGTGACTTTAATTTGTCGGCAATATTATCCTTTTTGCCCCTTTTGAACTCTCCATTCATTTCTTTTATCCTTTAAAAAAAAAATTAGAGACAAGAAGTTAAAGGGATGAATCAATCAACTTTGGCTTTATGTTATGCTATGCAGTGGATGATGACATTGCTTTCTCCTTTTGTTTTTCCTGTCCTTTTATTTTGGGGAAGCTGGATATATAACATTTAACTTATCCTTCTTATGAGTGATTTCTCAAAGTAAATGATAATGAAAGCCCCTTTCTGAATGTGGAACGATTTATCTAATTGTCCTCTAAAGAAAGGAATCGATCCCCTGAACGATTGGCCACCTACAACTATCAATAAAGATCAAAGTGATTTAAAATGTTGGATAATTAAATTTAGAAAAATAAAAAAATAAAAAAAATTATTAAATGTAATTAGATGAATTGCACGTTCATCTATATTTTCCTAATATACACCTAATATTTCGCCCGAGGGGGTGTCCATTGAAAAGCAAGGATGTGACTCCAACCTAAATAAAACAATAGAGGGGAAATAATAAGAAACAAATGGATTTTTATTATTCTCTTGTTACTGCTAAGCTAAGCCCTGATTAAACTTCAGAAAGAAAGTGAAGTAAGAAAACAACAAAAGAGAATTGTAGGCACTAAGGATAAAATCTAAACCTAAAACTAAGAATTCAGTACTCAATTATAATACATCATGGTTAGTGGAAGAACATTTTTTTTCCCCCTTAGAAAAAGTCCTGCTTTATCTTTTAGGGCTTCGGCTGGATCGATATATGGGCCTATTTATTAGACTTTTTTGAGTCCGTATCGGGACATTAATGTGTTGGGCTGTGATGAGCCCAATATTTTTATCAATCCAACACCAACTCCAAAGGCTTCCCCCACCCCACGAGGGCCGCCTCTTTATCATCTGAACACTGAAACCTTTTATTTGGGATTTGAGAGGAACGTAAGTCCAATATAGTAAGGTCCATTCCAAAACATCGAGGCGCGTGGGGGCCCAAGGCAAGGATCATGAAATCCATGGAGTTTATATTATCACTTCTATAATAAAATTGCTTTCAATTAAATTAATATATATATAATTGCTTTCAATATAATAGATTGAACCCAAAGCCTCTGGCCAAAAAAAAAAAAAAAAAAACCCAAAGCCTCTGAAAGAAACTAAACCCTATAAGAAAAACAAATCACGATAGATCCCAAAAAAAAATCTCAAAAGGACAGTGAACCCAAAGCCAAATTAATTTAGCTAGAATTGCATTCATGTGTCCTTTAGAGACATCGAGTGGTTAATACTCAAGATTTTTATTTTGAAGTCTTTAAATTTTAACCCTTAAAATGGAATATAAGACTTATGAGAATGAGAGAGTTATCTACTATATAACTCACGGTCATGGACCTCATAAAAAAAAAAAATTGCATTCATGTTGGTGGGTCTTCGCATGCCACAAACTGTGACTTCTTTCTGACTTGTTTTCCAACAGGCACGTCATAACATGTGCCACCAGAAGTATACCCAATTTAAGTACGTTCAGTTTCTCATGCTTTGGTGGGTTGATTAGACATGTGGACATATTATGAATGCATATATGCAGTAGTAGATAATTCAAAACGAATTCGAGGTAATATCTACTACTACAAAAATGCATTCGCATGAATTATTTAGAACTCTGCACAAACCTTTTCTTATAGTAACAACACCAATACGAGGGCCAACAGTACATTTGCACAACCTTGAAAATGGAACGACCAAATTGAGAGAGTCAAAGCAATAAAAGTGGTTTTTTTTATTTTTTTTATTTGGTCCTTCTAAAAGGAACTTTGGGGGGCTCTGGAGCACAAGACACACACAACATATTTATGGAATAAAACAGATAATGATCAATGATTACTAGCTGGGATAGCAATTAAATATGCCAGTGCATGTTTTTCCCTCGAGGCAACCCAGCTTTGATGCCCCCTGGGCACAATTCGGTACAGTCTCTGTGGCGCTGTTTGTGAAACTCGATTTTAGCACGACGCCCTCTGGAGGTGTTGGCTGGAGGCGCCTGCGGCTACTGTGGGAATCCATCAGCAGCAGCTCCAAGTACACCAAGTCGCCCCCAATATTCAGGCACTCCTCGTCGGCGGCGAGTTGGCCGCCATTGCAGTGGATATTAGTAATGCTGGTGTTGTTGTTGCCCTTCACCAGATCAAATGCAGCTCCATCACAAGTTGGGTTGATGATCAGTATAATTACCAACACAGATAATGCAATATGGTTTTCTGTCTTTCTGTTTCCAACACCCATTTTCTTTTTCAGTTCAAACATGCCAACACAGACGAAAAAACACAAGTAGAGAAGGTTTATCAGTAGGGTGAAAAGTGGTGAGGGAATAAAGATTACATGCTCTTTACCATGTGGATTGTTGTAATAATGTTATCATGCAGAATGTCTGTTGAAATTGCATGAGTACATATGCGTGTGTTTCCTGCCAAGAACAATATTTTTCTTACAAAATTGTTTTCTTTTTGTATTTTAGAATTAAAGCTTACACAATTGATTATAATTGAGAGAGATTTTTTATTGTTGGGGGGGGGGTGTTAAGGAGTGATATTGATATTAACATGCTCCCATGGCTGCGTGCCCAACAAGTTTTTCTATTTTTTTTGTTAACAAAATTTAACATTATCTCTCATTAGTCCGTAAATGTCAACCTAATTAAGTAGGAGATTTAATTAGTAGCAGTATGACATGCTGCTAAACTAAGTTGGAGAAACTTCGTTTTGCAAATAATACCAAAAATAAAAATTTAAATTCATTTTGTTTACTAAACTATGTTGCATTTTATGGACAAAAAAAATGCCATGTTGCATATTGATTATAAACCTATATGTGTGTGTGTGTATATATATATATATATATATATATATTTATATATACCATATTAGGTGGTCATGACTTTAATTTGTCGGCAATATTATCCTTTTTGCCCCTTTTGAACTCTCCATTCATTTCTTTTATCCTTTAAAAAAAAAAAATTAGAGACAAGAAGTTAAAGGGATGAATCAATCAACTTTGGCTTTATGTTATGCTATGCAGTGGATGATGACATTGCTTTCTCCTTTTGTTTTTCCTGTCCTTTTATTTTGGGGAAGCTGGATATATAACATTTAACTTATCCTTCTTATGAGTGATTTCTCAAAGTAAATGATAATGAAAGCCCCTTTCTGAATGTGGAACGATTTATCTAATTGTCCTCTAAAGAAAATTTAACATTTAACTAAAATCATGCATGCGCTTTTTTTTTTTTTTTTGTTCCATTGAAAAGTAAGGATGTGACTCTAACCTAAAATGAAGAATGGCGGGGAGGAAAATAGGGAGAAAAAATCGATGTTTATTATTGTTAAGCCCTCGTTAAACTTTAAAAAGAGAGTGGAGAAGAAGAAAAATAATTTTATTAGAAAGCTCTTCAAGTTATAACTATATAATGAGATATAATAATAGTAACTCTCTCTTTTCCATTAATCTCATTTTCTCATTTTTAAAATTAAAATTTAAAATCTCTGTTTGTCCAAAGTGTATTGTTTTGATGAATCTCTGTAATGCCATAATTATTATAATTTATGCAATCATCTGATAAAAATGTGCAATAAGAAAAATTGTGTTTTAATTTCTTTTTTTGTTACACATTTTCTGAATGTTGGTGCAAAAAGTTTCCTGCTTGTTGCATTTGAGATAAATTTTTGGGTGATTTTCTCCAATCATGCAACGGAGCCCTAACGTATCTCTCTTAATCATATGAGTGATTTTCCAAAGCAAATGGTGGAGCCCCTTCTGTCTGTGGAACGATAATTGACCTCCAAAGAAAAGAATCAATCGCATGAACGAACTGGCCACCTACAACTATCAATAATCCATTTTCATCGAGGAATGACTAAAATCATGCATGTGCTTTTTTTTTTTTTGGGTTCCATTGAAAAGTAAGGATGTGACTCTAACCTAAAATGAAGAATCGCGGGTGGGAGAATAGGTAAAAAAAATCGATGTTTATTATTGTTAAGCCCTCGTTAAACTTTAAAAAGAGAGTGAAGAAGAAGAAAAAAAATTTCATTAGAAAGCTCGTCAAGTTATAACTATATAATGAGATACAATGATAATAACTCTCTATTTTTCATTAATCTCATGTCCTCATTTTTAAAATTAAAATTTAAGACCTCTAAAATATAGTATAAGTTCTAATTATTGTTCAAAGTGTATTGTCCTGATGAATCTTTGTAACGCAAAAGTTGTTGTAATTTGTGCAATTATATGATAAAAATGTGTAACAAGAAAAATTGTGTTTTTAATTTCTTTTTTTGTTACACTTTTTATGAATGTTGTTGTAAAAAATTTCTTAATTGTTACATTTGAGGTAAATTTTTGGGTGATTTTCTCTAATCATGCAACAGAACCCTAACTTATCTCTCTTAATCATATGAGTTAATCCATCTTCATTGCGGAATGACTACAATCACGCATGTGCTTTTTTTTTTTGTTTTTCCCCATTGAAAAGTAAGGATGTCACTCTAACCTAAAATGAAGAATGGCAGGGAGGAAAATAGGGAGAAAAAATCGATGTTTATTATTGTTAAGCCCTCGTTAAACTTTAAAAAGAGAGTGAAGAAGAAGAAAAAAAATTCATTAGAAAGCTCGTGAAGTTATAAACTATATAATGAGATACAATGATAGTAACTCTCTCTTTTTCATTAATCTCATTTCCTCACTTTTAAAATTAAAACTTAGAGCCTCTAAAATATAAGTATGAGTTCTAATTATTGTCCAAAGTGTATTGTCCTGATGAATCTCTGTAATGTAAAAAATTGTTGTAATTTATGCAATCATATGATGAAAATGCGTAACAAGAAAAATTGTGTTTTTAATTTATTTTTTTGTTGTACATTTTATAAATGTTGTTGCAACAAATTTCTTACTTGTTGCATTTGAGATAAAATTTCGAGTGATTTTCTCCAATCATGCAACGGAACCCTAACTTATCTCTCTTAATCATATAAGTGATTTTCCAAAGCAAATGGTGGAGCCCCTTCTGTGTGTGGAACGATAATTGACCTCCAAAGCAAAGAGTCAATCGCATGAACGAACTGGCCACCTACAACTATCAATAATCCATTTTCATTGCGGAATGACTAAAATCATGCATGTGCTTTTTTTTTGTTTTTTTTGGTTCCATTGAAAAGTAAGGATGCGACTCTAACCTAAAATGAAGAGTGGCGGGGGCGGGGAGAAAAATAGGGAGAAGAAATCGATGTTTATTATTGTTAAGCCCTCGTTAAACTTTAAAAGGAGAGTGAAGAAGAAAAAAAATTTCATTAGAAAGCTCATCAAGTTATAACTATATAATGAGATACAATGATAGTAACTCTCTCTTTTCTATTAATATTAATATCATGTCCTCATTTTTTAAATTAAAACTTATGACCTTTAAAATATAAGTTCTATTTATTGTCCAAAGTGTATTGTCCTGATGAATCTCTGGAATACAAAAATTATTGTAATTTATGTAATCATATGATAAAAATATGTAACAAAAAATATTCTGTATTTAATTTCTTTTTTTATTACACATTTTATGAATATTATTGCAAAAAGTTTCTTACTTGTTGCATTTGAGATAAAATTTCGAGTGATTTTCTCCAATCATGCAACGGAACCCTAGGTTGTCTCTCTTAATCATATGAGTGATTTTCCAAAGCAAATGGTGGAGCCCCTTCTGTCTGTGGAACGATAATTGACCTCCAAAGAAAAGAATCAATCGCATGAACGAACCGGCCACCTACAACTATCAATAATCCATTGTCATTGCGGAATGACTAAAATTATGCATGTTCTCTCTTTTTTTTTTTTTTTTTGTTCCATTGAAAAGTAAGGATGTGACTCTAAACTAAAATGAAGAATAGCGGGGAGGAAAATAGGGAGAAAAAATCGATGTTTTTTATTGTTAAGCCCTCATTAAACTTTAAAAAGAGAATGAAGAAGAAGAAAAAAAAATTTCATTAGAAAGCTCGTCAAATTATAAACTATATAATGAGATACAATGATAATAACTTTATCTTTTCCATTAATCTTATGTTTTTATTTTTAAAAATAAAACTTAGGACCTCTAAAATATAAATATGATATCTAATTATTGAGTAACTCCCAAAATTATTTTTTTTTTATCTGCGGGAATTGTCTAAGGTAGAGGGAAGGTGAAGCTGAGGGTGCAAGTTCGAAGTCCTCCCCTCAATGAGGCAAACGCCTTATGTTGTCAATTCTCGCAAAATCCCAAACAGTCTCAATGGAGAAATAAGGGCAAGTGGATCAATATCCACAAACAAAATTTCTCCTTAAATCTCGCATTTTCTAAGCTCAAAAACTAACCTTCTTTGTCGCACAGAACAAAGAACTGCTTGCTTCTTTACAAGACAAACAAATATAACAAAAGGACAATAAACCCAAAGCCAAATCAATTTAGGCTACGTTTATTTTGTGTAAAAAATTTTATAAGAAAATTTTTTTCTCATTTTTTGGCATTTATTTCCTATAAAAGAAAGTAGTCAACAGAATATTTTTGTAAAATTTTAGAATTTTCTGGTAAAATAACTTACGCTTATTATGAGCTTAGGTTATTTTACAAAAAAAAAAAAAATAAAGTATGATTTAAGTGAGTGATAAGAGAAAATTATTATTTTCATTAAAAAAATTTTCTTTTACAAATATTTTACTCAAATAAATTATTTTTCAACAAACAAACGGAACTTTAGTTAAAATTGCATTCACGTTGGTGGGACTCTACTTGCCAAAAACTGTGACTTCTTTCTTAATTGTTTTGTATGTGCCACCACAAGTATATCCAAACTTAAGTTCAGTTTCTAGTATATATTTTTGTAGGTTGATTAGATGGACATTAATAACCCATATATGCAGTAGTAGATAATTCAAAAAAATTCAAGGCAATATCTACCAGCATGCATTCGCATGAATTATTAGAACTTTGCACAAACTTTTTCTGATAGTAACCACACCAATACCAGGCCATAAGTACATTTGCACAACGATGAAAATGCCATGAACAAATTGAGAGAATTGAAGCAATAAAAATGGTTTTTTTTTTCGGTCCTTCTAAAAGGAACTTTGGGGGGCTCTGGAACACAAGACACAAACAACATATTTATGGAATAAAACAGATAATAATCAATGATTACTGGCTGGGATAGCAATTAAAGATGCCAGTGCATGTTCTTTGCTCAAGGCAAGCCGTGGCTGATGTACCCTTTTGACAATCCGGTACAGTTTCTGTGGCGCTGTTTGTGAAACCCGATTAGAAAGTGCAGTTATTCGGACATGTCGCCTGGAGGACCCTGCGGCTGGTGTGGGAATCCATCAACAGTAGCTCCAAGTACACCAAGTCGCCGCCAATATTCAGGCACTCCTCCTCACAGGCGGCGAGTTGGCCGTCATTGCAGTAAATATTAGTAATGCTGGTGTTGTTGTTGCCCTTCACCATATCAAATGCCGCTCCATCACAAGTTCGGTTGATGATTAGTACAATGGCCAACACAAAGAATGCAATATGGTATTCTGTTTTCCTGTTTCCGACACCCATTTTCTGTTTCAGCTCAAATATGCCACACTCACACACACACACAGAGCACAACTAGCTAAGGCTTTATAAAGTGTGGTGAGAAATGGCAATGGTATAAAATATTATATGCTCTTCAACAAGTGGAATTGATCATAATGCAATCAGACAGGAAGTTAATAGTAAAATGACATGAGTGCCTAATTTTTCTTTTAAAATTCTTTAAAAATTTTATAATTAAAGCCCAAATATTTAATTATGATTATATTTGAGGGAGAAAGGGAAAATGTGATCCACCATTAATCAGTAAATGTCAGCTTATTTGAGTAGGGGATTCTGATGCTGCACTAAACAAATATTGTGGTGGTATGGGAATAACTTTTCGGAGTAGCCATGGAGATACTTTATATGCTCTCTCGGCTAACCTCCCTGGGATTTTCTCTCCCACTATTTTGGAATTAATGGCACTAGGAATGGCCCTTAAGACGGCGCAGGAGCAGGGGATTATTAATATTTGTGCAGAGTCGGACTTGTTAAGGTTTAAAGAAAGGAGAAGCTTTTATTACCGGATAACAATAGAAAACAACAACCGGATAGATGATCAAAAGAATGAGATTAAGACGAGTCAACAATGAGATTAAGATGATTCCGTTGACAGGACTGTCTAGAAGCAGTGAGAGGATGCCTCGGAACACAGCCCACTTCTTCCACTGCTGGCCTCCTATCTGAAGATATTAGATTGCTTGCTGTTAGCTTTCATGTTTTCAGTATCAGCCACATTCCCAGAGACGCTAATGGGGTGGCATATGCTTTGGCGAGACAAGCTTTGTCCATTTCGGGGGAATTTGTTTGGTCCCAAAATATTTAGCCTTATGTTTTTTCCCTTATATATATTAAGGTTAACATAAACTTTTCATTTTATTTTGATTCTATCATTAATTCTTTTTTAAATACATCACTAAATATTTGTTTCGTATTAAATCTATTGTGTCGTCATGATATGTTAACCTATTTCGTAATTGTGCTGACATGACAATCCAACGTAATACATAATGCTACATAGATATGTCACTTGCAAAAAAATATTATCTAAAAAAAAAAGAAATTTCAAGAAAAAAAATTCAAAAAATCAAATTTTGTCTTCAACTAAATTTGAAGCTCTTCGCGTGCGACACATTCCAGTTCGTGCCCTTGAGTTTTGATTGCTTATTTCAATTTGAAAAAAATTACACTATCTAGATACCAATATAGAAAATTGAATTATACTTCCCAATGACAGCCATAAAGTTCCATGTTTGAACAAACCCGACTTGTTTCTTGAAGTTCCGGAGACGGAGGGACAGACCCTTTTGAGATTGGATAATGGATTGCAAGTGTAAGATTAAAATGGCTTCTTGGTTGGGTAAAATCCTGCAAGTGTACATGGTCGATCGTAGTGATAAAATTTGGTGAATATTCCAGGTGTCGAACCCAAAAGAACAAATGATCAATTATAATTTTTAATAATAAAAATACTAAGGTTATGAGCTTTCACCTAAAAAGGATTGAACTATATGAAATTTTTGTGGACAAGCGATTTGAAGTTCAATTCTTCTTATTTAGTTAGTGTTCTTTGTCAAGCAACTTTAACTATATTCAATTTAATTGCGATCTTCTCTTGAACTCACATAAAGTATGTCAAGCAACTTTAACTATATTCAATTTAATTGCGATCTTCTCTCGAACTCACATAAAGTAGATTAAACTTATTAAGAACCAAGAATTTTTAATGAGATCATATAAATTTATCTCATCTTTGACTCAAAATTTATATATTTATCTATTTAGTGCACGACTAGTGTTTCATTTGTCGATCTCAACACAAATCCTAAGACTACTTCTATAGTGATCAAGCAAAAAAGCATATTTAAAAATAAAATAGATAAATTAAATCTAATTCTCAACATGAAATTGCAATATAATCAAAAGAACTATAAAATCTCTACAAAAATTATATAATCAAATCCTAAATTAGGCTACATCCCTTTCGCCCTAATTTATAGTTCTAGCTACTCATACTAAAAATTAAAGAAAAGCTAACAATTAACATCAAAAAGTTTAAAGGAGAAAGAAACTAAAGGAAAAAAATTCGAAAACTTGTTTCTAACGTCTTTAAAGTCCCCCCTCGTGTTCTTCTCCTCTTTTCTCTACGTTTCTCTCTATGTCGTCTTTCAGAATAGCCTCCCAAAAAAAGTCCTCCAATTCTGCTGTAACTTTAGTATTTATAGTTCCCTAAAAAAAGAACAAAATTCTAAGCCCTCAAGAGTCCAAATTCGAGTTGAAAAAGGATTTGTAAATTTTCTGGACAGTTTTGACCCTGTATTTTCGGACCCAAAATTTGACCCCTTCCACGCAGAATTTGAAGTTGGTCAAAACATCAAACTTATAGCTCTATCTCTTAGCTTCAATTTGGTTTTAGAATCATCCAATTATGACTTGTGTAAAGGAAATTACAGCTGAAAAATCGAGCAGTACGCAAAGTTGTGAAATTTTACCCGAACTGAATATAAATTAGTTTTCCAACCAAATTTTGGTCTGGTTATTTGGTGCTTGGTTTGTTTCTACTCCTTCAAACCCGACAGGTTCCTTTTCCTATGCTTCAAATACTTCGGTCACGTCCAATTGTCTTACAAAACATAAAACAAGCAACTGAAGTAAAATTTGTCACGATTCACAATATTTACACAGTTAAACTATAAAATATATATAAAAATATGTATAAAACTTATGTAAATATTGAACTTATCAAATTCCCTCACACTTGACTCGTTGCTTGTTCTCAAGCAATCACTCCATACCCCACACTAGCAAGTAAGAAAGAAAAGCGTCAATATTCACCAGAATTTCTCTAAAGTCAAAATCTCAAAAAAAAAAAAAAATGTCTCATTAACACATAATAATGTCAATTAGAGAGCATATCAAATACATTGCCAACCATGATCAACCATTAATCTCATCATCCGTTGCATAACATAGTCAAGAGAATGTGAGTGTGTGCCAAACCTCCTTATTGATCAATAAAAGATACATAGTGATAATTATGTAGAATCTAATTAAATAAAATACATAGTGATAATTATGTAGAATTTAATTAAATAAAACTATCTTTAAGTCCCATAAGCTCACCTCTCACTGTTTTAATGGACATACACTTCAATAATCAATAAGCCTTTAGATTTTTTTTTTAAGAGGTTCTAAATTCTTTTCTAAATACTAACATGCTTTTTGACACAAATATCATCACTTGTAATGTCGGTACCCAATTACTACTTCACAATAGCGATTTAGAGTGCTTTGCATACTTATAAATTAAGTTACCTTTTGATGCGAAGATCAACAATTATAATGCCGACCTCCAGTTACTTAGCAACTTAAAAAAGAGGAGTAGAGTAACTAAAAATAAACTAGGCCTCGAAAAATTTTTCTTTTTCCTTTTTTTTTTTTAAGTACTTAAATAATCTCAACAAATGCATGTTCTTATTCTTTTCTCATCGTGAGAGATATTCAAATAAGTTCTAAGATAGATAAACTTAATTCCTTTTAAATGCTTGCAATTGCATAAACTATCTACAGTCGCAAGAATCTATAAGCAAATAACTAAGTAAAAGGAACCAAAAACTAAACAATAAAATTGAAAACTAAACTGAATATAGCAAATAACAAAATAGATAAGAATAACAAAAATCATAATTAACACTCTGTCCCTGGCAACGGCCCCAAAAACTTGGTTGGGTAAAATCCTGCAAGCGTACATAGCCGATCGTAGTAATAAAACCTGATGAATACTCCAAATGTCGAAACTAAGGGAATAAAGGATCAATTATAATTTATGCTAATTGAAAAGAAAATTTATGTTGTGGAAATTATAAAACAAATAAATAAATAAATAAATAAATAAATAAATAAATAAATAAATACTGCTAAATTAAGCAAGGTAAGTTAATTAAACAAAACTAATAACGACTTGGAAACCACTTAAGAATAAAAATATTAGGGTTATGGGCTTTCACTTAGAAGGGATTGAATTATATGAAATTTTTGTGGATAAACGATTTGAATGTCAATTCTTCTTATTTAGTTAGTGTTCTTTATCAAACAACCCTAACTATATTCAATCTAATTGTGATCTTCTTTCGAACTCACACAAAAGAGATTAAACTCATTAAGAACCAAGAATTTTTAATGACATCATATAAATTTATCTCATATCTGACTCAAAATTTATATATTTATCTATTTACTGCACGACTCATGTTTCGTTTGTCGATCTCAACACAAATCCTAAAACTACTTTTATGGTGATCAAGTACAAAAGTATATTTAAAAAAATAGATAAATCAAATCTAATTCTCAACATGAAATTTCAATATAATTAAAAGAACTATAAAAACTCTACAAAAATTATATAATCCAAACCTAAATTAGGCTACATTCCTTTCGTCCTAATTTAGGATTCTAACTACTTATACTAAAAATCAAAGAAAAACTAACAATTAACATCAAAAAGTTCAAAGGAAAAAAAAAAGTAAAGGAAAAGAATTCGAAAATTCATCTCTGATATCTTCAAAGTCCTCCTTTGTGTTCTTCTGCTCTTCTCTCTACGTTTCTCTCTATGTCGTCTTTCAGAATAGCCTCCCAAAAAAGGCCCTTCAATTCTACTGTAACTTCAGTATTTATAGTCCTCTAAAAATAAAAAAAAAATTCTAAACTCTCAAGAATCCAAATTCGAGTCGAAAAACGATGTGTAAATTTTATGGATAGTTTTGACCCTATATCTTCGGACCCAAATTTTGACCCCTTCCACGCAGCATCCGAAGTTGGTCAAATAGTAAAATTGTAGCTCTATCTCTTAACTTCGATTTGGTTTTGGAATCATCTAATTCTGACTTGTGTAGAGGAAATTACAGCTGAATAACCGAGCAGTGCGCAAAACTGTGAAATTTTACCCGAACTAAATATAAATTATTTTTCCAACTAAATTTTGGTCTGGTTCTTTGGTGCTCAGCTTGTTTCTACTCCTTCAAACTTGACAGGTTCCTTTTCTTATGTTTCAAATACTTCGGTCAAATCTAATTGTCTTACAAAATATAAAACAAGCAATCAAAGTAAAATTTGTCAAAATTCACAATATTTACATAAGAAAAGTAATTGCATTGCACTCGGTGGTATAGAGCCAGATTCTTGAAATGGGATTGAAGATGGAATTGCATTGCCCTCGTTTTTATGCCTCAGATATCAGTATAAGCCGTAGATAGTAAATCTTTTGTGCATTTTTTTTTTTTTAAATTCTCTGAGACAAAAAATCGAACCGTTGGTGTGTGTTCGGAATTTTAAATTTTTTACTGAGAGAAGAATGAAACTAGAGAAAGAGGAGACCGAGAGCGAGACGGCTTGAAATTCATGATAAGTCACTTACTAAAAGTAATAACGAATTCATGAGAGCAAACAATTGTTGATGTCGGGAGGGAGAGCTGGAGGATGGTTGCAAATTTTTGTCTCGAAATTTCCTCTTTTTTTTTTTTTTTTTTAAATTTTATTTTAAAAATAACTTTTTGCACCTGACATGTCTACTTGACTGTATGTGCCCCGTCATGTCAACACGTAAATAGAATCTGTTATTTTGTTACAACGGTGAGATAAATTTATTATTAAATAAATAGTTTGTGATACATTTTAAAAAATAATAATTTTTAATAAAATTAAAACTAAGCAAAAAATTTGTGTATTTTTAAGAGCTTAACCCTATACATTAACACAGATGTAACACAGACCTTTGAATAAATTAAGTCCACATCTTATCTTTTTCCTTTTGAATTAATTAAGTCCACATCTTTTTCTTACTTAAAAAAAAAAAAAGATAGTAGCATTATAATGTATATGCTGCTAAACCTAATATTTATGCTACTAAACTAAGTAGGAGGGAAAAAAAATGTTTTTTAAAAATAATGCCAAAAACAAGAATTGCTACGTTTTTTACTTTTTTTTAACAAAAAAAAACATGAAACACCAATATGTGGATTATCATATGTGCAGAACAGGCCTAGAGTCGTCTGCTACGTTCTTATTCAATCTCTTTCATAAAAAAAATCCACTACCTAAATATTGATGAGGTTGAGTGGGTCTTCCTCATACCTAACATCGATATTAACGAGTCTTGAATTAAATATTACATCATATAACCTCACTTATTTTGTGAAAAAAAGGACGACAACGAGACTTAAACTCAGATCAATAAAAAGAAATATTAACTTATCACTAAACTATCATTTTAAATAGTTAAATTTTTACTAAACTACGCTACAATATTTGTTGTAAACCCCAATATATATGATGTTTGGTGATCATGACTTTAATCTGTCCCTACTATTATCCTTTTTAGCTTTTTTCCCCAATTTTGTACTCTTCGTTCATTTCTTTTTTTCCTTTTAGAAATTTATTAAAATAAAATAAAGTGATAAATCAATCAACTTTAGCTTTATGCTATATGGACGATGACTTTGCTTTCTCTTTTTCTTTTTCCCGAATAAAGGGGCCTTTTATTTTGGCCAAGCTGGATAACACTTGTCTCTCTTAATCATACGAGTGATTTTCCAAAGCAAATGGTGGAGCCCCTTCTGTCTGTGGAGCGACAATTGACCTCCAAAGAAAGGAATCAACCGCATAAATGACCGACTGCCCACAACTACAATAATCCATGAGAGCGGGCATGGATTCAGAGGTTTCTTTCGCCTGAATTTTTACTTAAATGAAATGAGAAGTCAAATTTTTAAAATCATAATAAAAGTTTTTGCATTAAAAATAATATAATATATTTCTTTTATTTTTTGTTATAAATAATTTTATAATTATTTTAAAAATTTACCCTCATTTTATTCGAACACTTATTCAGACACCATGTATTTGGAAGCTGTACACTTTCCCATAAACCATTTTCATTGCGGAATGACTAAAAATAGGCAAGTGCATTTCCTTTTTTTTATTCGTCCATTGAAAAGTAAGAATGTGACTCTAACCTAAAATGAAGAATGACGGGGAGGAAAATAGGGGAAAAAAAAGAAACCGATGTTTCTTGTTGTCCTGCTACCGTCAAGTCCTCGTTAAATTTTAGAGAAAGAGTGACGCAAATAAAAAAAAATACTTCATTAGATGGTTCGGTAAATTATGAACTAACTATACAGCGAGACATAATAAAAATAATTTTTTTCTATTAATCTTATATTATTATTTTTAAGATTAAAATTTACAATCTTTAAAATAAAAGTATGAATTGTAATTATTAAATAGTTTCAAATTTTTTTTTTTAATCTGTTGAAATAGTCTAAACAAGAGGGAAGTTGAGGACGAGGGTGCAAGTTCGAACCCCTGCCCCCAACGAGGCAAACGCCTCATGTTGTCAATTCCTTCAAAATTCCAAACAGTCTCGATGGAGAAATAAGGGCAAGTGGATCAAAATCCACAAACAAAATTTCTCCTGAAATATCACATTTTCCAAGCTCAAAAACAAAACCCGCTTTGTCGTGTAGAACAAAGAACGGCTTTTTTATTTATAATAGAAACAAACATAGCAAGAGGACAATGAACCCAAAGCCAAATCAATTTAGTTAAAATCGTATTCACGTTGGTGGGTCTCCGCTTGCCAAAAACTGTGACTTATTGTATGTGCCACCTGAAGTATATCCAAACTTAACTTCAGTTTCTGAGTTGTTTTTGTAGGTTGATTAGATGGACATTAAGAACGCGAATATGCAGTAGTAGATAATTCAAAACAATTCAAGGTAATGTCTAACAGCATGCATTCGCATGAATTATTAGAACTTTGCGCAAACTTTTTCTGATAGTAACCACATCAGTACCAGGGCCAAGAGTACATTTGCACAACGATGAAAATGCCATGAACAAATTGAGAGAATTAAAGCAATAAAAATCGTTTTTTTTTTTTTTTTCGCTCCTTTTAAAAGGAACTTTGGGGGACTCTGGAACAGAAGACACAAACAACATATTTATGGAATAAAACAGATAATAATTAATCAACGGTTACTGATAGCAATTAAAGATGCCAGTGCATGTTCGTCCCTCAAGGCAAGCTGTGGCTGATGTACCCTTGGGACAATCCGGTACAGTCTCTGTGGCGCTGTTTGTGAAACCCGATTTTAAAGTACAGTTATTTGGACGTGTCGGCTGGAGGACCCTGCGGCTGGTGTGGGAATCCATCAACAGTAGCTCCAAGTGCACCAAGTCGCCGCCAATATTCAGGCACTCCTCCTCACTGGCAGCGAGTTGGCGGTCATTGCACTAAATATTAGTTATGCCGGTGTTGTTGCCCTTCACCAGATCAAATGCAGCTCCATCACAAGTCGGGTTCATGATTAGTACAATTGCCAACACAAAGAATGCAATATGGTATTCTGTCTTCCTGTTTCCAACACCCATTTTCTTTTTCAGTTCAAATATGCCCACACTCACACACACACACAAAGCACAACTAGCTTAGGCTTTATAAGTGTGGTAAGAAGTGGCGATGGTATAAAATATTATATGCTCCTTAACAAGTGGAATTGATAATAATGCAATCAGACAGGAAGTTAATAGTAAAATGACATGAGTGCCCAATTTTTCTTATAAAATTCTTGAAAAGTTTTATAATTAAAGCCCACATATTTGATTATGATTATAATTTGGGGGAGATGGGGAAAATGTGATCCACCATTAATCAGTAAATGCCAGCTTATTTGAGTAGGGGATTCTGATGCTGCACTACACAAAGATTGTGGTGGAATGGGAATAACTTTTCGGAGTAGCGATGGAGATACTTTATATGCTCTCTCGGCTAACCTCCCGCCCACTTCTTCCACTGCTGGCCTCCTATGTGAAGATATTAGATTGCTTGCTTATAGAGTGGCATATGCTTCGGCGAGACAAGCTTTGTCCATATCGGGGGAATTTGTTTGGTCCCAAAACACCTGTCCTTATGGTTTTTTCACTTATATATTGATAAAACACCAATATATATCATGAATTTTAATATCGCGATTTACGTTCTAATTAAAACTGAAACTGATAATTTTGAAATAAAACTGATAATTTTTAAAATATAAAACTATCAGTTATTAATTTTTATTTCAAAAATTATTAATTTTCTTTTAAAACTATCAGTATTAATTTTAATCGAATATCAAAATCAGCATTACAATATTTTCTCATATTGATATAGATGTCCTATAGATTTTTGAATAAATAGAGTCTATATCTTTTCCAAAAAATAAAAAATTTGTAGCAGTATAATATGCTAGTAAACTAAGTTGGAGGAAGATTTTTTTTTTTTCAAATAATGCTGGAAAGAAAACATTTACTACATTTTTTTTACTAAATTATGCTGCAATGTTTGTCGTAAACCTCTATATATATAATGTTTGGTGGTCATGGCTTTAATCTGTCCCCACTGTTATCCTTTTTCCCCAGTTCTCTCCTTTCATTTCTTTTTTCCTTTTAAAAATTTATGAAATAAAAAAGTGATAAGTCAATCAACTTTAGCTTTATTCTATATGGATGATGACTTTAGCTTTCTCTTTTTCTTTTTCCAAAAAAAGGGCCCTTTTATTTTGGCCAAGCATAGCACTTAACTTATGGATAAATGTATATGGTCCGAGATGTATTATTTCAATGAATATCCGTAATATAATAATCATTGTAATTTATGTAATTATATGATAAAATATGTAACGAGAAAAATAGTGTTTTTATTCTTTTTTTTATTGTACATTTTATAAATTTTGTTGTAAAAAATTCTTTATTTGTTACATTTTGGATAAATTTTCTGAGTAATTTTCTCCTATTATGTAAAGGACCTAGATTATCTCTCTTAATAATATAAGTGATTTTCCAAAGCAAATGGTGGAGCCCCTTCTGTCTGTGGAACGATAATTGACCTCCAAAGAAAAGAATCAATCGATCGCATGAACGACCGGCCACCTACAACTATCAACAATCCATTTTCATTGCGGAATGACTACAATCAAGCGTGTGGTTTTTTTTTTTTTCTTTTTTTTGACAGAAAGCATGTGCTTTTTTTTGGTCTGTTGAAGGATGTGACTCTAACCTAAAATGAAGAATGGCGGGGAGGAAACTAGGGAGAAAAATCGATGTTTATTGTTGTCCTGTTACCGTTAAGCCCTCATTAAACTTTAGAAAGTGACTGAAGAAGAAGAAAAAAAAATTCGATAGAAAGCTCGTTAAGCCAATAATTACACAATAAGACACCATGGGAATAACGCTCTTTTTTATTAATTTCATATTCTTATTTTTAAAATTCAAACTTAAAATCTTTAAAATAAAAATATGATATCTAATCACTAAGTAGCTCCCCCATAAACATTTTTTTTTTTAATCTGCTGAAATAGTCTAAGCTAGAGGGAAGGTGAGGATGAGGGTGCAAGTTCGAGCCCCTGCCCCCAATGAGGAAAACGCCTCATGTTGTCAATTCTCCCAAAATCCCATGCAGTCTCAATGGAGAAATAAGGGCAAGAGGATCAAAATCCACAAACAAAATTTCTCCCAAAATCTCACATTTTCTAAGCTCAAAAACTAAACCCACTTTGTCGCACAGGACAAAGAACTGCTTGCTTGTTTATAATAGAAACAAATATAGCAAAAGGACAACGAACCCAAAGCCAAATCAATTTAGTTAAAATTGCATTCACGTTGGTGGGTCTCCGCTTGGCAAAAACTGTGACTTCTTTCTGACTTGTTTTGCATGTGCCACCAGAAGTATATCCAAACTTAAGTTCAATTTCTAGTATTTTTGCAGGCTGATTAGATGGACATTAAGAATGCATATATGCAGTAGTAGATAATTCAAAACAATTCAACGTAATATCCACCAGCATGCATTCGCATGAATTATTAGAACTTTGCACAAACTTTTTCTGATAGTAACAACACCAATACGAGGGTCAACAGTACATTTGCACATCGATGAAAATGGCATGACCAAATTGAGAGAATTAAAGCAATTTAAATGGTTTCCCCCCCCCCCCCCCCCCGCCCTCTTCTTTTAGAAGGAACTTCGGGGGGCTCTGGAACACAAGACACAAACAACATATTTATGGAATAAAACAGATAATAATCAATGATTACTGGCTGGGATAGCAATTAAAGATGCCAGTGCATGTTCTTTGCTCAAGGCAAGCCGTGGCTGGTGTACCCTGGGGACAATTCGGTACGGTCTGTGTGGCACTGGTGGTGTAACTCGTTAATGATCCCGTGCCAATTGGCGATTTACCGAGACTTCTGCCCCTGTGGCTGTTTTGGGAATCCATCAGCAGCAGCTCCAAGTACTCCGTGTCGCCCCAAATATTCAAGCACTCCTCCTCACCGGCTGCGCCATCGCAGTGGATATTAGTAATGCTGGCGTTGTTGCCCTTCACCAGATCAAATGCAGCTGCATCACAAGATGGGTTGATGATTAGTACAATCACCAACACAAACAATGCAATGCGGTATTCTGTCCTCTTGTTTTCAACACCCATTTTCTTTTTCAGTTCAAATATGCCCACACTTCCACTGTATGTACACTACACAAAGCACACCTAGCTAAGGTTTTATAGGGTGTGCTGACGGAATAACAGATTGGAAAAAAGTTCATCGCCGAAGGACAAATTGTTGGGGAAGTGTTCCATAATATAATGATTATTGTGATTTGTGCATAAATTAAAAAAATAGTGATATTTTTTTATATATTTTATTAATATAATTATAAAAATGTTTAAATTCGTTGTATTACGAACATTTTTAAAAATTATATTTTACAGTTAGAACCGTTATTACGAACATTTTTAAAAATTATATTTTACAGTTAGAACCGTAAAAGATTATATATGCTCTTTAATAAGTGGAATCTCTCGATGAATAATAATGCAACCAGACAGAATGTCAAAAGTGAAATGACACGAGTGCCTATGCATGTGTTTGATGCCAACAGCATTTTTCTTATTTTATTCTTTTAGGTATTTTAGAATTAAAGCCCACATATTTGATTATGATTATAATTTAAGGGAGATGGGGGAAAATGCGATCCACCATTAATCACTAAATGTCAGCCTAATTATATAAGTAGGGGATTTAAATTTCCTTTTTTCAAATAATGCCAAAATTAAAAGATTTACTACATTTTTTACTAAATTATGCTGCTATATTTTTTGTAAACCTCAATATACATCATGTTAGGTGATCATGACTTTAATATGTCCCCGCCGTTATCTTTTTTCCCCGGTTTTGGACCCTCCGTTCGTTTTTTTTCCTTTTAATTTATTTTTTCAAAAAAAAAAGAGTCAATCAATCAACTTTTTTTCACCAAAAAAAAAAAAAGAGAGAGAGACCGAAGATTACCTATTATTATTCTCATTTAACTAACACTAATAGAGATGATTCACCATCAAAATAATATTGGGCCCAAGTAGACTTCTTCACGTTCGATTTCAGTATTAACGAGTTTAGAACTCGCAACGTAAAACATACAGTTCTTTGGAGACTAAAGGTGGTTATTATCATCCATCGCAATTATAGCAACTCAAACTCAAATCATGATAAAAGAACATATAAATTATCATTAAATTACCGTGAGCTTAGGTGGTGATAAATAAATCAATTTTAGCTTTATGCTAGGCGGATGATGATACAGCCTTTTCTTTTCCTTTTTCCTGACTTTTAATTTTGGGCGAGCTGGATCACACTCACCTCTCTTAATCTTGTGAGTGATTTCCCAAAAACAAATGGTGGAGCCCTTCCCGTCTGGAACGATCTATGTTATAATTGACCTCCAAAGAAGAGAATCAAGCCCATGAACAACCGGAGGGAGAAAAAAATTGATGTTTATTATTGGGTGATTGTTATTTTTTTACTTATATTTATTTTTTTAATATAGTTCATTCATAACCACCCAAATTTACTTTAATTTTTTTTTAAAAAAATTTTTCACCTCTTAGCTAAGCCCTTGTTAAGCTTTAGGAAAAGAGTGTCGAAAAAAATTAGGATGCTCATTGAAATGACCTACAATGGTATAGTTATTCCCTTCTTATAAATTTTGTATTCTTTTTTCTAAAATTAATACTTAATATTTCTAAAATAGAAATATAAGTTTTAATTATTTCTTTTATATTTTCACTTGTATATTTTCATAAAGAGGTTCCCCTCCATGAACACAAAGATGGCTGGCCTTTTGATTTTTCTTAAAAAAAGCTCGAATGAAGGCCCCACCGCTTTTGAGCAGGGAAAAAAAAAAAAAAAATACTCGTCATGAAAATGGATGAATGATTGACTGCATGTGGCTATACTTTTCCAGCATACCCCATCAAGGCTTTCTGCATAATGTCATTCTTTCTTCCTTTCATCTCAATTGCAAATTCCTTTTCTCTCTTTAATTTCTTAGTGTTTGGTAGAATACACAACCAAGGATGATGATTTGACATTCATGGATTCCAGAGGGATTGGCAAGCACTAGTAGTAGCAGTGTGCATGCCAGATCCATACTTCTGCACTTGGTTACATAGGAA